>BMAU01017576.1:0-384523 GCA_019973935.1 Trichonephila clavipes | reverse complement strand
ATATCAAATTCCTTAGAAAGGAAACAGCTTGATTATATCACAAAACATTACATTTCATACTTTTCCAAATTTAAAACTTTTATTATCAATTACATTCTTTTAGCCAAATGAATTCCTTAGCTGCTTCTGTTAAACTAACATACTCAGCTTCCATGGTCGAGACTAACGGATTTTAACGAAAGTTCGCGATGAAATTGGAGTTTCGTCTATAAAATTATGAACCCTCCCATTGACACTCGATCATCCCTATTTGTAGTAAAATCGAGTCTGAATAACATCTTAGTTTTAATGATTTAACTTTTGAAAGTTCTAATTTGTATTCTTGAAATACCTCGTCAAATGACTCACCTCGTAATTGTGTGTTACCTCGCGCAACTAAGCGGGCCTTGTATCTAACAATTTTATTATTTTCATCATATTTAATGGTATAAACCCAACGGTTTTCTAAAATTTTTATATTATCCGGATGATCAACTAAATCCCAAACTTTACGTTCCTTCATTACGTTAATTTCTTTATCCATTGCATCATGCCATTTAGATGCGTCTCTGGATCTTATCGCCTGTTTGTAACAGTTAGGAATAGTTACTTCAACCATAAGAGCTTCTTGTTGCTCTGACAAATCTGAAAATCCCTGATTCGGTATTATCTTTTCTAAAATTAAATAAACTAGGATCATACTTAATATTATGCCTCTTACAGTATCTCTCTATTTCGTTAAAAGATTTCAATCGGGTTGCTTCCCCTTCTATACTATAATATACGTTAGATCCAGTTACTTTCCTACCTATATTTCGAATCCACTTAACCTCTGTACATGGGATCAAGCTATGATTATCGGAACATACATTTGGTTTTTCAGATGTTGAGAGCGTTTCCGTACTTGTCTCTGAAACTAAACGACTCGTTAATGAATCTTTACTCTATCAAAATCATCCTCATCATCATAATAATCAGGAAGGTTTAAATTATATCCAAGGTTACTATTAACTTTTGTCTAAAATTAATTCCCCTCTTATTTTCATCGAATCTTACATTAATAGTCTCGACTAATTTATTTTCATCTATCAACCATATTCTATAACCCTTAGTACGTTGTGCGTATCCCATCATAATTCCCATTTTCGCACGCATATCGAATTTTTTTCTAATTTGTTTTGGCACACCAGCATATGCCAAACATCCAAAAGGTTTTAGATGCAATACCGATGGTTTTCTACCTGAATATTTTTCGAAAGGCGTTTTGTTACTGTCTTTGTGACAAATTCGATTCCACGCATAAGTGAAACAAAGTAATGCTTCTCCCCAAAACTTATGGGGAACTTCACTAGACTTAAGCAATGTTTTGATGCCATCTAGAGCGGTTAAATTGAATCTCTCCGCGACCCCATTCATTTCTGGCGTATACGAATTTGTTACCTCATGCTTTATACCCAGTTCTGTCAAGAAATTATCCATATCTTTATTACAAAATTCTAGTCCGCCATCAGTTCTAACTGCTATTACCTTTCTACTTAGATAACGTTCTGCTCGTTTCTGAAATCTTATAAACGTATGAAATACGTCAGATTTATTTCGGATGGGAAATACAGTCACCTTTCTTGAATAATCGTCAATTATACTCAAGAAATATTTATTACCGCCTTGGCTTTCAGTTGGCATTGGACCACAGAGGTCCATATGCAACAATTCCAATGGTCGTTTTGATCTTACGGCCCCCATCTTTTTGAATGAAACTCTCTTGGACTTTGCTAATTTACACGGTATACAACGAGTCTTACCATTATCAGTTAAGCGTGGGAGACCTTTACACTATCATTTTTACTAGTTTTTACCAAGTAATCGTTATTAACATGACAAAAGCGTTGATGCCATATTTCTAATGATCCGTTTTTTGTTTTAGCGGTTATAGCACTAAAAAAAACGGATTTCTTTACTCTTTGGTATAATATAATGATCCGGCTTAAAAAATACAAATTTTCATGGCGTGTCGCCGAGAACAATTTTATCCAGTCTTTATTAAAAACATTAATTTTACCTTTAGTACCCACAAAATACGCACCTTTACTTTCTAATCTGGAACCGGATAACAAATTTCTCCTCAACTTAGGATTAAATAAAACATCAGACAAAGTTATTTCATGAAAACTCCCCTTATATTTTACCCGAAATCTAACTGTACCGATTCCTTCTACGGGACAACTTTTATCCTCCGTTGCTAACGACATTTTCATGTTAGTTATCGGTTTAAGATCTAAAATAAACTCTTGTCATTACAAAATGACTCGTGGCAGCAGTATCTATTACCCAAACACCAGCTTTCTTAAATCAAACTCTGTGTTAAAAGTTTCATTTACAGTTGAAGGAGATTTTTGTAGAGACTTTTTTCTCTTTACAGTTTACTTTAAGATGCCCGTACTTATTACATACATAACACGGACCTATAGTCTTAATAGATTGTTTAACATTTTTAATAGTTTTACAGTTAAATACCTTACCACTTTTCTTTTGGTAATCATTCTTGCCATTTGGATCTCCATGAGCTGCAGCCGTAGCACCAGGTAACGTCTTCGACTTCTTCGAAGTGAAACTGCTCAAGTAAGCATTCTCCGCTTTCTCCAAATCTTGTTTCATCAACTGAAGACGATTGGCTTCTAATATCAGCTCTGCTTCAATTTTGACAACTCTGAAGTCCTCTTCTTTCCATCTGTAGATTTGTTGCACGGTAGACTGGAATTCCTGAGGAAGCCACCTTATTAATTGAAATCCTATGTACAGGTCGTCCAATTTATGACCCGCTTCTTGTAGTCTGGTTGCCGCTGTCTTTACACGAGATATGAAGATTCCAACATCTTCCCCTGGTTGGTATTTTGTTCCAAAAAATTGATCTAATAGTTGAATTACTCTTGCTTTTGTGACTGATTCGAAGTGATCTTTTAATATCTTCCATGCCGCTACTCCGTCAGTTGTTTCCGTTATCAGATTTTTCAAATCTGAACTGATGTTAGTATAGATCAACGTATAACATCTATCCTTACGAAGTTGTAGATCTAATTTTTCCTTGTATGTTGCCTCTTCATCAGGTTGCTCTGGCTTGGTCTGTATTATAAACTGCCAGCAACCATAATGCATTAAGAGTACTTGCATATCATGCTTCCACGTGTTCCAGTTATTTGGAGTTAACACTGATATCTGGTTGTTAAACTCCATACCTGTTACTCGATTTAGCGTACTAGCAACAGAGTTCATAAAAAAAAGTTCTAGACTGGAACAGTATTTAAATAGACAAAGTTCATAGCCTGGATCAACTGCTTAGCCTGTCTCGACACAGTACATGGACTGGTTCAACTGCTTAGCCTGTCTCGACACAGTACATGGACTGGGCCCATAACCAAATTTGTTACACTTATTGGTAAACTAATTTAAATTTTGCAAAGCTAGCAGTGAAATTTATGTGTCGAGGAGGCATGAAGACGAAAAACAGTTTCTTAAAATTGGCCTTTAATAATCAATCATAAAGTCACTCTGCTCGTTACTGGAGCGATAAAAACAATAAGTTCAAAAAGCAACATTACCAGAGACATCCGATTCGAACCGTCTTCTAATATTGTAAAATTAATTTCTAATCTAAAATGGTGATGCAACCTGCAGTTGCATTGCCAACGAGCCTTTCTCTCCCTCTAAGAGTTAAACCACTCACACACTTCTTATATTTCCGTTTCTCCTTCCTTTTTTTTAAAAACTAACATGAGCCGAGTTTAAATACTCGCTCGATTTGCATGGTAGTTGCTGCCAACCACAAATCACGAAACTCAAAAAGATCGGGTTCGCGAATCGGTGTGCTTCCTTTCATTGAGATCATGGAACGGGATTGGAAAAACAACACAAGGAGATCATAAAAATTTGGATCCGACTTTTTTTAAATGTCTAACAATCGGCCCCCTTTTTCGAATCTCGCGCGCACCATTATCTCTTACAAATCAGTAAATTAATTTTAATCTATAATCACATGTTATACAATTTAACACAAAAAAATACATTTTATTCACAATCTTTATTGTAATAAACAAACTAATATTTTAATCTTAAAGAAACAAAGTCTTATTCTCTAAAAAGAAATAATTTTCTACAAAATTCTAACAATTTTTCCTTTACCATGGGTTTGGTAAAAATGTCCGCCAAATTATTTTTGGTACCTATATATTTAATTCGGAAAACCTTGTCGTATATCAAATTCCTTAGAAAATGATAACGAACATCGATATGTTTTGTTCTATAATTTTCTACCGGTGACTTTGAAAAACTTATAGCAGCTTGATTATATCACAAAACATTACATTTTCACTTAATTCCAAATTTAAACTTTTATTATCAATTACATTCTTTAGCCAAATGAATTCCTTAGCTGCTTCTGTTAAACTAACATACTCAGCTTCCATGGTCGACAGACTAACGGATTTTTGCTTGAAAGTTCGCGATGAAATTGGAGTTTCGTCTATAAAAGTTATGAACCCTCCCATTGACACTCGATCATCCCTATTTGTAGCAAAATCCGAGTCTGAATAACATCTTAGTTTTAATGATTTAACTTTTGAAAGTTCTAATTTGTATTCTTGAAATACCTCGTCAAATGACTCACCTCGTAATTGTGTGTTACCTCGCGCAACTAAGCGGGCCTTGTATCTAACAATTTTATTATTTTCATCATATTTAATGGTATAAACCCAACGGTTTTCTAAAATTTTTATATTATCCGGATGATCAACTAAATCCCAAACTTTACGTTCCTTCATTACGTTAATTTCTTTATCCATTGCATCATGCCATTTAGATGCGTCTCTGGATCTTATCGCCTGTTTGTAACAGTTAGGAATAGTTACTTCAACCATAAGAGCTTCTTGTTGCTCTGACAAATCTGAAAATCCCTGGGATTCGGTATTATCTTTTCTAAAATTAAATAAACTAGGATCATACTTAATATTATGCCTCTTACAGTATCTCTATTTTTCGTTAAAAGATTTCAATCGGGTTGCTTCCCCTTCTATACTATAATATACGTTAGATCCAGTTACTTTCCTACCTATATTTCGAATCCACTTAACCTCTGTACATGGGATCAAGCTATGATTATCGGAACATACATTTGGTTTTTCAGATGTTGAGAGCGTTTCCGTACTTGTCTCTGAAACTAAACGACTCGTTAATGAATCTTTTACTCTATCAAAATCATCCTCATCATCATAATAATCAGGAAGGTTTAAATTATATCCAAGGTTACTATTAACTTTTTGTCTAAAATTAATTCCCCTTTATTTTCATCGAATCTTACATTAATAGTCTCGACTAATTTATTTTCATCTATCAACCATATTCTATAACCCTTAGTACGTTGTGCGTATCCCATCATAATTCCCATTTTCGCACGCATATCGAATTTTTTCTAATTTGTTTTGGCACACCAGCATATGCCAAACATCCAAAAGGTTTTAGATGCAATACCGATGGTTTTCTACCTGAATATTTTTCGAAAGGCGTTTTGTTACTGTCTTTGTGACAAATTCGATTCCACGCATAAGTGAAACAAAGTAATGCTTCTCCCCAAAACTTATGGGGAACTTCACTAGACTTAAGCAATGTTTTGATGCCATCTAGAGCGGTTAAATTGAATCTCTCCGCGACCCCATTCATTTCTGGCGTATACGAATTTGTTACCTCATGCTTTATACCCAGTTCTGTCAAGAAATTATCCATATCTTTATTACAAAATTCTAGTCCGCCATCAGTTCTAACTGCTATTACCTTTCTACTTAGATAACGTTCTGCTCGTTTCTGAAATCTTATAAACGTATGAAATACGTCAGATTTATTTCGGATGGGAAATACAGTCACCTTTCTTGAATAATCGTCAATTATACTCAAGAAATATTTATTACCGCCTTGGCTTTCAGTTGGCATTGGACCACAGAGGTCCATATGCAACAATTCCAATGGTCGTTTTGATCTTACGGCCCCCATCTTTTTGAATGAAACTCTCTTGGACTTTGCTAATTTACACGGTATACAACGAGTCTTACCATTATCAGTTAAGCGTGGGAGACCTTTTACACTATCATTTTTACTAGTTTTTACCAAGTAATCGTTATTAACATGACAAAAGCGTTGATGCCATATTTCTAATGATCCGTTTTTTGTTTTAGCGGTTATAGCACTAAAAAACTGATTTCTTTACTCTTTGGTATAATATAATGATCCGGCTTAAAAAAATACAAATTTTCATGGCGTGTCGCCGAGAACAATTTTATCCAGTCTTTATTAAAAACATTAATTTTACCTTTAGTACCCACAAAATACGCACCTTTACTTTCTAATCTGGAACCGGATAACAAATTTCTCCTCAACTTAGGATTAAATAAAACATCAGACAAAGTTATTTCATGAAAACTCCGCTTATATTTTACCCGAAATCTAACTGTACCGATTCCTTCTACGGGACAACTTTTATCCTCCGACAACTTTTATCCTCCGTTGCTAACGACATTTTCATGTTAGTTATCGGTTTAAGATCTAAAAATAAACTCTTGTCATTACAAAAAGATGACTCGTGGCAGCAGTATCTATTACCCAAACACCTTTATCAAACTCTGTGTTAAAAGTTTCATTTACAGTTGAAGGAGATTTTTGTAGAGACTTTTTCTCTTTACAGTTTACTTTAAGATGCCCGTACTTATTACATACATAACACGGACCTATAGTCTTAATAGATTGTTTAACATTTTTAATAGTTTTACAGTTAAATACCTTACCACTTTTCTTTTGGTAATCATTCTTGCCATTTGGATCTCCATGAGCTGCAGCCGTAGCACCAGGTAACGTCTTCGACTTCTTCGAAGTGAAACTGCTCAAGTAAGCATTCTCCGCTTTCTCCAAATCTTGTTTCATCAACTGAAGACGATTGGCTTCTAATATCAGCTCTGCTTCAATTTTGACAACTCTGAAGTCCTCTTCTTTCCATCTGTAGATTTGTTGCACGGTAGACTGGAATTCCTGAGGAAGCCACCTTATTAATTGAAATCCTATGTACAGGTCGTCCAATTTATGACCCGCTTCTTGTAGTCTGGTTGCCGCTGTCTTTACACGAGATATGAAGATTCCAACATCTTCCCCTGGTTGGTATTTTGTTCCAAAAAATTGATCTAATAGTTGAATTACTCTTGCTTTTGTGACTGATTCGAAGTGATCTTTTAATATCTTCCATGCCGCTACTCCGTCAGTTGTTTCCGTTATCAGATTTTTCAAATCTGAACTGATGTTAGTATAGATCAACGTATAACATCTATCCTTACGAAGTTGTAGATCTAATTTTTCCTTGTATGTTGCCTCTTCATCAGGTTGCTCTGGCTTGGTCTGTATTATAAACTGCCAGCAACCATAATGCATTAAGAGTACTTGCATATCATGCTTCCACGTGTTCCAGTTATTTGGAGTTAACACTGATATCTGGTTGTTAAACTCCATACCTGTTACTCGATTTAGCGTACTAGCAACAGAGTTCATAAAAAAAAGTTCTAGACTGGAACAGTATTTAAATAGACAAAGTTCATAGCCTGGATCAACTGCTTAGCCTGTCTCGACACAGTACATGGACTGGTTCAACTGCTTAGCCTGTCTCGACACAGTACATGGACTGGGCCCATAACCAAATTTGTTACACTTATTGGTAAACTAATTTAAATTTTGCAAAGCTAGCAGTGAAATTTATGTGTCGAGGAGGCATGAAGACGAAAAACAGTTTCTTAAAATTGGCCTTTAATAATCAATCATAAAGTCACTCTGCTCGTTACTGGAGCGATAAAAACAATAAGTTCAAAAAGCAACATTACCAGAGACATCCGATTCGAACCGTCTTCTAATATTGTAAAATTAATTTCTAATCTAAAATGGTGATGCAACCTGCAGTTGCATTGCCAACGAGCCTTTCTCTCCCTCTAAGAGTTAAACCACTCACACACTTCTTATATTTCCGTTTCTCCTTCCTTTTTTGAAAAACTAACATGAGCCGAGTTTAAATACTCGCTCGATTTGCATGGTAGTTGCTGCCAACCACAAATCACGAAACTCAAAAAGATCGGGTTCGCGAATCGGTGTGCTTCCTTTCATTGAGATCATGGAACGGGATTGGAAAAACAACACAAGGAGATCATAAAAATTTGGATCCGACTTTTTTTAAATGTCTAACAATCGGCCCCCTTTTTTCGAATCTCGCGCGCACCATTATCTCTTACAAATCAGTAAATTAATTTTAATCTATAATCACATGTTATACAATTTAACACAAAAAAATACATTTTATTCACAATCTTTATTGTAATAAACAAACTAATATTTTAATCTTAAAGAAACAAAGTCTTATTCTCTAAAAAGAAATAATTTTCTACAAAATTCTAACAATTTTTCCTTTACCATGGGTTTGGTAAAAATGTCCGCCAAATTATTTTTGGTACCTATATATTTAATTCGGAAAACCTTGTCGTATATCAAATTCCTTAGAAAATGATAACGAACATCGATATGTTTTGTTCTATAATTTTCTACCGGTGACTTTGAAAAACTTATAGCAGCTTGATTATATCACAAAACATTACATTTTCACTTAATTCCAAATTTAAACTTTTATTATCAATTACATTCTTTAGCCAAATGAATTCCTTAGCTGCTTCTGTTAAACTAACATACTCAGCTTCCATGGTCGACAGACTAACGGATTTTTTCTTGAAAGTTCGCGATGAAATTGGAGTTTCGTCTATAAAAGTTATGAACCTTCCCATTGACACTCGATCATCCCTATTTGTAGCAAAATCCGAGTCTGAATAACATCTTAGTTTTAATGATTTAACTTTTGAAAGTTCTAATTTGTATTCTTGAAATACCTCGTCAAATGACTCACCTCGTAATTGTGTGTTACCTCGCGCAACTAAGCGGGCCTTGTATCTAACAATTTTATTATTTTCATCATATTTAATGGTATAAACCCAACGGTTTTCTAAAATTTTTATATTATCCGGATGATCAACTAAATCCCAAACTTTACGTTCCTTCATTACGTTAATTTCTTTATCCATTGCATCATGCCATTTAGATGCGTCTCTGGATCTTATCGCCTGTTTGTAACAGTTAGGAATAGTTACTTCAACCATAAGAGCTTCTTGTTGCTCTGACAAATCTGAAAATCCCTGGGATTCGGTATTATCTTTTCTAAAATTAAATAAACTAGGATCATACTTAATATTATGCCTCTTACAGTATCTCTCTATTTCGTTAAAAGATTTCAATCGGGTTGCTTCCCCTTCTATACTATAATATACGTTAGATCCAGTTACTTTCCTACCTATATTTCGAATCCACTTAACCTCTGTACATGGGATCAAGCTATGATTATCGGAACATACATTTGGTTTTTCAGATGTTGAGAGCGTTTCCGTACTTGTCTCTGAAACTAAACGACTCGTTAATGAATCTTTTACTCTATCAAAATCATCCTCATCATCATAATAATCAGGAAGGTTTAAATTATATCCAAGGTTACTATTAACTTTTTGTCTAAAATTAATTCCCCTCTTATTTTCATCGAATCTTACATTAATAGTCTCGACTAATTTATTTTCATCTATCAACCATATTCTATAACCCTTAGTACGTTGTGCGTATCCCATCATAATTCCCATTTTCGCACGCATATCGAATTTTTTTTCTAATTTGTTTTGGCACACCAGCATATGCCAAACATCCAAAAGGTTTTAGATGCAATACCGATGGTTTTCTACCTGAATATTTTTCGAAAGGCGTTTTGTTACTGTCTTTGTGACAAATTCGATTCCACGCATAAGTGAAACAAAGTAATGCTTCTCCCCAAAACTTATGGGGAACTTCACTAGACTTAAGCAATGTTTTGATGCCATCTAGAGCGGTTAAATTGAATCTCTCCGCGACCCCATTCATTTCTGGCGTATACGAATTTGTTACCTCATGCTTTATACCCAGTTCTGTCAAGAAATTATCCATATCTTTATTACAAAATTCTAGTCCGCCATCAGTTCTAACTGCTATTACCTTTCTACTTAGATAACGTTCTGCTCGTTTCTGAAATCTTATAAACGTATGAAATACGTCAGATTTATTTCGGATGGGAAATACAGTCACCTTTCTTGAATAATCGTCAATTATACTCAAGAAATATTTATTACCGCCTTGGCTTTCAGTTGGCATTGGACCACAGAGGTCCATATGCAACAATTCCAATGGTCGTTTTGATCTTACGGCCCCCATCTTTTTGAATGAAACTCTCTTGGACTTTGCTAATTTACACGGTATACAACGAGTCTTACCATTATCAGTTAAGCGTGGGAGACCTTTTACACTATCATTTTTACTAGTTTTTACCAAGTAATCGTTATTAACATGACAAAAGCGTTGATGCCATATTTCTAATGATCCGTTTTTTGTTTTAGCGGTTATAGCACTAAAAAAACTGATTTCTTTACTCTTTGGTATAATATAATGATCCGGCTAAAAAAAATACAAATTTTCATGGCGTGTCGCCGAGAACAATTTTATCCAGTCTTTATTAAAAACATTAATTTTACCTTTAGTACCCACAAAATACGCACCTTTACTTTCTAATCTGGAACCGGATAACAAATTTCTCCTCAACTTAGGATTAAATAAAACATCAGACAAAGTTATTTCATGAAAACTCCGCTTATATTTTACCCGAAATCTAACTGTACCGATTCCTTCTACGGGACAACTTTTATCCTCCGTTGCTAACGACATTTTCATGTTAGTTATCGGTTTAAGATCTAAAAATAAACTCTTGTCATTACAAAAATGACTCGTGGCAGCAGTATCTATTACCCAAACACCTTTATCAAACTCTGTGTTAAAAGTTTCATTTACAGTTGAAGGAGATTTTTGTAGAGACTTTTTCTCTTTACAGTTTACTTTAAGATGCCCGTACTTATTACATACATAACACGGACCTATAGTCTTAATAGATTGTTTAACATTTTTAATAGTTTTACAGTTAAATACCTTACCACTTTTCTTTTGGTAATCATTCTTGCCATTTGGATCTCCATGAGCTGCAGCCGTAGCACCAGGTAACGTCTTCGACTTCTTCGAAGTGAAACTGCTCAAGTAAGCATTCTCCGCTTTCTCCAAATCTTGTTTCATCAACTGAAGACGATTGGCTTCTAATATCAGCTCTGCTTCAATTTTGACAACTCTGAAGTCCTCTTCTTTCCATCTGTAGATTTGTTGCACGGTAGACTGGAATTCCTGAGGAAGCCACCTTATTAATTGAAATCCTATGTACAGGTCGTCCAATTTATGACCCGCTTCTTGTAGTCTGGTTGCCGCTGTCTTTACACGAGATATGAAGATTCCAACATCTTCCCCTGGTTGGTATTTTGTTCCAAAAAATTGATCTAATAGTTGAATTACTCTTGCTTTTGTGACTGATTCGAAGTGATCTTTTAATATCTTCCATGCCGCTACTCCGTCAGTTGTTTCCGTTATCAGATTTTTCAAATCTGAACTGATGTTAGTATAGATCAACGTATAACATCTATCCTTACGAAGTTGTAGATCTAATTTTTCCTTGTATGTTGCCTCTTCATCAGGTTGCTCTGGCTTGGTCTGTATTATAAACTGCCAGCAACCATAATGCATTAAGAGTACTTGCATATCATGCTTCCACGTGTTCCAGTTATTTGGAGTTAACACTGATATCTGGTTGTTAAACTCCATACCTGTTACTCGATTTAGCGTACTAGCAACAGAGTTCATAAAAAAAAGTTCTAGACTGGAACAGTATTTAAATAGACAAAGTTCATAGCCTGGATCAACTGCTTAGCCTGTCTCGACACAGTACATGGACTGGGCCCATAACCAAATTTGTTACACTTATTGGTAAACTAATTTAAATTTTGCAAAGCTAGCAGTGAAATTTATGTGTCGAGGAGGCATGAAGACGAAAAACAGTTTCTTAAAATTGGCCTTTAATAATCAATCATAAAGTCACTCTGCTCGTTACTGGAGCGATAAAAACAATAAGTTCAAAAAGCAACATTACCAGAGACATCCGATTCGAACCGTCTTCTAATATTGTAAAATTAATTTCTAATCTAAAATGGTGATGCAACCTGCAGTTGCATTGCCAACGAGCCTTTCTCTCCCTCTAAGAGTTAAACCACTCACACACTTCTTATATTTCCGTTTCTCCTTCCTTTTTTGAAAAACTAACATGAGCCGAGTTTAAATACTCGCTCGATTTGCATGGTAGTTGCTGCCAACCACAAATCACGAAACTCAAAAAGATCGGGTTCGCGAATCGGTGTGCTTCCTTTCATTGAGATCATGGAACGGGATTGGAAAAACAACACAAGGAGATCATAAAAATTTGGATCCGACTTTTTTTAAATGTCTAACAATCGGCCCCCTTTTTCGAATCTCGCGCGCACCATTATCTCTTACAAATCAGTAAATTAATTTTAATCTATAATCACATGTTATACAATTTAACACAAAAAAATACATTTTATTCACAATCTTTATTGTAATAAACAAACTAATATTTTAATCTTAAAGAAACAAAGTCTTATTCTCTAAAAGAAATAATTTTCTACAAAATTCTAACAATTTTTCCTTTACCATGGGTTTGGTAAAAATGTCCGCCAAATTATTTTTGGTACCTATATATTTAATTCGGAAAACCTTGTCGTATATCAAATTCCTTAGAAAATGATAACGAACATCGATATGTTTTGTTCTATAATTTTCTACCGGTGACTTTGAAAAACTTATAGCAGCTTGATTATATCACAAAACATTACATTTTCACTTAATTCCAAATTTAAACTTTTATTATCAATTACATTCTTTAGCCAAATGAATTCCTTAGCTGCTTCTGTTAAACTAACATACTCAGCTTCCATGGTCGACAGACTAACGGATTTTTGCTTGAAAGTTCGCGATGAAATTGGAGTTTCGTCTATAAAAGTTATGAACCCTCCCATTGACACTCGATCATCCCTATTTGTAGTAA
Organism: Trichonephila clavipes; assembly: GCA_019973935.1. Classification (NCBI taxonomy): domain Eukaryota; kingdom Metazoa; phylum Arthropoda; class Arachnida; order Araneae; family Nephilidae; genus Trichonephila; species Trichonephila clavipes. Next base: position 371,421 of record BMAU01017576.1, on the reverse strand, counting down.
AATCCGAGTCTGAATAACATCTTAGTTTTAATGATTTAACTTTTGAAAGTTCTAATTTGTATTCTTGAAATACCTCGTCAAATGACTCACCTCGTAATTGTGTGTTACCTCGCGCAACTAAGCGGGCCTTGTATCTAACAATTTTATTATTTTCATCATATTTAATGGTATAAACCCAACGGTTTTCTAAAATTTTTATATTATCCGGATGATCAACTAAATCCCAAACTTTACGTTCCTTCATTACGTTAATTTCTTTATCCATTGCATCATGCCATTTAGATGCGTCTCTGGATCTTATCGCCTGTTTGTAACAGTTAGGAATAGTTACTTCAACCATAAGAGCTTCTTGTTGCTCTGACAAATCTGAAAATCCCTGGGATTCGGTATTATCTTTTCTAAAATTAAATAAACTAGGATCATACTTAATATTATGCCTCTTACAGTATCTCTCTATTTCGTTAAAAGATTTCAATCGGGTTGCTTCCCCTTCTATACTATAATATACGTTAGATCCAGTTACTTTCCTACCTATATTTCGAATCCACTTAACCTCTGTACATGGGATCAAGCTATGATTATCGGAACATACATTTGGTTTTTCAGATGTTGAGAGCGTTTCCGTACTTGTCTCTGAAACTAAACGACTCGTTAATGAATCTTTTACTCTATCAAAATCATCCTCATCATCATAATAATCAGGAAGGTTTAAATTATATCCAAGGTTACTATTAACTTTTTGTCTAAAATTAATTCCCCTTTATTTTCATCGAATCTTACATTAATAGTCTCGACTAATTTATTTTCATCTATCAACCATATTCTATAACCCTTAGTACGTTGTGCGTATCCCATCATAATTCCCATTTTCGCACGCATATCGAATTTTTTTTTCTAATTTGTTTTGGCACACCAGCATATGCCAAACATCCAAAAGGTTTTAGATGCAATACCGATGGTTTTCTACCTGAATATTTTTCGAAAGGCGTTTTGTTACTGTCTTTGTGACAAATTCGATTCCACGCATAAGTGAAACAAAGTAATGCTTCTCCCCAAAACTTATGGGGAACTTCACTAGACTTAAGCAATGTTTTGATGCCATCTAGAGCGGTTAAATTGAATCTCTCCGCGACCCCATTCATTTCTGGCGTATACGAATTTGTTACCTCATGCTTTATACCCAGTTCTGTCAAGAAATTATCCATATCTTTATTACAAAATTCTAGTCCGCCATCAGTTCTAACTGCTATTACCTTTCTACTTAGATAACGTTCTGCTCGTTTCTGAAATCTTATAAACGTATGAAATACGTCAGATTTATTTCGGATGGGAAATACAGTCACCTTTCTTGAATAATCGTCAATTATACTCAAGAAATATTTATTACCGCCTTGGCTTTCAGTTGGCATTGGACCACAGAGGTCCATATGCAACAATTCCAATGGTCGTTTTGATCTTACGGCCCCCATCTTTTTGAATGAAACTCTCTTGGACTTTGCTAATTTACACGGTATACAACGAGTCTTACCATTATCAGTTAAGCGTGGAGACCTTTTACACTATCATTTTTACTAGTTTTTACCAAGTAATCGTTATTAACATGACAAAAGCGTTGATGCCATATTTCTAATGATCCGTTTTTTGTTTTAGCGGTTATAGCACTAAAAAAACTGATTTCTTTACTCTTTGGTATAATATAATGATCCGGCTTAAAAATACAAATTTTCATGGCGTGTCGCCGAGAACAATTTTATCCAGTCTTTATTAAAAACATTAATTTTACCTTTAGTACCCACAAAATACGCACCTTTACTTTCTAATCTGGAACCGGATAACAAATTTCTCCTCAACTTAGGATTAAATAAAACATCAGACAAAGTTATTTCATGAAAACTCCGCTTATATTTTACCCGAAATCTAACTGTACCGATTCCTTCTACGGGACAACTTTTATCCTCCGTTGCTAACGACATTTTCATGTTAGTTATCGGTTTAAGATCTAAAAATAAACTCTTGTCATTACAAAATGACTCGTGGCAGCAGTATCTATTACCCAAACACCTTTATCAAACTCTGTGTTAAAAGTTTCATTTACAGTTGAAGGAGATTTTTGTAGAGACTTTTTCTCTTTACAGTTTACTTTAAGATGCCCGTACTTATTACATACATAACACGGACCTATAGTCTTAATAGATTGTTTAACATTTTTAATAGTTTTACAGTTAAATACCTTACCACTTTTCTTTTGGTAATCATTCTTGCCATTTGGATCTCCATGAGCTGCAGCCGTAGCACCAGGTAACGTCTTCGACTTCTTCGAAGTGAAACTGCTCAAGTAAGCATTCTCCGCTTTCTCCAAATCTTGTTTCATCAACTGAAGACGATTGGCTTCTAATATCAGCTCTGCTTCAATTTTGACAACTCTGAAGTCCTCTTCTTTCCATCTGTAGATTTGTTGCACGGTAGACTGGAATTCCTGAGGAAGCCACCTTATTAATTGAAATCCTATGTACAGGTCGTCCAATTTATGACCCGCTTCTTGTAGTCTGGTTGCCGCTGTCTTTACACGAGATATGAAGATTCCAACATCTTCCCCTGGTTGGTATTTTGTTCCAAAAAATTGATCTAATAGTTGAATTACTCTTGCTTTTGTGACTGATTCGAAGTGATCTTTTAATATCTTCCATGCCGCTACTCCGTCAGTTGTTTCCGTTATCAGATTTTTCAAATCTGAACTGATGTTAGTATAGATCAACGTATAACATCTATCCTTACGAAGTTGTAGATCTAATTTTTCCTTGTATGTTGCCTCTTCATCAGGTTGCTCTGGCTTGGTCTGTATTATAAACTGCCAGCAACCATAATGCATTAAGAGTACTTGCATATCATGCTTCCACGTGTTCCAGTTATTTGGAGTTAACACTGATATCTGGTTGTTAAACTCCATACCTGTTACTCGATTTAGCGTACTAGCAACAGAGTTCATAAAAAAAAGTTCTAGACTGGAACAGTATTTAAATAGACAAAGTTCATAGCCTGGATCAACTGCTTAGCCTGTCTCGACACAGTACATGGACTGGTTCAACTGCTTAGCCTGTCTCGACACAGTACATGGACTGGGCCCATAACCAAATTTGTTACACTTATTGGTAAACTAATTTAAATTTTGCAAAGCTAGCAGTGAAATTTATGTGTCGAGGAGGCATGAAGACGAAAAACAGTTTCTTAAAATTGCCCTTTAATAATCAATCATAAAGTCACTCTGCTCGTTACTGGAGTGATAAAAACAATAAGTTCAAAAAGCAACATTACCAAAGACATCCGATTCGAACCGTCTTCTAATATTGTAAAATTAATTTCTAATCTAAAATGGTGATGCAACCTGCAGTTGTATTGCCAATGAGCCTTTCTCTCCCTCTAAGAGTTAAACCACTCACACACTTCTTATATTTCCGTTTCTCCTTCCTTTTTTGAAAAACTAACATGAGCCGAGTTTAAATACTCGTTCGATTTGCATGGTAGTTGCTGCCAACCACAAATCACGAAACTCAAAAAGATCGGGTTCAAATCGGTGTGCTTCCTTTCATTGAGATCATGGAACGGGATTGGAAAAACAACACAAGGAGATCATAAAAATTTGGATCCGACTTTTTTTAAATGTCTAACAAAAATTTAAAATTAAATATTGGTTACAATGAAATACGAATTTGCTCTGTAATCGAATTAAGAGTGAAGTGCGTTCATGATTTAAATACTTAATTTGTCAAAAAGAATTGATTAGAAAATTGTAAGGGAAAAAATATTTATTCATAAAAATGCCTTTTTTTGCAATTAGAAAAAAAAAATACACATCGCAAGCCTTAAAATCACAAATTCAATTATATATTTCCGTATCTCATACACGTATGTATGTAGTACATTATGCTATTGAAAAGTATTGTGTCATAACAAGAATAAGATTTTTTTTATTTATCTAATTACATGTTTATTTAATAATTTGAATAAAGCAAACGATTTTATATAATTTTGTTCGTAATTTCATGGAGAATTTACATCAGTTCATGAATATTAAATATTTTTTTTAAAATTTCGATGTTATTCATCATAAACCGCGACCAAACAAACACAAATAATCTGTAGGATCGAAATGAAAAAGAGTGAACTAGCGCTTGGTCAACTAGCTAAGCGCTGTTTCCCCTTAATAAAATTAATGTAATGTATTGCATCAGAGAAAATCATTTGAGTCATTAATATTCAACAATTCGAATTATTCTCAAAATACGTTTTAATGAAAATATATTTAAATAAAAAATAACTTAAGAAGCATGCCAATTTTTTTAGCACTCATAATCATGACATTTTTTTAAATTTCGAAAAAATCTCACCTCATCACTTCGAAGATATTAATCCCAAGGAAGTAAAAAAAATCTTCGGATATTTAGACAATTTTAATCATATTTAATTAAATTATAACTTGAAAAATAATTTCTAAATTGAGCTTTAAATACAGTTCCCCATAGAATTTAAAAATTAATTTTTTGATTAAGTAAAATAAATGATTGAAGTAAACAATTATTGATTACTGTGTAAAATCTGCCCTTTAAAGCGCTACGGAATCATCTAAGCATTTTTATTTTGAATATTTGGAATTATTTTCTCTTTCTGTTTTATATAAGCTGTAACAGAAAAAAAATCGAATTTTTACAATAATGTTTGCAAGACTAAAATTTTCAATATTTTAACCTATTTTTTTTAGTGTTTTTTTTATATAAATACGCATGGTTTTTTTTTTAAAAATTTCTACAGATATCTTAAAATAAGTTACATAAAATTGTGCTAATTTTGTTTCCTTTTGCTAATGCTATTTACTTTTTATAATTTTTTTTGTTATTAAATATAGAAATAATTCTCAAAAATGCTTTAGTTTTGAATTTGAAATTTTTTTAAAAGAATTATTGCTCATCTCACTAGCTAATTCTATACTCAGTTTTATATAACTTACATTTCAGAATATTTTTAAAAAAATATCACGCCCTTACTTCAAATGTTAAGAAAGCGTTAAGGTTTTAATAAGTACAGTATTGTATTATATAAACAAAATTTCAGAATGGAGAAATATCAATTAAAATGGCTCATTCTTTGAAAAGCAAGATATAACACTGATCGAATAGTTTAAAACTTTTCAAGATGTTTTAAATAATTAAAATTTCTTAACATAAAAATACTGCAAAATTCTAAAACAATAAAATTGTACACTAGCATAACGATTATACACTCATGGACAAAACAAATTAGCTCACTAAAAAGGAGTCGTCAAAATGAAACGATATTTTATACGCATAATGACTTCTTTGATATACATAAATGATTAGAAAATCAAAGAAAAAGGATCATTCATTTCAGAGAAAAAGGCAAAAGAACGGATGATTTAATACCCTGTTGAACAACCTCTCGATCTTCTTCCCTGTTAAATGCCCTGCGATTGGGCATTGAGGCATACAAGTTCTGTATGATGTCTTGAGACATTTTGTCACTGCTGAGTTGTCATCACTGCTGAGATTGAATCTGGATTCGTCGCTAAAGATGACCTGGATCCATTCCGCGGCAGTCCAGTTTCCTCGTGCGAGGCACCACTCCAAACGGAGGCGTCAAAGGAGCGCATGTAATGGGCGCCGTGATCCCAAATGTCCTTGAGCCAGGCGCCTTCGTATGGTTCGAGAAGACACAGAAGGTGATCTACTGAAGGTGCTACCTGGCCTGGATGGCGGGCGACGAAGCAGTTGGCTGCGCGCGTGCATTTCTTACGATGTGGCGGTCTTCTCGACGACTGGTCTGTCGATCGCGTCCTGAGCCTGATCTTTATGTAAATGACATCTCTCGGATCCACTGGTCTCAACACCTCCTCACAACACAATCAGAGCGGTCTAATTGACGAGCTACTCGCCTAGCTGACCACCCAGCTTCCATCATGCCGATGATTCTCCCCCTCTCAAACTGTGACAGCTGCTCATATTGTCTTCGAAAACGGCGTAATGGCATGTATACCTTAGCTCTTCCCTTGTAAATGATTCAGCACACTCAAACAAGCTTTTGTTACCTGTTTTATACTCCACGGAAAACGACATCAAACGCCCTCTACCGGCTATACGTAATATGCGCAATCACGCTGCATTTCTAATCATATGCATATCTCCCCGACATGTACCTTCATGCCAAGTTTCATTACGATCCCACAATTATTTCTAGGTGAGCTAATATTTGTCATGAGTGTATAATCGAAATCAAATGAAGGATATATACCGTAAAATCTGGCGTATAACGAGCATCTAGGCTTTCAAGGTGTAATTTCTAGTTCTTAGGTATATTCGCCGTATAATGCGCATCCTTTTTTTTACGAAGAAACTTGAAATATAAGTGTTCCAAACTCTTATATTTTGGAGTCATTTATTCGAGGTATTATTCCAATCTTTATGATACTTCTAGAACACAGCCCATAAGTTCGTAAAGTATGTCATTTCTTTTAGAGAAACAGTATTTCGATATATATAGAAGTATAATTTTTTTCTATGCTCAGGGTTTTTAAGCTCTCATTTTTATACCCGGTTGTGTATAACACGCATCTGTAAATTACAATCTTATCTTTTGTGTTAAAAGGGCGCATTATAACCTGTGATTTTAAGGTAATGCGGGCAATATTACCTTAAGAGTTATTAAAAAAATACATACACCTCAGAGCTTCAAAAGGTGATCAGAAAAAAGGTTACAAGTTGAATAAAGAAATATTTAATAACAATAGACAAAAAACACAAAAGAGAATTAAGAGGCATACTTATCTATCACATTTCGACATAATCATAATTCGACCAAATCTATTTATGCATTTATCAGAACACAGAACCAACTTGCTTAACCCATCTTGGTAGAAATCAGGTCCTTGTCCATTGAGCCAGGTCTCGCCGGAAGTCTTTCCGGCACTGTCTTGGAATATCGCAGCACATAGGAGACGATATGCTGCATGCTACCAGAGCTCAGTCCCAGCTGTGACGAGATTTCACGCAGAGTTTACTCGTCGATCATTTCGAATAAGTTCTCCAATTTACGTCGTGTTGATTTCTCTCGTTCAAGAAGTTGGCTGGCCTCTCCCTGCCATTTTGAGGTTTTAAATATCCTGTCTGCTTGATTGAAAAGAGTGGCATCATTTTGCTACACATTGTGTTCTCAATCTTTGCCTATAAAAACCGAATCACGACTCGCACTTCCAAGCGAGAGCAATTTCCTAAATCTCTTGCCATTTCAATCGTCCTGAACCGTCTACGAACTTCCACTGTCAACCCGCAAACTAGCTGTAGGACAAGTAACGTCATTTGTCGCCACTCTGGGGAAACAAATTTCCTCCACAATATGTAGTTTACAAATGCTGAGGCTTGTTAGCTTTTTTTTATCATCGTCGTTATTCCATGAAATTAATTCACAACATGAAAAATTTCTTTATGGCTTGTAACGTCGTGACCCTCAAATTTGCTTAACTCCTGAGTGAGAGAGATCTCACAGCTTTAGTAATACACACACACGCACACATACACACACATATATATGTTAAGTATTGGCCGAGTGGTTGATTTTTGTCGTGTGTGTGAGCAGGTCTTCATCAAAATACACATCTTCAGTGAACAGATATCTTCTTTATTGTGGCGCACACATCGAAGTTTAGGACAAAATTATAATGCACTTTCACAAAGACGAGACAAACAATTCATGATGATGATCTTAAAGCACAGTGGACAAGCAAAAGTGACATCTTGACAGATACAACACATAAACACGGAGAAACAGCTATATTTACTAGTACATTATGACGGCAAAAAAGGAAGAGCAACGAACGTCATTACACAAGTTGTTTTTATTCTCTACCAACAGTGCAAGTGCGTGATGATTACGTAATCTTAGCTCTGATTGGATAGAAAGTGCGGGACAGGAATTTCTGATGTAATAATATTCATCGATTACGATTAAAATCAGTGTTAGTTCTGAACCAAATATAATCAAAAGAATATTTCAATATTGTTCAAAAAGTTAATTAAAGAGAATGCTAGAGGGAATTTTTACATTTCCCCCCTCCGTAAGACGCGGGTGTGCACCAGGGCCTTTGATACAGACCCGTACCTTACAGAGAAATCAGTTTTAAAGTTTTGAATAAATTATTAATTATGAAACTTCTTGCACTTGTCGGTAATGACATACATAGCATGATCTCCAACACAGAAATTAGATACTAGAAAAATATGAAAATATCATATACTGTTAAATTGTAACACATGGGTACCCATAAACATTCAAAATATAAAATTCAAAATGCAATAAAAATCACAAAGTATTGCTCCAAAATATTCACATTTTCATGAAGAGCTGATGTAATAACACATTCACACCACTAAACATGATATCATAAAAATACACAATATCAAAAAAAAATAAGGAACACTTGAAATGGAATAAAAATAAGATTCAAAATAATTGTAGCCTAAAATATCAAAATATCAATGACAAACATCATGAAAACATCCAAGTTTGTCTCAAAAATTTGACTTCCTCATCTAAAAGTAAACCTAACAGTCCAAGACTATTAAGGAAGGGGAATTTAATTCAGACTCTTCCCTGCCTCCATCCAAGAATGCACTCCTCCAAAACTTAAACAGTACATCGAGATGAAGACAGGAAAAATCCGAAATGGATTGGGAGGTGGACCCATGTTTCGCACATTGTAAGATCTACAATCATTTCTTGTTCTGATACATCACAACAACAGTAAAAAAATATCTCAAGAGTGGAAAGGGGGTCCACCTAAGAGGAGCAAAAGGACAATGATTTGGTTTTGTGTAATTGTATGTATGTGTTTTCTTTTTAATGTAATTATTATTATTCATGTGACTCAATTTCAATTCTTCAGGAGGGTAATAAGTTCTTAATTTTAAAACGTGCACAATTTCAGTAGGTATTTTAGTTAACGCGTTAGGCTTGGTTATTTCATAATTGACATCTGACAGCTTTTGTACTATTTCATAGGGGCCTGAAAAAATTGGGAATAATTTTCTTCGATTTGGATAGTTGAATTCTTCATAAATTACGAGGTCACCCGGTTCAAAAGGAGAATCAATGAAACGCGCATCATATTTAATTTTATTTTTCTCATGGTATTTTATGGTATTCTCTTTTGCTAATTTTCTGGCTTCTTTAACTGGAGGGTAAACTTGATTTTTTGAGCTAATGGAGGTGTATATGGTAAAGTGCCAAATAACAAATATGCAGGAGGGAATTTCGTGACTCTGAATGAGGTGTTAAAAAAGTTATACTCATTGATTACTTGTTCTAGAAATTTGGTCCAAGGAATTTTGGTAGGAGAAAAATTTACTTAACATCTTAATTTAGTTACAATAGACTGATTTACACGTTCACATTTACCATTTGTCTGGGGATGATGAGAAGTAGTTAATAACTGTTTAACGTTATAATTTCTTAAAAAGCGTTTGAATCTGGATGAGGTAAAAGCACCATTTCTATCAGTTAACAGTTTACTAGGTATTTGAATTTGGAAAAGTTGTTTTAAACAATTTGCATAGGTTTCAGTTGTTTCACTTTTAGAAGCAAAAGCCCAAACATAGCGAGTTGCATGATCAATTATTAAGTGAAGAAATTTTTTAGTAGAATTATAGTAATTGAATCCACCAACAGAGAGAGAGAGAGTATCAACAGAGATATACTCAAAAGATTGATCTGTGGGGGGTACAGTCTGTAAAAGACCAAATCTTTTTTACCTTTTCCTTTTATTTAATTGACATATATTACAATGTTTAACAAATTTTGAAATATCTAAGTTAATATGAGGCCAATAGTATTGAGGAGTAATTAAATTTATCATTTTTTGAGTACCAGGATGTCCGAATGGTTCATGAGCATTTTGCAAAATTTTTCTTCTTAATGAAAAAAGTACAACAATTTTAAACAGATTTTTCTTTTTAAGAACAAAGACATCATCAACTTTCTTATATTTAGGGTCATTTACATTATCTAAATTTTGATGGGTCTTTATCTCACTTAATTCAAGTAAATGTACTGAGTGTTGGATATATTGAGCAATAGGATGTCTTGATAACATGTCAGCTTCAACATTATTAGTTCCCTTTAAATATTTTACTTCATAATGAAACATGCTTAATTTTAATGACCAACGAAATAATCTACCCCTTAAATTTTTCACATTTTTAAGCCAAACAAGAGCAGCATGATCAGTATGGATTATGAATTTTTTACCGTGTAAATTATAATAAAACTGATTAAGAGCATCTACTATGGCCAAACATTCCAATTCTGTGATACAATAATTTTTTTCATATTCACGTAAAGTTCTAGAATGAAAAGATACTGGGTGAAGAGTACCAGAATTATCAGGTTGTTTCAAAATAGCTCCAATAGCTTTCAGCGAGGCATCACAGAAAACATGCAGAGGTAATTTAGGATCATATAATTGTAATACAGGTTTAGTTATTAATTTATTTTTTAACAATTCAAATGCTGTTTGACATTCAGCAGTCCAATCCCATTGTTTATCTTTCTTTAGTAGTTGATTTAAAGGTTCCCTAATTTTGGCATAGGAATCAATGAATTTGTTATAAACATTTACAGAACCAAGGAAACTTTGAAGTTGATTAACATTTTTGGGAGGTTGTAATTTTTTAATAGTTTCAATATTTTGATTATCAGGGGTAATGCAGCCTTCTTTAATTAAATAGCCTAAAAAGTTTATCTTAGTTTTTGCAAAAACACATTTTGAAAATTTTAATTTAACGTTTTCCTCTTCACAAATTTGGAATATTTTTCTTAAATGAGCATAATGTTCCTCTAAAGAATTTGAAAAGACAACTATATCATCAAAATAGTGACAAGCAAAATTTGAACACTTATGTTTAGTTAAAATTTTACGAATAGTACGATTAAACATTGCTGGGGCATTTCGAAAGCCAAAAGGAAGAACTTGAGAAAAAAAATTCAATATAAACCTTCAGTTGTAACAAAAGCTAATTTATCTTTATCATATAACGGAATGTGTCAGTAATCACTTGCGAGGTCAAGCGTAGAAAAAAATTTAGCACTATTCAATTTATCTAGCAGGGAGTCTATTCGAGGTAATGGTTCTGCATCTGTTTTACAAATGGCATTAAGTTTTCTATAATCAATACATAATCTGGTTTTCTGCTTTTCATCTCTCTTATATAAGCTAAAGTAACCGGGGAAGAATAACAGCTATTGGATTCTTTAATTAAACCTGCAGCTAATAAATTTTGTATTTGTTTATTAATCTCAGCTTCTGAAGTGGCTGAGGTTCTATAAGCTCGCTGATAAATTGGGAGGTCTGATGTTAAATTAACTCTAGGGGGCTCCATTCTTATTTTACCTACATCATACTTATTTTTAGAAAAAACATGAGTGTATTCTGAAAGAAGTTGTATCATGTTAGGAGATAGTTCTTTAACAGTCAGAGGTGAGAGAACTTCCTCTGAGGTATTTACTAACCCATCCTGTATATGTAATGAAACTGGTTTAGTGAGTGGATTCTGATTATTTACAATAATTTGTCCATTTTGTAGTAACTGGTTATGTTCACAATCAATAACAATTTTATATAGATTACATTCTGTTAGTCCTAGAATAATGTAAGGTAGGCTACTATTAATTATATACAGATTTATGTTTCTTAATACCTGTCCAATTGTTAAGTACGCTTTGCATAGTTTGTTTAGTTGAAAATTGCCATGGGCTTGGATTAATATGTATAGGCCTAGTTTGTTTATGTAATCTAAGTTTATTTACAATATCTGTAGAAATTAAAGATAGAGTGGATCCAGTATCAAAATAACAATATTCACATTGCTATGTTTAGGTAAATTGTCCAAGTTAGCTAGGCTTGGCAATGATGAGATGTGTCCGGACACCTGTAATTGTCAATATGTGGGGCAAGAGGCCTCAGTAGGGGGGTATTGTCTCTGATTAGGAAATTGTTGACTGTCAACAGAGTTCTCCGAGCTCTGAGAAACAGCGTTAGCAGCCAAAGGTGGATCACTATTAAATGGTGTTTGCCTTAATTGATGTTGATTAAAAGGACATTGCAGTTTCCAATGATAAGCACTGGGAATTCCTTGTTGTGTGCAAATTTTACATGGATATGGTGTTAGTCCATGTTGAAAATGTGTGTGGTAGTTGGGCCTAAAACCTCTACTGTTAAAGTTATGAGCATGCTGATTTGGGAGATGTTGGGGACGCATTCTATTAAAATTATGTAAGTTGGGTCGAACAGAGTAGTGGTTTTGAGGTACAAAAGTATTTTGTCTTGGTTGTGTGTGTGTGTGAGTGTGTGTGTGTGTGTGTGTATTTTGTCTGTGTGTGTGTGTGTGTGTGTGTGTGTGTGTGTGTGTGTGTGTGTGTGTGTGTGTGTGTGTGTGTGTGTGTGTGTGTGTGTGTGTGTGTGTGTGTGTGTGTGTGTGTGTGTGTGTGTGTGTGTGTGTGTGTGTGTGTGTGTGTGTGTGTGTGTGTGTGTGTGTGTGTGTGTGTGTGTGTGTGTGTGTGTGTGTGTGTGTGTGTGTGTGTGTGTGTGTGTGTGTGTGTGTGTGTGTGTGTGTGTGTGTGTGTGTGTGTGTGTGTGTGTGTGTGTGTGTGTGTGTGTGTGTGTGTGTGTGTGTGTGTGTGTGTGTGTGTGTGTGTGTGTGTGTGTGTGTGTGTGTGTGTGTGTGTGTGTGTGTGTGTGTGTGTGTGTGTGTGTGTGTGTGTGTGTGTGTGTGTGTGTGTGTGTGTGTGTGTGTGTGTGTGTGTGTGTGTGTGTGTGTGTGTGTGTGTGTGTGTGTGTGTGTGTGTGTGTGTGTGTGTGTGTGTGTGTGTGTGTGTGTGTGTGTGTGTGTGTGTGTGTGTGTGTGTGTGTGTGTGTGTGTAAAATATTGGTTGAGTGTAGTATTTTTTCGAGTGTTAGTAGGTTTTTATTAAACACATCTTCAGTGTACGTTCATCTTCTTTATTTTGAAGCCCACATCAAAGCTTAGGACAAACTTATGGTACATTTTCACGTTGACGAGACAACTTGCGAAGATTATAAAGCATAGCGGACAAGAGACAAGCAGAATTTTTATCTTGATGGACACAACACAAATACACAAAAAGCAGCTATGTATATTTTTACATAATGACGGCAAAAAGGAAGAGAGAAGAAGAGCGCGATTGCACAAGGTGTTTGGTTTTATACCAACAGTGCATGCGCGTGATGATTACGTAACCGTAATTCTGATTGGATAGAATGGGTGGGACAGAGATTTCTGATGCAATAATATTCATCAATTACGATTAAGATCAGGGTGTTAGTTTCGAACCAAATAATTAAAAGATTATTTCAATAGTATTAAAAGAGTTGATTAAAAGGATGCTAGAATGAATTATTACATATATACTAGAGGACCCGACATACGTTGTCCTGTACACACATCTTAATTCAAAAATTCCAAAGTTTTTATGAATAAGCTTTAACAATCTGGATCGTTTTGAGTAAAATTTGTATTAAAAAGCTTTTACAATGTAATTATGTGCCACGTTTTATACTTCTGGTTTGCTTAAAAGTGAAACACACATACAAACTATTTCCGATATAAAATAATTTTAAATAAAAAAAAAGTTTAATAATATGTGTAATCAATTAGCTACACAAATACACAAATAGATTTATAGGTTAGGATAATTGTTGTCAACGCACGTGTAATTTAATAGAAAATCATGTAAAATACTCACTTCAATTGCATACTAAATTTGGACAATGTACAGTTTTTTATGCACACTTCAAAACTCTTCAAACACTAATTACATCTAAATGTAATAATTTAATTAACACATGATTTATTTCAACAAAATAATAACACGAAGTGACAAAATATTTTCCTGAAATGATCACAGCACCAACTGTCGGGACCAGCTTGAATTATAATAAAATATTTTTGAATATTCGATACTGCTATTGTAGCGGAGTTTGCTGGATCCCATGTAAAACATTCCAAGATCAACAATTTATAAATAAAAAATTAATTAAATAAACATTTCCTAACCGAATTATAAATCTAAACCATTCTCGAGTCCACTGGAACAGGCAAAAACTTTCATCATAATCGGTCGAGCCGTTTAGGAGGAGTTCAATTACATACACACGCACAGAAGAATTACATATGTAAAGATTATTTGAAAAGATATTAATTAAAAACGCTAAAAAGCGTAAATCGTCTGCATTTTCGTAACAATAAAGACCGGGTTTGGCAAGTTTGGCTGAAAATCAACATTCGACGCCAACTTACGTCTTTTTCAATTCCTACTATTAGCTCACGATCTCTATACATGCATATTTTATTTGTTTGTTTGTTTATTTATTTATTTATCTTGGTGGAATTTTCAATCGCTAATAAAATACATTTTAAAGCGCTCAATTGAGCTGAAATGTAATGTTCATGATGATTTTGGATGACAATACAATAATTTAATTATAATTAATAAAAATTAATTGATTAAAACTAATTATTTAAAAAATTATAAATACAGCCACGTTGGTGACTTAGCGACCCTTTTGGCGACTTATGTCAAATTTTGAAAAGGTTTTTTTCTCACGTGTTAAAGCATTCAGTTGAAAGGAAATTTTATATACACGATTGTTTTGGATGACAAAACGATACTTTAATGATAATTAATAAAAATGAATTACCACTTAATGTTGTGATTCTGTCCTATATATATACATATTTATATTAATTGCAACTATTTAATAAAAAGTAGCTAAAATAAATTTTTTCTTGGTTGATCTAAGTAGGAATTGATTAATTTTTTTTTATATTACTTGTTTATAACAATAGCGTTGTTACAGCAATGCAGGTGAATGTTGAGTTGTATTTTTGAATGTTTTTAATTAATATCTTTTTTAATAACTAATAGCGATATCGGACCGAATTGTGAATCTAAACCATTCTCGAATTTACTTGAACCCACACAAAAAAATTTCATAGAAATCGGTCCAGCCGTTTAGGAGGAGTTTAGTGACAAACAAACGCACAGAAGATTTTTATATATAAAGATACATATATATATATATAAATCCCGTGTCACAGTGTTTGTCCGTGATGGACTCCGAACTACTCAACCGATTCGTACATAATTTTGCATATTGTGTGTCATTTCGTTCAACTTAAGTTATAGGATAAATTTTTTCTCAATTTTTGACGTCATTATTTTTTATTGCCGGAAATGCGTAGAATTTGGGAAACGGGAAAATTCGCAAAATATCGGAATGCGTGTTTGCCTGCGAAAGCAGATTTTGAAGATGAAGGTGCATGAAAAGTGAGTGTCTGGTCTATTTCGGGGCGTGGAATCAGAATTTCCAATTGAATCCCCAAAATACCCGTAACTTTGCCGGACAATGCCGGACGACCCTATTTTTGATACATCTTGGTAGGGCCTTACTTTAAATGCCTTGGAGAGTGAAAACTTGGCCGCTTACGTATTTTGAGACAAGCTATCTGAATCTGACATCTATTATGAGAAATAGTCTCTACTTTGCCGGTGCCGGACGACCGTATTTTAAACACACCCTTGCTAGGGACTTACCTTAAAAGCCTTGGAGCGTGAAAATTTGGTCCTGCATTTTGAGACGGGCAATCTGAATCTTTTATCCAATATGAGAAATTATCCCAACTTTGCCGGATAATTCTGGACGACCGTATTTTAGACGCACCCTTGCAAAGGGCTTACCTAAGCCTTGGAGCGTGAAAACTTGGTCTCTGACGTATTTTGAGGCGGACAATTTGAATCTCATATCCAATATGAGAAAGAGTCACAACTTTGCCGGATAATTCTAGATGACTGTCTAATAAGCAGACCTTGACAGGAGCTTTCCCCAAAGGTCTTGGAGCGGGAAAAGTACACTTATGGTTATTTTCGGAACAGTGAACGAGAATCCGAAATCGGATATTAGAAATTCCTGTAACTTTGCCGGATAATGCCGGGAGACCGTAATGCTCCTTTCCAGCAACTGAACTAACAGGCTCAGGAGAGCCGAATGTAGTTCTCGGTTGCGTCTAGGGGACGGAAACAAGAATCTGAAATCAGATTTCAGAAACTCCCATACATTTGCTTGATATTGCCGGAATTAGGTGGAATGGCTTCGCGTTCGAGTCTCTCTTACGAACTTTCATTCTCTTTAGTGGCTGAATTTACACACGCTGGGGCATCGAAAATCAGTCTTGTGTGCGTTTTGGAGCGGGGAATGAGAATCTGAATTTGGATTGTGGGATTTCCGCTAACTTTACCGAATAATGCTGAACGACCGTAATATGCGTAGACGGCGGTTTCG
Organism: Trichonephila clavipes; assembly: GCA_019973935.1. Taxonomy (NCBI): domain Eukaryota; kingdom Metazoa; phylum Arthropoda; class Arachnida; order Araneae; family Nephilidae; genus Trichonephila; species Trichonephila clavipes. The sequence continues at coordinate 355,004 of BMAU01017576.1, read as the reverse complement.
GTCTAACTTTCAGACGTAGGGACGCAAAAAGTGGATCTTTGTGGTATTTTGAGATAGCCGATCCGAATATTCAATACAATTCGAGGAATTACCGTTACTATGTCAAACAATTCCAGATGAACGTATTTTAAGCGAACCATGGCAGGGGCTTACTTCAAAATTCTTGCAGTGTGCAAAGTGTTCTCCTGGTGTTTTTTAGGTGGGGAACAAGAATCTGAAATCGAACTTTAGAAACTCCAGTAACTTTGCCGGATGATGCAGGACGATAGTACTTCCCCTCTTCAGGGACGGAACTTGCACGAGCAGGGGCGGCAAAAGTGGGTACCAGATGTTACTAGGGATGGGCACAAACTGAACATTCATCATACCAGCTGCCATTAGACATTCATGAAAAACCAGACGCAATAACATTTTTTTAAAAAACGCTAAATTGCTACGGTATTTCAAAGGAGTTCTTATGGCCCCTAAACACATTTATTCAAAAATTTACATGGAACTTGGTAAGATTTAAACGGCAACGAGAAAATATTCGGTGGTGCTGTCCTATTACTGTCATGTGATTTCGGACAGATATTGCAAGTCGCTCTACTTTAGCTCAGGAGATTAACGTATGTTTAAAACAATCGTTTTTTATGGTGAAATGTTGGAACACTTCGATTGACTATAAACAAGCGAGTTCAATTGCAAATTGATCAGTCGGTGCAAATATTTTCTGAACAACTGCGAGACATTGGAAACAGTGAAGTAGAACTGCATCAAAATACACAATGTATCAAATTGCCAGACAATTTCTGTACTGTTGTTCGGACAATGAAATGGAACCGATTGAGAGTGTCTTTTCAGATATACTGTATAATTATCTAGGTAATGACTGGTCCTGTAATTCTTTTACTTTAGATCAGTGCTTCTCAAACTTTCACTATTGGTGACCCAATTTTCAATCATAATTTTTACCATGCCCCTCTTATGAAATAATAATGCACACTATGGCGTTAAATTTAAAATAAGATCTTAATTGTGTAAACCGTACGAATTAACAAGATAAATATTATATTTTTTATTTGTTACTTTTAAGCAATATTTATTTGAAACAAATTACTTTTAAGTAATAGGATGATAATTATTTTCTTTTTTCTAATTTTTAAATTGGAACAGGTTGCAAAACGATTCTTAGTTAAAAATTTATTTTTTCCGTCATCCATTTCTAAAAGCATAAATGCCAATAGAAAAATTGGCTAGTATATGTTGTTCTCTTTCATATCCATCACATTCGGCATTAATATTTAAAGCGAGAAGATTTCAAAATGTTTTAACCCGGGAGAACAGACGCCCATTCGATACTAATGACAAAATGTGCCCATTCGACCAAGACAAAATAATTTTGTACCTCAAAACCACTACTCTGTTCGACCCAACTTCCATAATTTTAATAGAATGCGTCCCCAACATCTCCCAAATCAGCATGCTCATAACTTTAACAGTAGAGGTTTTAGGCCCAACCACCACACACATTTTCAACATGGACTAACACCATATCCATGTAAAATTTGCACACAACAAGGAATTCCCAATGCTTACCATTGGAAACTACAATGTCCTTTTAATCAACATCAATTAAGGCAAACACCATTTAATAGTGATCCACCTTTGGCTGCTAACGCTGTTTCTCAGAGCTCGGAGAACTCTGTTGACAGTCAACAATTTCCTAATCAGAGACAACATCCCCCTACTGAGGCCTCTTGCCCAGCATATTGACAATTACAAGTGTCCGGACACATCTCATCATTGCCAAGCCTAGCTAACTTGGACAATTTACCTAAACATAACAATGTGAATATTGTTATTTTGATACTGGATCAACTCTATCTTTAATTTCTACAGATATTGTAAATAAACTTAGATTACATAAACAAACAACTAGGCCTATACATATTAATCACACACACACTAGCCCATGGCAATTTTCAACTAAACAAACTATGCAAAGCGTACTTAACAATTGGACAGGTATTAAGAAACATAAATCTGTATATAATTAATAGTAGCCTACCTTACATTATTCTAGGACTAACAGAATGTAGTCAATATAAAATTGTTATTGATTGTGAACATAACCAGTTACTACAAAATGGACAAATTATTGTAAATAATCAGAATCCACTCACTAAACCGATTTCATTACATATACAGGAAGGGTTAGTAAATACCTCAGAGGAAGTTCTCTCACCTCTGACTGTTAAAGAACTATATCCTAACCTGATACAACTTCTTTCCGAATACACTCATGTTTTTTCTAAAAATAAGTATGATGTAGGTAAAATAAGAATGGAGCCCCCTAGAGTTAATTTAACATCAGACCTCCCAATTTATCAGCGAGCTTATAGAACCTCAGCCACTTCAGAAGCTGAGATTAATAAACAAATACAAAATTTATTAGCTGCAGGTTTAATTAAAGAATCCAATAGCTTTTATTCTTCTCCGGTTACTTTAGCTTATAAGAGAGATGAAAAGCAGAAAACCAGATTATGTATTGATTATAGAAAGCTTAATGCCATTTGTAAAACAGATGCAGAACCATTACCTCGAATAGACTCCCTGCTAGATAAATTGAAAAGTGCTAAATTTTTTTCTACGCTTGACCTCGCAAGTGGTTACTGGCACATTCCGTTGCATGAAAAAGATAAAGAAAAATTAGCTTTTGTCACAACTGAAGGTTTTTATGAATTTCAAGTTCTTCATTTTGGCTTTCGAAATGACCCAGCAATTTTTAATCGTACTATTCGTAAAATTTTAACTAAACATAATTGTTCAAATTTTGCTTGTCACTATTTTGATGATATAGTTGTCTTTTCAAATTCTTTAGAGGAACATTATGCTCATTTAAGAAAAATATTCCAAATTTGTGAGGAGGAAAACATTAAATTAAAATTTTCAAAATGTGCTTTTGCAAAAACTAAGATAAAATTCTTAGGCTATGAAATTAAAGAAGGCTGCATTACCCCTGATATATAATCAAAATATTGAAACTATTAAAAAATTACATTCTCCCAAAAATGTTAAACAACTTCAAAGTTTCCTTGGTTCTGTAAATGTTTATAACAAATTCATTGATTCCTATGTCAAAATTAGGGAACCTTTAAATAAATTACTAAAGAAAGATAAGCAATGGGAGTGGACTGCTGAATGTCAAACAGCATTTGAATTGTTAAAAAATAAATTAATAACTAAACCTGTATTACAATTATATGATCCTAAATTACCTCTGCATGTTTTCTGTGATGCCTCGCTGAAAGCTATTGGAGCTATTTTGAAACAACCTGATAATTCTTGTACTCTTCACTCAGTGTATCTTTTCATTCTAGAACTTTACGTGAGTATGAAAAAAATTATTGTATCACAGAATTGGAATGTTTGGCTATAATAGATGCTCTTGATTAGTTTTATTATAATTTACACGGTAAAAAATTCATAATCCATACTGATCATGCTTCTCTTGTTTGGCTTAAAAATGTGAAAAATTTAAGGGGTAGATTATTTCGTTGGTCATTAAAATTAAGCATGTTTCATTATGAAGTAAAATATTTAAAGGGAACTAATAATGTTGAAGCTGACATGTTATCAAGACATCCTATTGCTCAATATATCCTACCGACTTTCTGTTAAGTATTGGCCGAGTGGTAGTTTTTTGACGAGTGTTTGCAGGTCTTCATCGAAATACACATCTTCAGTGAACAGATATCTTCTTTATTGTGGCGCACGCATCGAAGTTTAGGACAAAATTATAATGCATTTCCACAAAGACGAGACAAACAATTCATGATGATGATCTTAAAGCACAGTGGACAAGCAAAAGTGACTTCTTGACAGACACAACACATAAACACGGAGAAACAGCTATATTTACTAGTACATTATGACGGCAAAAAAGATAGAGCAACGAACGTCATTACACAAGTTGTTTTTATTCTTTACCAACAGTGCAAGTGCGTGATGATTACGCAATCATAACTCTGATTGGATAGAACTGCGGGACAGGAGTTTCTGATGTAATAATATTCATCGATTACGATTAAAATCAGAGTGTTAGCTCTGAACCAAATAATCAAAAGATTTCAATATGGTTTAAAAAAGTTAATTAAAGAGAATGCTAGAGGGAATTATTACATACATGTATATATATGTATATATATATATGTATACATGTATATATATATATGTATACATGTATATATATATATATATATATATATATATATATATATATATATATATATATGTAAGGATAATTAAATTAGATTAAAAATTAAATTCCCTATCTAGCACTTGACTCCTTCTCTCTACGTTCTCATATTCAAGTATCAAACTAACCGCCCTTTTATTTCTTCCGAACATATGGCCTAGCCAATAAACATGTCTAATTCTAGGGTCGTTAGATTTAATAGTCAACATATGTCAGCATTAACTTGCAAACACCATCTTCAAAGCAGCGACACTCACCAGATATTTTTCACGTGTTATTCACGTGGAACCCCCACCATGGCGTTCTTTTTTCCCTCCCTGCTCGCAGTCAGAACTGATGTAGACACGAACGAATAAACACCTTCCTTTTTTAAACTTTAATCTTATTCTGTCTTCAATATCATAAAAGAATTAAAGCCGGCAGGATCTTTGTCTGCGATCTTAATGTAAAAAACTAATCTTTCTTATAAAATAATTTTAATATAAAAACTAAAGCCAGCGACCATAATAATTGATATGGAGAATTTGACGGAACACCGAATGCACCATATGCCAATATGCTGAAGACGTCGGATTTCCGGAATAAAAAATGGTACGAAAAAAAAAGCGCTTGTAAACCCCGGAAGAACATCGCTCTTAACCTCCGAGAAAAATGCAGTGTTTACCGCCGAACGTTACTTCTACCGTTGCTGAAGACACCAGCAAGTTTGCCATGAATGGAGAAACATTCTAATGGAGAGGGGAAAAAAGATAGGGGGAAGCGTGAATTCCCTAACTATGATGAAAGACATCAATCCCTTCCGCTAGAATAGATAAAAAATATGTTTTTCTCCGAATGGTATTGTGATTTAGTTCCAGTGATACAATGATGGAAGGACCAACAGTACCAGAAAAAAAAATCTTTTTGGCCGAAAAGTCTGCACGGTAATATTGTGAATTTGACCACCATATAATAATAGTGAAGTACCAACATTGAAAGAAAAAATAAATGAATAAAATTTTACTAGTGAAATAAAGTGACAACAGCATCTGGATTACCGTTCGCCCAGTGTTTCTGATGCTGTAAAGTGGAGGTCAGTTAAATTGTATATTTCCAATTTTAGTAACATTGAAGTAACTGAGTTTTGCTGAACAGAACTTTACGAAAAAGAATAATATATGATATGATATGGTATTTAATTTTTATAATATAGTTGTGTTATAAATGAGATCTTTTCTTTATATTTTAATTGAGAAAACAAAGTATATAGGTTTAGTCATACAAAATTTTGAGAAATTTTAATATACTTCTCATAATTTTATCTTAAGATGTCGAATGAGTTAAGAGTTATGATAGAAATTGGTGTTTTAAAGTGAAAGATATAAATTAAGTTTTTAAAAAATGACTAATGAGAGAACTAATACTAGAGAGATTGATTCTTATAAGAAACAAAAGTAAAGTCAAGTTGTATTCTTTTTTCTCCATTGAATTCTCAATTGTTTTGTTAATTATTTTATTCAGCAGTAATCTTATTGCATGTCATTTAATTTTTTTATTTTGAAATTGTGTGTTTTGATATACTGGCCATATATCAGGATTCACTATTTCTCGAAATTTTCCTTATCTAAATTTAAAATTAATTTTATAACTTGAAGCTTACTTTTGGAGATTATACAGTGGATAAGGGAGAATACAATCATTATAATTTTGTAAATGTCTCGAAACTTTAAGAGGACAAACTTGTTTAGTTTGATATGTACACCTCTCATTGTTTCTTATCAGCATCCCTGAACAACTGTGAGTTGATAACGCAGATTTTTCAGAGAGATGTGTTCAAAATTAAGTAAGGTGATACAGTTTATATTAGTGAATGTGTGATGTAAGAGAAAATCAAGAATTTTTGTCTATGAAACGAATTTTTAGAAGGTTACGGAAAGATTCAAAATATTGTATGCGATATTGTTAAGTTACAATGAAAATTGAGAAAATTTTCATACATACTGAAAGTTATTATTCAAGTGAGTCCACTTTTCCGACTCAAAAATAATAAAAAGTGCTCTTATATTCTTGTATTCTTTTGTTCCTATATTCTTATAATTTTTATGTTTTATAACGCATATGAAATAAAATATTGTTTATTGTGTTGAATAGTGCATATAAGTTGTGTGTTATACACCGTTTTCATATTATTAATAATTTCATTTTGTTAGTGTCTATATTTTTTTTATCTTTTTAAAAAATGTACTTCATACATGCAAAATGTGTGTAACAATATAAGGTATTACTACGATGGCGCCAGAGTAGATTTTTATACAAAATTATTATTTTAACATTTGTATGATTTCATGTATTTTTATATTTACTGTTTGATATATTATTTTCCAACATAACTTTTTGTAAAATATCTACCAGCTATAATACGAATCTATTATTATGAAGGAATAAGCGGAAACGCGAGCTCTTATTCTAGATTTTGAATAGATTTGAATAAGCTAATCTTCAATTATATGTATGGAAATTCATGTTTATCAATTAATTGTCATTGCTGTGTTTGTTGTTATAGTTTCGTTTATTGTATTGCTTTTTGATTTTAGAATTACTATTACTTAAAGATTTCTACTATGTTTAATATGTCTTTCTAAATAACTATGTATTGTTTTGTGTTTGTTGAAAATTGATTAAGTTTGTAAAGAGAGAAAAAACCACGCCATGATTCCCTTTTAAAATTGGGGGGCAAATGTAAGGATAATTAAATTAGATTAAAAATTAAATTCTCTATCTAGCACTTGACTCCATCTCTCTACGTTCTCATATTCAAGTATCAAACGAACCGCCCATTTATTTCTTCCGAACATATGGCCTAGCCAATAAACATGTCTAATTCTAGGGTCGTTAGATTTAATAGTCAACATATGTCAGCATTAACTTGCAAACACCATCTTCAAAGCAGCGATACTCACCAGATGTTTTTCACGTGTTATTCACGTGGAACCCCTACCATGGCGTGCTTTTTTCCCTCCCTGCTCGCAGTCAGAACTGATGTAGACACGAACGAATAAACACCTTCCTTTATATATATATATATATTGTATTCATATATATATATATATATATATATATATATATATATATATATATATATATATATATATATATATATATATATAACAAGATATTAAGTGAAAAAGTTGCACAGCCTACAATGCCAAAGAAGAAACAAATTGGAGTTCAAGAGACATAACAAAGGTAGATACAAAGAGTCTTTGGACTAATATACATACATTATAGTGGCAACTCTTATAAACAGATTAAAGGTTTGCCACAAGTTGTCCTGTTCGCAACTGTCTTGCCAATTTATATATACATTATTTTTTGAAAATAGTTTCTTTAATAATTCTGAATATTACATTTTTCGTTATATAGATGATATTATAATTTTTGGCAAGCAGGACAATTTTAAACCTAACACTAATTTTTATATATCCACAATATCTTTATTTAATACAGGCAAATAGTAATGAAAATGAAGCAAATTCTCTTGATATACATATCAATTTAAAAGATACTGCTATAGTTACTAATATTTATGATAAAAAAAAGAATTTATATTCAATATATATTTCAAACGTTTCTCCTTGGAAGAATATCTTATAAGTTTCTATATGCAGAAACATTATTATTAACTAGCTGGTATACCCGTTTTTCACACGGGTGAACTAAAAAATTAAACAACACAGATTGAAGGATAAAGAAGTTTTTAATGAGTTAATTTTAAGTGAATTGCAAATTAAACAAAAAAAGCTCTTGGCGTAACTCATGTAACAAAAAAAGAGATAAATAAAACACCTTTGTTAAATTTTAAGTATGTAGGTGTAATGGCTGATAAAAAGGATTTTTTTTATTTATAACTCCCTGTAACACTCTTGAGGGTCGATTTTTGAAAATAACTTCCTAAGCTGATCTCTGCTCAGCACAAAAATAACACATTGTTAAAAGTTTTGTGTAATGAACGCTTAAAATAGTGTAAATAATTTTTATCTGAAAGTATAATATATTAATATTACTTTCTGTAGTATTTATTTTATGTTAAAATTGTACTATTCGCAAGCAACGCCGTTTCTTAAATTATAATGATGATTCAATAAAAAACATAGCGAAATGTTAACGATAGAGTAAAGTTGGCAAATGCCTAGCTACTTTCATAACTCGAGCTTTATTAGAGCTTTGTAAGACCCGCCGTGTAGGGGAGAAATGCACTTTAATACTTTATCCAACCGCATTATGATTTACTGCAGTTTTTTTCATACAATATTTTTTTTGGATCACTACATTTGAAATTAAGGGATATGCATAAACAAAATACTCCACTTTGGAAAATTTAATCCGTTAGAGCTAATAAATTAAATAAAGATATTCCACTGTAAAATTAATTATATATACAGTTCACTTAAAATAAGTATTCAAATCATTTTCTAAGGTCTTCATTAACATACAAAAACATAAGACACTTAAATTTTGACAAACTATTTTTTCCGCTAAAATACTCATCATGGAACCCGTGCTGCCCTATATCTTAGAAGAGTGGATTTCAAAGAACAATTCTACTAATTATTGGTAGAATATTCCTTCTAAGTTGGTGTGGTGTGGTAGTTAGGAGAAAGGGGTGCCAGCTCAGATGTCGTCCACGTTACTTGACTATGGTTCAAAGTTACGTGATCCGTTGCCAAAAGCCCTCGTGTAGCTGAACAGTGCAACATTAATATTCACTCACTCTCACACTCCAAGAAATACAGAACAATAGTTATTGCGTTTTAAAGTGTAAAAATAATTATATCTGCCTATTCAATTAAAATTATAGCTTTATAATTAACTACTAACCACAAATAAATTTTGAAAATTTGTCCAAATGATGCAGTGTGAAAGAGAAAGTTTATTTACTTTAAATATCAGAACTGATAAAAGCATTTATTTGGAAAAAAGATCAATTTCTTACTACCAAATGTGCATAATAAAATCATAAAAAAACATTAAAATAAAGAGAGATTTATAACCTCTCCCTTCAAAACTTAGTTTGATTCTGAAATAAAAAAATAGGCATTATATCAGAGGAATTAATTAGAAGCGAGCACCTTGCGTAGCCAAAACAAAAAAGGTTTTTCACAAACAAAAGATAGATATATGCAGACGTGTTTTTTTTTTTTTTTTTTTTTTTTTGCAGCGCATGCCAGAATTGCTAGCAGAAGACAGAATTTTTCCCTACTTACTTGACAAATATCGTTATATTTTTGACACTTTTCCCAAATCTTTATAAATTATAGTCTATGCTATAAATTATAGCCTATGTGCTATTCTGATGTATATAAGCTATATTACTGTAAAGTTTCATTAAAATCTATTCAGTAGTTTTCGCGTGAAAGACCACCAAAGATTTTCACAAACTTTCAAATTTATAATATATATTAGACTATACACAACGCAATAAATTTATAGTTTCAAAAGAATCAGAAGAAATAAAAAACTATAAACATTTCACTAAATATTGCTTAATTTAGAAATACCCAATTGTTTTTATTAAAAGTTATGTTTGGTTCACACACACACAAAAAAAATTCAAGAAAAGTCTCTCTCTGTTAAGTGGACTGTTGTTTATATTTACTCTGTTGCTCAGCATGCTCGATTTGACTCCTTTCTCGATGGAGTCACAGGTTACACAGACTAGTATGACACTCTGCGCGCTAGAGGGCACTCTACAATTACATACGTACACTGTACATGCCGCCCGGCCTTGCAATGTTTTTAAACATGTAAGATTTACACAGAACATAATCATAAAGATAACACACAGAAATACAATACTTCAAAATACAAACAAAACAACATACAAATGAAGACAATATGTATAAATCAATTGATAAATCACACAGAATTTTAAAAAATACTATTCTATAAACACAAACATTACTATTTGAAGGGTTATATATGCTACTTCACACGCACACTGTTTCATTTGGTAGAATGCACAGTTTCAAAATGGGTCTCTTAAATATACCTCTAGTGGTTTTGACTTCCACTATTCTTACTTTAGAATCTTTTCCTGGATAAATATTGTTGATTCTACCTAATGACCATTGACATGAAGATAAATTATCCTCTTTTATTATAACCATATCCCCAATTTTAGCATTCTTTTTCTCGAAATGCCACTTATTTCTCTGCTGCAAACTATTTAGATAGCCTACACTCCATCTTTTCCAAATTAATTGAATTATTTTTGTAATTTTCTGCCAATTATCCATCCTATATTTTCATTTAAATTAGTTAAATCAGGCTCAACAAGATTGATAGAAGGAGTCAATACATTTAAATCATCTAAGTCAGAAGATAATGGGACAAGAGGACGAGAATTTAACATCTCCTCTATTTTGATAATCACGGTGAGAAACTCTTCATATGTTAATCTAATGTTACCTACTACACTCTTTAAATAGAACTTAAAAGATTTAACGCCTGCCTCCCAGAGACCTCCAAAATTTGGGGCTCTAGGGGGGAGAAATTTCCAATCTATTCCTTTAGAGGCCATATATCTTGCAATTGCCTCATCAGGTTTACACACCGAATTATATAAGCATTTTTTTAAGTTCTATATTTGGACCCACAAAATTTGTTGCATTATCAGAATACAACTTAGCACATTTAACTCTTCTAAATATAAAACGCTGAAGAGTAGCAATAAATGCATTAAAAGTTAAATCAGTCTCAATATCTAAGTGCACAGCTCTTTAGAAACAAAACATATAAATATACAAACATAGATTTTATTATATACACCTTTTCTCTGCCCTTTATACTTAATGTGAAAATGGCCACAGAAGTCCACACCTGACACATTGAATCGATAATTTTTGATAACTCTATCCTTTGGCAAATCAGCTATTATTTGATCAGTGCAAGTAAGATTGGCCTTACAACAAATTACACAATTATGAACAACTTTTCTACAAATATTACGGCCATTCAATATCCAAAAATTTTGCCTGATCTGATATAACAAGGATTGTGGATCGCTATGTAAAAACTTTTTATGAAAATATTCAACTATTAAATAAGTCAATTTATGTTTCGAAGGCAAAAGAATTGGAAATTTCTGGTTATAATTAATATCACTATTTCTCAATCGACCTCCAACTCTCAAAATCCCTTCACTATCAATAAATGGATTGAGTGCTGTTACTCGACTGTTGGAAGGTATCATGTCAGAATTTTGAATACCATTCATCTCTACTTTAAATTCTTCTTTTTGCACTAATCTCAATAAAAGATGTTCAGCCTTTTTTAATTCTCCTAAATCTAGAGGCCCGATTCTTTTGCTTTCTTTGCTCTTACAATTAAAAATAAATCTACAAATAAAACTTAAGACACGAATAATTTTAAAATAGTTATTACTAAGGTTGAGTGAATTATTTACAAAAGAGTTAGTAGCAGAATCAAGAAAAAAGTTAGAAAAGCCACTACAGTTTTTAAGTTCACCTGGATCCTTGATCACTGCAACAAGAATTGGTCGTTGTGGGTACTCGTTGCTCATCAGAAATTTAGGATCATTCCACCACAGCTCACAGGTTTTAAGTTTTAGAGAGTCCATTCCTCTGGAAACGAAGTCGGCAGGATTGTCCTCTGTTGACACATAACGCCATTGCTCACTGGAAATAATCTCCTGGATTGTAGCAATTCTGTTAGCCACAGAGGTCTTTAGTTGATAGGGCTCCTTCCTTATCCAAGACAAAATTATCATGGAGTCACTCCAAAGGAAAGTATTAGTCACATGTAATTTTAAAGCTTGCTTGACACGATGCACTAATTTTGCTAACTGCACAGCGGCACACAGCTCAAGTCTAGGAATCGTTGTTTGCTTGGTAGGCGCAACTCAGGATTTACTAGCATTAAGATGTACAAGCACACTTCCATCTGATGTTACGGATTTGCAGTAGACGACAGCTCCATATGCTGACTGGGATGCGTCGGCGAATCCATGCAGCTCAATCATTTCCGATTGCTCTACCACAATGCATCGATTGATGTTGATGTCCTTTATTATCTGAAGTGATTCGACAAATTGCTGCCATTCTCTATTGATTGTATCTGGAAGCAAATCCGTCCAATATCAATCCTTAACAATCATAATTTTTGAAGGAAGATTTTCGCCTTCGCCACCACAGGACCTAAATGACCAAGAAGATCATATATTCTGGCAATGGTTGACAAAACATCTCGTTTGGTATTTATTTCATGCAAGTCTATTTTTATTCTAAAGGAGAAGCAATCATCCTCGGGATTCCAATATAAACACCCAACACTTTTATCTCTGATGAATCTGAAAAATCATAATCTTCGGAAACCTCAATCAATTCCGTATTATTTCCGCACCACTTATGCAAAACCATACCTCCTTTAGCGAAGATATTGATCAGTTGATTTTTCAGTTCTTTAGCTTCTAATAAGGTCTCTGCACCGGTAAGTACATCATCAATGTACATGTCCCTCCCTCATAACAACTGATGACCCTAATGGAAAATTCTCTGCTTTATCTAGGGCTAATTGTTTTAGCGTACGCGTCGCTAAAAATGGTGCACTCGTTGTTCCATAGGTCACAGTTGACAACTCAAATGTTTTTATGGGTTCGTTCATGTTCTCTCTCCTCAGAATGCGCTGAAGTTTAAGCTGATCTGGATTAATCCAAATCATTCGATACATTTTTTGCACATCCACAATGAATGCAAATATGTGCTTTCTAAAGCGAACCGTAATTGAAAAAAGGTCATTTTGAGCAACTCTCCCGTTGTATTGTACAGAGTTTAAAGAATGACCACCTGTAGTTGCACTCGACGCATTAAAAACTACTCTCAATTTACTTGGTTTATTATCAGAGCGATAAACGCCAAGATGTGATATGAAATACATACCACACCCCTCTTTCTCATCTACCTCTTGCATATGACCTAGATCTTTATACTCTTTTAAAAAAAATCTCTATATAATTTTAAATAGTCAGGCTCACGTTTTAATCTATTCCATAAAGAATTTAATTTTTTAAGGGCAATATCTTTTGACTGGCCAAAACAATTTGGATCCTTTTTAAATGGCATGGACACTATATATCTCCCCGTACTGTCTCTCGTATGATTTTTTTGAAAATGCTCATCACAAATTATCATTTCCTTATTTTTTATTGTCTCAGGTTCAACATATTCGATTTCCCCAAATCTCCCCTTTGTCTTTTCTAAATCGACATTATCTTTGATTAACTCACAGTGAGGTTTATTTTCACTAGAAGCTGGAATACTCCCACTCGCAATACAGCCAAAGACTGCATTCTGAAAAATTAATTTTTTATTTAAAAGATTTGTTTGTCCTGGTAAAAGAATTTCATAAAAAATTTCTGCTCCCAACAATAAATCCATATTTCCTGGAATGTTAAAATTTTCATCCCCTAATTTATCTCTACTGAAATTACCCAAACAAACTTTAAGTGATTGAGAAGGAATCATATCCGTAATTCGCGGCACTACAAAAAAGTCTGCATTAGTTTCATAACTATTTCCTCTATTTGCAATGCTGCATTAACACGCGACTTAATCGTTAACTCTGAATTATTTAATCCTGAAACTAAAATGTTTAACTTCTCTCTTTTTAAATTGAGTCTATTCATACACTGTGGGGAAATAAAATTGCTTGTTAAACCACCGTCCAACAGCGCTCTGACCTCCTGCATTTCACCAAAGGAATCTCTAGTGAAACAAATCGCGGTTGAAAATAAAACGGATTTCGATTTTACGTAACTTGTTTCAGTAAACAGATCTCCTACACCCTGAGAAGAAGACCCCTCTCTTGAAATCTCCCCTATGTAATTTATGGGTTTGACCCATCGAGGATTCCTCTCTTTCGCGCTCTTTCTGCACCCCAATGAAGAAGGTTGAATGACCCTTTCACTCGCTAGCTCTAAATTTGGGTCTCGAGAGAAACACAAGGAAGAATGATGCCTTTTTAGGCAGCATTTATAAAGAACTTTAGATTTACAAAACTTGACTCTATGCAAATTTAAACAATTAAAACACAAGGAACTATTTTTAACAAGTTCCAACCGTTTATTTACTGATAATTGCTTATATTGAGGACATTTATTTAAAAAAATGACTCTCGGATTGACACAAAACACATTTTTTGTACTTAACATTTGAGAAAAATACTCTAGACATATTTTTAGAATTTTGATTTTTGCGACAGTAGTTAATACTCTCACTCAATGGTTTTCCTCGCGATGAATAAAATAAATCAATTTCTCTTCCCAACGTTAAAGGATCAAACCATTTATCTGCTTGTCTGTCACTAATACGCGATGCGGTTTCTTTATCTAAAGTACTAAATATTTTGTCTGAAACTATTAATTGTTTTAATACCTCGAAATTTGAAACATCCCTCAATTTTAAATAGTATTCCCAATTTGTTGTTAATCTACTAGCAAACTGGACATGGGATTCACAATTTTGCCGTGTTGCTTTCTTAAAATTCTTTAAACACAATTGGGGAGTTGGCTCAAATTCCTGGAGTATTATGGCTTTATTTTATCATAATTTTTAAGATCCTTATCTTTCAGATACATAATTATATTTGCAGCTTTTCTCCTAATAAATTTAACAAAATCTCAGGCTTAAGGGGTCATAGGATCCTTAACAGATACCCATGCACTCGAAGAAAACATCCTTCTTCAAACCAATGTAACTTAGCAATAAAACAAAACAATATTTTGAAATTTTTACAACATGATAATCATATATATTTACATTATTTCTCAAATTTTCAGAAAATTTGTGAAAAAATTAAAAAAGTTATTAAGAAATAAAATTTGGTCAATTTTTCAAAAATATGAAAATTAGCATTTTACACCGCGCAGAAATCTGAAGAACAGAATTGATCAAAATTCACAAAATTAATTTTATTTGATATAAAAATGTTCCTTTTTGAACTCATACACACTTTTAAAGCATTTAGAGAACAAAAAAAATTTTAAAATACAATTATGAAGAAAATTTTAAAATTTTATGAAAAAATTCAATTAAAACACAAATAAAAAAAATTATATAAAAATTTGTTTAAAATTTTTGTATAAGTTATAAAAAGCCTTATTTTGAACATGTGTATGAAGTTTCATATTGATATGATAAATAGTTTTTGAAAACTACTGCATTTTGAGAAAAATGAAGTTAAAGATATAAAATAACAAAAAAGAAAATTAAACATACCAGTATGCTTTAAAAAGTCCCAGCAGCATAAATATTGCCCTCTGCAAGCTTGCATTGCTCAATTTGTTTGAGTATTTTAAGTTTTTTAGCTTTACGAGCTTCAAAGGAGGTTTTAGAAACTTGTCTCTTAGCCGTTGACTTGCGCACTTTGTCAATATTTACACAATTCAAAACATTTGTTTTATTTATTTTTAAATTCAAAGCACGCATCAGATCAATTCTGTTCTTACTTCCATCATTGTATTCACAAGCAGCTATAAATGCAGCTATTTTTGTGACATTAATTCCTGATCCAATCAATTTCGGGCTATACTTCCAAATCAGTGAATTCAATGACTCATTAGCATTTTGAGTTTTCCCCCCTAAACACCTTCTTAACAATTTCAAGTGTGATAAATCTTTAAAAACAGGTTTAATCACTTCAGAAACTGCTTTTGGTAAGGTGTTCTTGTGAGAAAATTCATTTACTGTATTGTTGTGAACCGAAACATTGTACTTACACCAGCTATTTTTGCCTTTTGGGCAAAACCAATGTTTCAGCTCATCATCTGTGCTGGATGTATGAGCCCACACAGCCCAGACAGCTTGCCTCATCTCATTCACATTATGGGAGTTGGCACGAATAGAATTGCCATAAAAGTCGTCAATTTGCTTATAATAGCATCGGTTAGGCGACCTTTCCCACCAATTGTTTTACCATCGGAAAGCTTCTTTTTTCCCCATAAAGCGGCTACCCATTCGCTTTTGGACATGGCCCACACACTCTATTTTTTCAATGGGAACACTATCCCCATATGGTTTTTTTTCAGCAATAGATGAAAATGTCTTTGAGTCACCATCACCTATGTATCGCTGATACTTTAATTCATGTTTTTGTTCTGATCGGAAAAAAAATTTCTGTATTCCGCAAACTTCCATTCCTCCAGCAGATCCGCTATGGTTTTTTCTGCAGAAAATTTGATGTTTAGCCAAAAAAGCACTATATTTTGGTCCAAACTTTGGCCCTTTATAGGAGTCACATCCTTTGCAATAAGAGGACATGACTTCCATGTCGAGAACTTTCCCGCAGTCAGCTCCAATCAATGCACAGACTCCAATAAGAGAAGTATGCCCACGGATCTTCCAGGTCCCATCACCGCTAACTACAACACAATTTACGGTGCCATCAATAATTTTTTCCTCAGCAGCAGCTTTCTTCATCGATGCATTTGCAAGTGCTTCACTTATATCAGCTATCTTTGCATTTATTCTGTCGTAAGCTTTCTGAGACACTGGATTTGGCAAACACATAAGAGAACAAAATGTCTCGAGCGAAGACAATCCTTGGCCTATATAGCGCATGGCCAAAACAGACCGTCTGTTGATTTCAGGTATATTTATTATACCAATCAATTCACAGGAATTAAGTTTTTTTTCAATGCTACATTTTCTGCATGTGAACTGTTTTTTTTAATTTGTTATGTCTTTTTGCTTGGCAAAATTAGTCGGCAGTTTAATGCATGTTCCAAAATCTGTGGAATGGTACGAGTATTGATTTAGCATTTCTTAGAGAAACTTTGAAGTAATTTAATATTTTGCTCACATGTGTAATTTGGGAAACTGCGAAGTTTCATGAAATGTAGGAATGCCCTGGTAAAAGAAGCTTGCTTACAATTAAAACACATTGTGAATAATTTATTAATGATAAACTTTGGTAACTTATCGAATTAATAATGATTTTTATTAATTTTCAAACATTAAATTTCAGAGTGAGAATTCTGAATCTTTTTTTCTGATGTCGTTTCATCTTCCATTTTTTTTAAAGTATTAATGTAATATATAAAATGATACTTCAGTTGCATATCAGTGATAACGAAATAACATGTCATGTATTTGTTTCTTTTATTCAACTTCTTTTTATAAGTTGCATGATTTCAGTATTCTAATTTGTTCTATGTATATAATTCTGAAAGTTGACGATATAGAAGTGGATTTTATAATTGTGCCAGTTTGTAAGATTTGAAATTTCAAAATTCTTGTGATATTTCATTTGATCTAGACCCATACCATATACAATTTCTCAAAAATACTATGAAAAGTTTTGTAGCTTACATATATACACAAGTTATAGGTTTTTGCTTTCTAGTTTCTGGTATATTTCACACAGTTGGCTGACTCGTTTTCGCCATTAATTTCTTTGAAAACAAGGGAAGACCGTTTCAAATCTTACTTTTTTAAATGTATTGTATCCAAAAAAGAAAAAAAAAAGCATTAATTTGTTTAAAATAGTTTTGATAGTATTGAAATTAAAGTAAATAAAATTTGCAGGAACTTTGAAGAATAAAATGTTTTTATAATTTTTTTGTTTACTATTAATTGCCTAATCACTAGGTGTTTAAAAATTTATGTTTTTATGTTATAAACCTAAAGTGAACATTTTAGAAATTCTGCATAATTTGACCTTTTTGATCTATGAAATCTTTGATTTAGGAGATAATTTTCTTTAATTTTTTAACGGGTACAAAGCGGATTCATTCCGGCATATTGCCGGCAATTTTTGTCCATGTAAACGGGGCCGATGGAGTCACAGGTTACACAGAATAGTATGACACTCTGAGCGCTAGAGGGCGCTCTACAATTACATACGCACACTGAACAAGTTATTTGAATAAAAAAAATTCTAAATAGTAAGGAATAAAATTCCTTATAATAATAATAGTTTAATATTATAAATTTATCATTTTTCCTAGATATAGTTACCTACATACTCTAATATTAGGCATAAAGTCATTTATCGCTATTTTTAATTCGTATATAATCCTATTCTCCCTGAAGTAATGGTAGTATGTAAACTCTCTTTTAAATTTTTTATTTTCATTCCTTGTCTACTTTTTCTAACTGTTACAATTTAGCCATTTCCATGTTTTGAACTTGCATTTGGATCCAGAATCTGGTAATAACTTGTTTATTATATTTAGATTTAGCGCGGACCCTGCATCTTTGATTGCGAGTTTTAGGTAACTTTTTTTTATCGTTTAATGGATTTAGATATTCTATCCATTATCTTCAATAGGTTTTTGTTCAGTATTATTATCCCTTTAGCGGGCAGTCTAGCCACATATTAAAAAAAAATTTCTCCAAGCGGGTTTTGGATATTTAGTATATCCGCATTCATTAATTGAAGCTAAAATTTATCAAAATCAATACAGATGGCAGGACGATACCTTTTTTTGCATTTCATGTCTTTCATCTGATGGGTAGTTAAAAGTAGTTTTTCTCGGTGTAAATCTACAAATTGTATTTTGATAACTATAAATAAAATTTCTGATCTGTGAAAAAATTTCGACATGTCTAAAGTATACTTTTCTCTCATCTTAATGAATTAAGCAAATGTGTAATGGAAAAAACGGTTTTATTTAGGTTTGTGGAAAGCTTTTAATATGTTGATAGAGGCTCTATCCACTGCCCACTTAGAACAAAAAAATGACCTCGAAATTTTCAGTCTTACTCCATTGGAGAGAGTCAAAACAGATTATCAGCACAGGAGATACTGTCTTTGCAATACCAAAAAAGGCGTTCATCGCACTAGATGACTGTGTTGATCTTGCAACGGACACTGTGCCTTCAAGCAAATGGTCCTACTTGCTTTGAAAAGTTCCACAGTAAATAACTCATCAAATTTGTGAAGTAAATAATTTAAATCCTCAAAAATATTACTTTATTTCAAATTTTTTATACGAACATTAAATAAAATATAAAATGTGGATATATACCAATTTTAGTAAGTTTTCTATAATGTACAATTATTCTATTATTATTTTATTACATTTGTACTTTGTATTTAATTGTTATTGAAATAGTTATTAGAATAAATAATAATTTTTCATAAAAAGGTTTAGTGTAATAGGATTCATTATTTCTGTGCTTAAAAGAAAGTTAAATATCTTAAGTGCACGGTGGCTATAACGTCTAGCCACCACCCAGAAAAAAAACCCGGATCAGATTTTTTTTAGACTAAATAATCTTTATAGAGGATGAGAATATTGCATTTATTAAGCACTTAATCACAGAAAACTATATTTTAGCTGTGTGCCCGTTAAAGGGTTAAGGGGAAAGGTTGGCTGGTCACAAAACATGTTCAACCACACTTTTAAATAAATTATTTTATATATAAGCTGTCCTAAGTCAGCAATGTATATAATACTGTAACATCCATTTTTTTATATTTTAAACCCTATTATAATGTTAATTTCTCATATATCCTTCAATGTCTGGTTATCTTACAATCTCAATTTTTTCGGTTTTGCTTGATGAATGTTCATCTCTCATTAGTAAAGAATTTAGACTATATATGTAATCCATAAATATATACAAATAGCTATAAAACCTAAGTATCACTTGTCAAGATAGTAAGAAATAAAGAGTGTTTTTCTTCCAGGTATAGAAGTTTAAGTTGGCATTACTTTCCAAGATGGCGACCGATTTAACAGCTGTCAAGTGATTTATTCTCAGTTTAGTTTGGAAATTCATCATGAATAGACTCACGCCTGAACAACGCTTTTAGATTCGACAAATGGGCCCAAAACGAGATTGCCGTTGTTCCCGATTTTCATAAGCGAATTTTGTTTAGCGATGAAGCGCACTTCTGGTTGAATGGCTACGTCAACAAACAAAACTGCCGCATTTGGAGTGAAGCCAATCCACAAGTGTATGTCGAAACACCGTTACATCCAGAAAAACTGACAGTTTGGTGCGCTTTATGGGCTGGTGTAATCCTTCTTCAAAAACGATGAACGCCACAACGTTACAGTCAATGGTGATCGGTATAGAGCCATGTTTACTAACTTTTTCATTCCTGAATTGAACAATCATGATGTCTAGGAGCTGTGGTTCCAACAAGACGGCGCAACATATCACACAGCTCGTGCCACAATCGATTTATTGAAAGACACGTTTGGTGACCGCCTAATTTCACGTTTTGGACCTGTGAATTGGCCTCCAAGATCTTGTGATTTAACACCGCTAGACTATTTTCTGTGGGGCTATGTAAAGTCATTGGTCTATGCGGATAAGTCACAAACCCTTGACCATTTCGAAGACAACATTCGCCGTGTTATTGCCGATGTACGGCCACAAATGTTGGAAAAAGTCATCGAAAATTAGGCGTCCAGATTGAACTACATCCAAGCCAGCCGTGGCAGTCATATGCCAGACATCATATTTAAAATGTAATGCCACAAGGTTATCTTTCGAATAAAAAAAATTCATGTCAATCGAATAATACATCGTTGTTTTATTGCAATTTAAATTTCTATACCTCTCAAAAAAAACACCCTTTATTAGCCACAGTAGTACAATAGCAAACTCCTGGCCTTAGGAACCAAGATTGCAGGTTTTAGCAAACTTTTAAGGCTAACCAACCTTCACCTGTAATTCGCTTTTACTACTGAGCCATAGGAAAAGAAAGGAATATTATTAGGAAAAATTTAAATATTACAACTAAAAAAAATACACTATACTATACTTTATTGAAAGCAAAAACACTATTGGTCATGCAGTATAAATATGTAAATGTTTTCCTTTTAGTAAAGGATAGCTCATTTAGTTTAATGATATAGGATAAAAAGTGAAAAACACATTTTATACCAGAATAAATACATAAACTGAAATAAAAATATGGATCATGATAAAATAAGGGATTCTCCAAAGTTAGGTTTGCCAACCCGCGAAACGCGTCCCATGCTAAGTTTAACTGAAAAATTTAAAAATGTAATTACTATCCATTTTTCACAATTTAATTGAAGTGTGGTTGCCTCAGACAAAAATTCTCAAAATTTGGAATAAAATATATTTGTGTGTGTGTGTGTGTGAATAAGTGTTTTCTGCCATGAACATAATATAATCAATGTCACTCAAAACTAGCTGATATGCACCTATAATAACCTAATTCTGTTTGCATCTGCAGGATATGACAATATGACCTAATATAGATGATTTGGTAAAAAAAAGTAGTAATTCAAAAGCCCCGTTATATAAGTAAATGCTGAGCGTTTAAAAAATATTTTGAATTAAATGATTCACATGTTACTCATTTGTATATTATACGTAACCAAACAGATTTAACTTGTGAAAGGTTTATTATCAACAAAACCTTAGTTTGTACTTTCGTATTACTTTTAGATTTCTACATTAAAAAATGCGCTTCTTGCATAAAATACCATTAAAAGCTTATAAGTAAAATTTTTTCACTTTTACATGTTTGTTTGTTGGAAAAGTTGGAAGTGGCACGCATAATTATTTTTTTATCAAATAGTTGTATTCTTCCCAAAAAGAGTTCCCACCCCTGCTCTATATGATAGTGAAACCAGAACATATAAAATATTTTAATATTGGAGTGCTTCAATATATTCGAAAAAATATTCCGATTTCGGTTACTATTATTAACGAAGACAGCCTTATAAACCTTGCTGATTGATTGATTGAATATTAACGTCGCATTGTTCAGCTACACGAGGGCTTTTGGTGACGGACCACGTAATTTTGAACCATGGTCAAGTGACGTGGACGACACCTGAGCTGGCACCCCCTCTCCTAACTACCACACCACACCGTTTCAGCTCTCGACAGATTTAACGTGCATCGATGCACTACACGGTGGGTCTTTAGTGGTACTGGGCTCGAACCCGTGACAAAGCAAGCCACGGTCCGATACCTATACCACTCGGCTACCGCGGCCACTTATAAACCTTGCACTTGTCATACTAATCAATCACGCTCACAGCGTCTCCTGGTGGTATCTATATTTTTAATACCGGACTCCTTTCTTTCGTATTGAAAGAATCCTGATTGCTCGCTGTTTAAAAAGCTTTTATTTCTCTAAGTGCTTCTCGAACTTTCAAAATATTTACAACCCAATTTTCATCACACAATACATTGAATACAATATGTACTTGACAACGAAAAAAGTTACAATATAATTTTATTTATAAACCGTACAAATCATCAAGACAAGCATAACATTTCGTGTATAATATTGTATATGACAAGCCCGCATGGAATTCACTTGTAAATACATTTTATCACGACCTATTAGGAGGCTGTTGTAACTCTTGTTTAGCGGTGCTGCAGTCGCTTGTTTCAAGTGTAAATAGAATTCCTGTTTTGTAAATAAAAATGTTTTGTCCCTCCATCCGATTGGGGTGTTTTTTGCGTCGCCTCTCCTTCTGACAGGTAAGAGAGGACATTTTTAATGTACGAATCCGAATTGAATTTTTGAATTTGAACAGAGGCACACCCCTCAGTTAGAAAAACACTGCTCTATGATAAAGAAAAGACGCGTAAGACGTCACAAGGTGGTCTCGAACGTAAAAATGGAGCAAGCTGCCTATAGTTCCCGATGCGATTTATAATTGTAAATGAAATTGTAAATATAGTTATGTGTTTTGAAGGAAATAATAAAAACGGTAAACCCGGTTAATTAGAGATGTTAATTCAACTACAAGACGATCTTACAGACTGGTTGCAGCAATGGCACGGATCTAAAAACAGTGCCGTTAACAAAAGAAATAGTCGGGTTAAGTACTCTTTCTATCTGAAAGTACCTTCGTGCGTATTCTAAATTTGTTTTCAATTTTTGTATTAAAATATGGGTATAAATTAAATACAGCAATCATTCTTAATTAACTTTTTGTATTAAATGCTGGATTTTGATTATTTTAAAGCCATATACTTATCCTGCTATCCACGTTAATTTATGATTTGTTTTTAAATAAAACAAAAATTTATCCAATAAAAAGGAAGAAAATTTATTTTGTCTGTGGTTGAATTGAGTACATAAAATTGCTCTTTTTTTTAGTTTTAGTTAGTGTATTCTGTGTTTTAAAACTGTGTTTTCTATGTATGAGATATAAATTAAAAGATTCTCTGAACGGTGTTTAAAAAAATTTGTATTGTAAATACAATATTAAGAATTTGTGAAGAGTGAATGATAAATAACTTTTGAAAATTGTGTGATTATATACCACGATTTGAAGGTGCAGTAAAAAAATATATATATATACATATAAAATGTATATTTAAGTAGTAATATTTTTGATTTTGCTGAGTCAAAAAAATATTTATGACCCTTCTCTTTTACTGAGAGGAAAAAAAAGCTGACTCATTACGTTCCAGAAGTTCTCAAGGTTAAATGCATAAATTATATAGCTATTTGAATCACATAAGAATTTGTTTTTTATAAGTTGTTCAGTGAAATTTTTGTTTCTGTGGATTCAGAATGCTAGTGGGATTATTTTACTCTCATTATTGTCTTATAATATTTTTTTGTTGCGAATAGAAGTGTTTAGTTTTTCTCAAAGAAAAAAGAAAATCTGTAGATTTTATTTGAATGGTGTTCTTTGAGTTAAAAGTGGTCATTACATTGAAACATTTTGAATAAAAAAATTGTTTGTTTTTACAAATATAAACATCTATTATAATTTTCGATTTAAGGGTGAAGTTGTAGAATTTTTTTTAACATATTTGCTCGCATTTGTTTGTTTTAAATTGAAAATAAATGACAATTAATGACTGACAAATTAAATTGTGAAAAGACTTTATGTAGAGATAATTTGGACTTAAGGTGTATGTTATTGAATTTGCATTGAAAAGGGTTTTTTTTATTTTTGTGCTTGTTTGATTATGCTGGTATTGTAGTTACGTAAATATTTTAATCACTTGAAACTTTTGAAAAATAGAATTTGAAAGTGCTGAATATGTATCTATTCGTTATAATTTAAGTGTTTATTTTTGCATATTTTGGTACAGTGCAAAATCGATAATTACTTTTAGTTAAATAATATATCAAAAAATAAGTTTCTTAATCGTCTTTTTATAATTTTCTTTTTGGAAAGCATTCTGATCTTGTTAGTCCCTAAATTATGGCATATTTAGCTAAAGGTAATAAACCTGATCTTTTGTCAGTATGTGAGGAAATGGGGGTTGAAGTAGATCAGTACAGCAAGGTGGTAGATATAAAAAAATTGATTCTAAATAGCGAATTTTATGTTGAAGAGGAAGTGAAGATAATTCTCGACAGAGTCATTAGTGATAGGAAAGAACAAGAAAGAAGTAAACAAGAAGAAAAATAAAGCGAAGAAAAGAGTAAACAAGAAGAAAGGGAAGAAAGAAGTAAACGAGAAGAAAGGGAAAGGGAAGAGTGAATGGCTCGAGAGGCCAGACAACTCGAATTAGAATTGAGAAAATTAGAATTATCACAGCAGAATCAACCATTAAATGATGAATCTGGAAGAAGAGTTGAAATTAGACCTAAGATTCAATTGACACAAATCACAGCTAAATTTGATGAAAAACATGATGAGATTAGTTTATATTTGATTAATTTTGAAAGGAAGGCAGAATTAGCTCAAGTACCAAAAAAAAGGATTGGGTGGCCTACCTGTTGGTGGTTTTACCAGCAGAACTCTCTAATATGCTAGCTAGAAAACCTACGGAAAGGACAAATAATGATGATTTCGTAAAAGATCTTATTTTGGAGAGGTACAGGTTGAACAGCAAAAAGTTGAAGTAATGTTTTTACAGACATCAAAAATCAGCAGAGAAGTCTTGGAGGAATTATGCTCACGAGCTCAAAAGTTATTTTACAGAATGGATAGCTGAATTGCAGGTTAAAACTTTCAAGCAAAGAAAGATCTATTAATAACTGAACAAGTTAATTTAAAGGAAAGTCTCTTTTAAACCTCATATAGCTAATTTGATTTATTTGTTATTAAAAGTATTTGATTCTATTTGGGAAAGATAACCAAATAAAGAAAGTTATTTATAAAAATTGCTAGTGGCTCTTATCTGACTACAAATTATTCTCGTTCTCAAAGTGAGATCCAAGGGGATCTTCACAATGGCGCCCAACGAATAAATCCCGAGAATAGAGTCGGATCCAGTTTTAGAATCATTCCGGAACAATATTTTTCGGGGGTTGAGAACATAGATGATTTTTTGGAGAATATTGATCATAATCTTGCGTATTATGAGATACCTGCACAACTAGCGTGTGCTTACGTGAAAGATCATCTCAAAGGACGGGCACTAGACTGGTTCGAAGTTCTTGGTTATAGGGTCATTGAAGATAAGGCAACAGACTACGCGCACTTAAAACAGGCATTGTCGGAACAATTCCCCGTGGTCAGATACAGGTCAGAACTAGAAACGCGATTTTATTCATCATCGCAAAGGCGTGATCAGCCGCCTTCGGACTTCATTTATGAATTATTGAAAATTCATAAGGTCCTTAAACAAGAAATGTCGGAGGAAAAATTAATTGATCACGTCGTTAGTCGATTAGAACCTCAAATTTCGGATTATGTCGAAGTTAGACATCCACAAAATACTGCCAATCTCCTACAAATCGTTGATAAATACGAAGAACGTTTTATGCATAGACAGATCAGAGGTTCGAGTGAGGGATTTAGAAGTTCAAACCCTAATGAAAACAATCATTATAATACCCGGCATAGACAAGAAAATTGGAGGGAAAACGGAAATAATGCGAGATACGCCAATAATAGCCGACCACAAGGAGAGTTTAATTGATTCGAAAACCAAGGTTTCGCAAATAATCGGAGATTCGAGGGCCGACGCCAAGGTGGACAATCTGATAAGCGATTCCACAATCAGGGCGGTCGACAAAGTGGGTCGAGAAATAGTTCATTTCGGGGTCAAAATGAACGAAGTAGACATTTAAACTTTTAAGCGATCGATGTGAATATGAGGGTAATCGATCGCGGGGTACGGAAAATCCTCCAGTTTCGGATCATCGGCCTATCAGAGTATCCTTTATAAGAATGACCCCAGTTCAATTACCGTATGTCCCTATTCTATTAAACGAAACCTTTATTACAGCACTATGGGACACGGGAGCGGAGAAATCTTTTATTTCGGAGGAGGTATACCACAAATATTTTTCATACCGACCTCGTCAAAAGACGAAAGACAGAGTCGTGACAGCACAAGGAGCCCCATGTAGTCACTTAGGTTGGGTCGAATTACAGATTAGGATCAGGGAATTTCAGAAACCCTGGGAATTCCATATTCTAGACAACATGCAATACCAATGCATCTTGGGAATCGATTTTATGAAGGCGTCACGATTGACATTGGATTTTGATCAGAAATCCTTGATCATTCCCGACAATCAGATCAAACAATTGCCGAAGGAAGAGAAACCGGTTGATATTGATCTCGCAGACACAGAACTTGGTGACGGGCAACAGCGGCAATTAAAAGCTTTATTTAATAATTTTAAGGGGTTATTTTCCGATCAGCCGGGGTTAACGCATGTTCTATATCATGAGATAGATACTGGAGACAAGGAACCAATAGTGTCGAGACCATACAGGTACGACCGGGTCAAGCAAGGCATTATTGATTATCACATCGATAAGATGTTACGAGATGGTACAATTTGTCCTATTAATTCGCCTTAAGTAACTCCAGTCGTTCTAACACGAAAGAAAAATGACCTTCCTCCAGATTCTCCCGAGGCGTAGCGTTTCGCGATCGATCATCGCAAATTAAATGGAATTACCAAATATCCTCGATATCCATTACCGGTGATTGATGACTTACTCACCAATATTCCTCACACCAGCGTTATGTCCACTCTAGATCTCACAAGGGGCTATTTTCAATTGGCGAATAGTCCAAAGGATATAGAGAAAACCGCGTTTATCACTCGCAATGGCACTTTTGCGTTCCTCCGCATGCCTTTTGGTCTTTCTGGGGCGGCGCCAAATTTCCAAAGGGCCATCGATATCATACTCAAACCTGTTATTGGGCGTTTCGTGTTAGTCTATATGGATGATGTTATAATCGCATCTCCATCGTTTAAAGACCATCTCGATCATTTAAGTCAGGTTTTTACTTTATTGCGAGCGCGTGGCTAACGTTAACTAAGGAAAAATGTCACTTCGCCCATGACAAACTAAAATATTTAGACCTGATTATTAGCAAAGAAGGAATCGAAACTGACAGTAATAAAATTATTGCAATTACGGAAATGAGACCTCCCAAAAATAATCGGGAAGTGTCAAAATTTTTAGGGATGACGGGTTGGTACCAAAAATTTATCCCGCGATACGCAGATATATGCGAACCATTGTACCAATTAAAAAAAAGGGGGCGAAGTTTAACTGGTCGGGAGAAGTACAGGATTCTTTTGATCAGATCAAACGCACACTAACGGAGGCACCGATTTTGCAATTACCAAATTTTTCTGAACAGTTCAATTTATTCACTGATGCTAGTAAGGTGGGAATTGGTGCTGTGCTTCAACAAAATCAAAAGCCTATTGCTTTCGCGTCTCGAACCCTTAATAAAGCAGAACGTAATTATACGATTACCGAAAGAGAATGTTTGGCAGTAATATGGGCTCTAAATAAGTTTAAAACTTATTTTGGACCCCTGCCTGTGAAAGAGATCACAGATCACGCAGCGTTAACAAAATTAACGAATGGTAAGAAATTGTGAAGTAGGATGATCCGATGGGCATTAAAATTGTCCGAATTTAACATAGAATGGGAGCACAGGCCTGGTGTTCAAAACGTGGTCGCAGATCTTTTATCGAGAAATCCAGTAGACAGTGTTGAGGGGTCACAAATTTCGTGCGCAGCTCTTAGAGCCCTCGCAATAAATTCATGTGAACAATTCATTAGGGAACAAAGGGAAGATCCTGAATTAGGATATATTTATCGATATTTAGAAAACCCTGATGACGGTTCTGTTAATGCGACGGTATGCGAGGGTTGGTCTCAGGACTTCAAGTTAATAAATGGTCTCCTCTTTTACGCGAAGCATTTTTCTACTCTGGGTGAAATAAGAGTTTATATTTCTGGTTCTCTTAGAAAAGATATAATGAAAGAATTTCATGATCTGTGCCACTGGCAGGACATCTCGGAAAGAGGAAGACATATCTTAAACTTCGTGAAACGTGCTATTTTCCATTTATGAGAAAATATATATTTGAATATGTTTCAACCTGTGACCCGTGTCAAAAATTTAATTATACAAACGCGCTACCAGCTGGTCGTTTAATGCATATAGTTTCAAAATATCAAAATGAAATTGTAACACTAGACTTATTAGTTCCCTTAGACTTAGACTTAGCTAATGCTTTTTTTGATAACTATATAGCGCGATACGGAGCTCCAATTTCTTTGATAAGTGATAACGGCCCCCAATTTATTTCTGACGTGTTTGAACATCTCAGTCACAGGTGGGACATCAAACATATGAAAACGGTAACGTACCGACCGCAGGCTAATCTCACGGAGAGAGTGAATAGAAATTTAGTTTAAATGATAGCCTCTTTTGTTGAAGAAAACCATGAAAACTGGGACCAATTTCTACATGAGTTCGCTTTCGCACTACACACGGCGGTAAATGAAACAACAAATAAAACTCCGGCTGAGTTGTTTGGGGGAGGAAAATCATAACCCCATTTAGCAAGCTCATAAATGTTACAGAGGATACGAAATATGTTGGTAGGAACATCGAAAGATTATTCGATGAGGCAAGAAGAAATATTCGAAAAAAGCATGTCTTGGGGAAAATATTACAATCGCAGAAGGAGGGATGTTCACATCAAAGTGAACGATTTAGTTTTACTTCAAACACATTTCTTAAGTGCTGCGGGTAGAAAACAGGTTTGAAAATTTATGCCTAAGTTTGAAGGTCTCTATAGAGTTTTGGAAGTAAACGTCAATACTTTAATTATTTGGAAAAGCGGAAGAAAAATGACAGTTAATATTGATCAGGTTCGAGTGTACCGACCTCGTCAGACAGACACGATTAGTTCGGATAGTCCGGTAGAAACTCTGAATGACGAGCAAGAAGTTAGTCATGGGTCGAATAGATCGAATCAACGGCAGTTTAAAGAGCACAGGAAAACCTCTACTTAGGAAAGTGAGGGTGTAGATCACGGCAGGGTAACACCGCACGGGAGATCCCCAGAAACAAACGCAAACTAAGTAGGTATGAGTCGAAGGACCAAGTTTTAAAACGGTCCAAGATGTGCAGGGAGAGATCACTGCAAGGGTCTGAGCACCAGGACCAGAAAAGACGCGCTCCTGAGCAAAGGCAGGGAGTCAAGAGGTCGATCCCATCCTCGATCTCGTCCAGGAATTACAAATTTAAGAGACCTAATACCTCTTCACAAGGAGTAGAGTCCATTGCAGGTCCATCAAGGCTGCTTGATCGCATATGGAGTAAATCGACTACAGTCGGATCCCGGACGGAAGGTAGTGGACGTGATAACCAGACCAGCCAGACCAGAGCAACAACGAGAGGACGCAAAGCGGAGAGACCAGTCCGGTCGAATCAAGCCACTACAAGGAGACTTTGCCCATACTATCTACGCAGCCGATTGAAGGAAAGCGACGGAATTCCTGAAGAGCAGAGGCACATCGAAATCAACGGCATCCCTCACAGCAAAATAAGGAGAAGAAGCCTCAGTATGGAAGCGTTGGATGGAGATCCAGTACATAGGAGGATTTAACAGACAAAAACCAGGTTGTATTGTTTCTTTATCTTCGCGGTACGAACAAGTGAAGAATTTTTGCAATTGAAGCAAGTCACGGGCGGACTTTAAAATTAAGAAGACTGGCAAAAGTCGACACTGCATTGTGTGTTTTTTTCTGTAGCAGAAAAAAACAGCTTTTGTGATAATTTTTTGTATTTTGGAGAAAACATCTGTAAAATTTGCATTTGTTTACTTCGATGTATGACTTCGCTAAGATGCGACAATTCATTTGGTTGTTTGTGTTATTTGTTTATTGCAAAATGATTGTTATTGTATGATGTGTATATATATGTGTGTGTATATTTTACTTCAAATCTGGTGACTTGGGGCGTGGCGAAGTTAGATAGGATTACCCATTGACACTAACTAGCGCAAAAACTTTCAGAATGGGAAGGCAAAGGAACCAGATATATATTGTATGTAACATTCATGTAACAAGTGTATAAATTCATGTCTGTTTTTACCTACCACTCAAATGGAAATTAATCTTCCAGGGTAGCTGACTCTGAAGTCCTCGATGTTCCAGTGCCAAAAAAGAAAGAAATTGTTTAATGTATAATGATTAAGTAAACTCTATGGGGCTGGTTTTTTACCTCCACTAGGGTGGTTTTTCCCACGCCTCCGTTGCCAAATGGATAGAGTGCAGGGATTATTTTAAACTTGTAAAGTGTTATGAGGTTTAAAAATTAATTATAAGTCGTAATTTTATTTGTCCTTTTCCTTAAGGAAAGAGAGTTTCAGTAATGTCCAATTAACAATTAAAGTCTTCGGAACTATAAGACAAAGATAAGAATTACGTAATTTATTTTCAGGACGTGTGAGACCTTCGAATAAATCCCGTTTTCTTTTAGGAGGGAGTTGTGATAAACCTATACGGAACTTTATCACTAACCTTCTGAGTCGTCTTTTTAGGGAAATTTAATTCCCTACCTATTTCCAATCAGTTCCAAAAAGAGGACAGGATTCCTTGTTATGCAGATTAGATAAAGTATTTAAGTCAAAAGGAATAGTAAAGTAAAAAGCAGTAGGAGAGAGAGAATGAAGCAGGAAGGTATAATAGTGAAGTTAGAGATTTATTATTGGAGATTTCTAGGAGGATAAAATCTCAGAAAACTCTGAGCTGAACTGCAGTGTGGTAAATATTGATTAAAGTCTCATTAAAGCTTTATATTAGGAGTAAGATTAAAATTAAATGTTCAATAGGAATATTGAATATAATTCTGGGATCTCTTATTGCGGTAATCTCTGCGTGATCGATATTCTAATTTCTAATTAATTGGATCATTAAATATTTAAGTTAATTTAAAGGAAAGTCCCTTTTAAACCTCATATAGCTAATTTGATTTATTTGTTATTAAAAGTATTTGATTCTATTTGGGAAAGATAACCAAATAAAAAGTTATTTATAAAAATGGCTACTGGCTCTTATCTGACTACAAATTATTCTCGTTCTCAAAATAAGATCCAAGGGGATCTTCACAAGAAGAAGTATGAGTATGCAAATTTTTTTTCCACGTCTGTTCATCACGTGATAGCGTTCATAAGACCTTTAAAGGTTTTGACGCGTGTGGACAGTTGTGGTTTCAAGTCAAAGTTTTACAGGAAAGATTTAATAGACGAACTTAAAATTTTTGGCATGTCTTCCCGACATCACATAGATGATTTTATGCGTAGCTGAATTATTGGAAAGATCGAAGAAGGGCGAAAAATAACAGATGTTTCCAGGGAGTACGACATCGCTCACAGCGTTGTTTCACGGCTGTGGAAGTCATTTAAAACTACTGGAATGTGTAGTAGACGGCACGGGGCAGGTCGTGTTAGAAGTACGACGCCTGCAGAAGACAGATATATCGTCCTATATCAGCAAAAAAGAACAGGCGCAACACAGCTCAGCAGGTGGCAAATCAGTTTCTTGCTGCCTCAGGAAAGCAGATCTCCCGAAAAACTGTTGCCAGACGTTTGAGGGGAGAAGAACTAACCGCACGCAGACCTGTTGTGTGTGTCCCATTGACCAGACAGCAACGTACTGCCCGTTTGCAATGGTGTCGTGAGCATCACAATTGGACTGAACTGGACTGGGCATGCGTACTATTCTCAGATGAGAGTAGGTTTAGTCTGTCATCGGATTGTAGACGCCAACTGATCTGGCGCGAGAGTGGTACTGCTTATCGTCCAGAAAAGATCCAGGAAAAGGACCGATATCCGACATGCAGTATCATGGTGTGGGCCGGCATCATGATCAATGGCCGCACGCGCCTACATGTGGTTGCGAATGGGACTATGACGGGCTAACGATACATTGATGAAATTCTACTTCCTCATGTTCGTCTTTTCCGTGGTGCTGTCGGTGATAAATTTGTTTTTGTGGACGCCAACGCAACATGTCATCGAAAACTCGCTGTTCAGGATGTCTAGACAGCGAGGGTATTCAACGTCTCGTATGGCTAGCGCGTTCTCCAGATCTAAACCCCATTGAAAATGCGTGGGATGCTTTGAGGTGGCAAGTTGCTGGTTGAAACTATCCTCCGACAAACAAGAACACCCTCATCCGTGCACTCACAGAGGAATGGAATAAATTGCCTCAACAGCTGCTGTATAATGTTGTGCAAAGTATGGTACGACGTGTGGAATGTTGCATCACACTCCACGGTGGACATACCCCGTACTGATACCTTTCTTTAAGGTTCCTGCTGACTTTTAGATGCATTGTTCCATTTCTCCGTACGCAGATGAAATGATCATTTTTTTTTGTTTCAGATGTTTTACAGCTTTTGTACTTTCCAGAACAATAAATATTCTTTATTCGAATGTCTGAACAGTGTGGCAACTATATTTTATCCTACTAGGCCTCATGTCTCGCTTAATGCTATGCTACGTAGCAATTTGTGATCCGTCCTTAGCAATTGTCCAGCAGTGTACAATAAGGCCAAATAAATGATCTAACTGCCAATATTCAACATGCATAATATCTTTTAAATTTATTGTATCTCAATTTTTATCTTATTGATGATAACATCTAACAAAATTCTCTGAAAATCTTATGAATGGCTTTTTTGCAATTTATTTACAACAAAAAGTATTAATTTTTAAAAATATTTACAAAAGAGTATTAAATGTCATTAACCCAAACAAATAAAATCAACCAAAAAATTAAAGAACATTATCTCTTAAATCAAAGATTTCATAGATAAAAAAGGTCAAACTACGTAGAATTTCTAAAATGTTCACTTTAGGTTTATGACATAAAAACTAAAATTTTTAAACACCTAGTGATTAGGCAGTTAATAGTAAAAAAAAATTATAAAAACTTTTTTTCTTCAAATTTTCTGCGAATTTTATTTACTCTAATTTTTTTCAATACTATCAAAACTATTTTAATCAAATTAATGCTTTTTTTTTTCTCTTTTGGATGCAATAAATTTACAAAAGTAAAATTTGAAATGGTCTTCCCTTGTTTTAAAAGAAATTAATGACAAAAACTAGTCTTTTAGTCAGCCAACTGTGTGAAATATACCAGAAACTAGAAAGCAAAAACCTATAACATTTGTATATAGGTAAGCTACAAAACTTTCCATAGTATTTTTGAGAAATTGTATATGGTATGGTTCTAGATCAAATGAAATATCACAAGAATTTTGAAATTTCAGATCTTACAAGATGGCAGAGTTATAAAATACACTTCTATACAGTCAACTTTCAGAATTTATATATATATATATATATATATATATATATATATATATATATATATATATATATATATAGAAGAAATTAGAATACTGAAATCATGCAACTTATAAAAAGAAGTTGAATAAATAAACAAATACATGACATGTTATTTCGTTATCAATGATATGCAACTGAGGTATCATTTTATATATTACATTAATACTTTAAAAAAAATGGAAGATGAAACGACATCAGAAAAAAATGGAAGATGAAACAACATCAGAAAAAAAGATTCAGAATTCTCACTCTGAAATTTAATGTTTGAAAATTAATAAAAATCATTATTAATTTGATAAGTTACCAAAGTTTATCATTAATAAATTAATCACTATGTGTACTAATTGTAAGCAAGATTCTTTTACCAGGGCATTCCTAAATTTCATGAAACTTCTCAGTGTCCCAAATTACACATGAGCAAAATATTAAATTACTTCAAAGTTTCTCTAAGAAATGCTAAATCAGTACTCGTACCATTCCACAGATTTTGGAACATGCATTAAACTGCCGACTGATTTCCCCAAGCAAAAAGACATAACAAATTTTAAAACAAACAATTACATCACTATTATTGTTACTGTGTGCAAACGTGATCAGGGACAATTTCTACTATTGGCTGTATATCGCAGCATTTGGCGGTTTTTTTATTTTAAGAAATTGTGGTCAATATTATACAATACAAGCACCCCAAATTTGTCCCGTACGCATATGTTACACAAAAATATCAGTGATTTTGGATGATGAAACACTTATTGTTGAAAAATTTTCTTTGAAATTACCTTTTTTTACTGAATTCTTCATGAATATAGATTATTTTAAACAACAATGTCTCTCAAGTTATTCATTTAAGGGTAAAAAGAGAGTTGAAAAAGGTTATATCAAAATTCTTAATATTTCCATTGCTTTTAGAAAGTAAACATCTTACAGAAAATGTCTATATGTAAAGTCGCATTTGGTTTCATGATCCTAATTTCCCATAAATATCATATAACTGATTTAAGTATACTTCTTGGGTCAGTATTTGTAACTAACCCAATGCGCGGCAAATTTATTAGCAGGATAATATCAATATATATGAGCATTTAGACTTTAATATTTATGTAAAAAAATCCAGAGTGTTCTTATGCTTAATACATTTCAGCTGGGGTTGCACAGATTTTTTTAACACACAATGTTGATATTTCAATAACAAGTGTAAAGTCTTTATATGAAATTTATGAAAATTATATGAATTTTACATTTTGATTGTGCAAATTCCAATAAATGCATATTTGTTATCCATAGTAAAAAAAAAGGTACATCTGTGTGAGAAACATTTGTATCAGTCAAATTCTGGAAAACACAAATGTGTTAAGAAATCCTCACATAAGAAATAGATACCATACAAATATTTAATAATTATTTTTTTTGTACTAAAAGAATTATGGATTTAAAAATGACTTTTTCTTTTATTTTGATCATGTACAAGAGAACAGGAATTTAATATTCAATATATGCACACAATTTTATATTCTATAATACACACATTTTAATGCCTTAATTTTTTACCACACTCAGAATGTAATTCTCGATAAATTATATCTTTTTACTAAAATAATACTGCGAATACAGACTTTCAAAACGTTACATGATTTTTCTATAAATCTATATATTTCTATTAAATTATATATATATATATATATATATATATATATATATATATATATATATATATATAAATATATACTTGTTTTAATATGACATGTATGATTACATATCAGATTTTTGTGTTCTTATTTTAGATAATTAAATACAGAAATATCCCTTTTAACTACTCTGAAGATGTGTAAAACAAATAAAAAAAATTAAGCTAACTGAATATATTTTATCTTGTTTCATGTATGTTCTCTATATAATTTAATTTAAAATAAACAAAAATTTCCATTCCTGTGAACATCTGTCCAAAGTCCGATTGGATTGTTCGGCCACTTATCCTGCCAAGTTTTTCCTTGCCAAATCGTAGGGTTTCTACTCCAAAACACAACACACAAAATCGCACCAAACTGGCGATTTTTCAAAATATATCGGACCAGTAGCCGATTCGATCTGTTTAGAAGTTTCTTATGTGAACACAAAAATAGTAAAAAGGGAGTTCGGTTTTTCGTGGCGGCGGTTTCTAAATGGTTGGTATTGAAAACAAATGTCATTCTTATCCATGTTTACTAAACACTAGAATTTTTACCGGGATATTAAAAAAGGTTTTTTTCCGACAATCGACATCTTTTACTATAATCGAGCATCCACGTATAGTCAAATACGAAATTTTAGCTGGTATAGTTTAAATGTGCAAGATCATAAATAATAGTAAACAAAGAAATGTTTGGCGGTAAAAAAACGAAAACATAATCACATGTCCTCTTCATGATAATCGCGCTAAAAATTCTAGTTGTTTCCATGGTTACATTTTATAATCACGTGAATCTATGAACCAATCACCAGATTCTTATGTAAACGCACCCGATTCTCATGTAAACGGGTCGAAAAAAATACCGGTATAATACCGGCTTTCATCCGCATTTCGAAATTGAAGGTATTATGCCAGCTTCCATGTAAACGGGGCTTTAGACAGCGGATCTACATCTAACTTTTTAACGAGGAGCTTATTTGATTTAATTGGATTGAAAAAATACCAAACTAAGCTTTCGGTTTCAGGACTAAACAAAACAGTAATTCCAATAGACTCACGCGTTTCAGTTTCTATTAGCAATAAAGAAGGGAGTTACATTAAAACATTACACTTTTTTTTGGTCCCAACAATAACGGAAGATCTTGTTCCAACAACGAAAATCGATTGTAATCTAATAATGTTCCCAATCTTATATTAGCTGACAAAAATTTCAATATTCCGGAGCGCGTGCAAATGCTATAAGGTGCAGAAGTATTTTATGAATTAATGCTACCCAGACAGTTCAAGGTGGAGGGTTCAAATGTTATTTTTCAAAAC
The DNA here is from genome assembly GCA_019973935.1 of Trichonephila clavipes. Taxonomy (NCBI): domain Eukaryota; kingdom Metazoa; phylum Arthropoda; class Arachnida; order Araneae; family Nephilidae; genus Trichonephila; species Trichonephila clavipes. Next base: position 318,231 of record BMAU01017576.1, on the reverse strand, counting down.
ACTGTTTTCAGATTTGTCGTTTCCGGATATACTTCTTCAGTCGCGAAGGGAAAAGAACATTGTGGGTTTATTCAGACTGTGGATAATCTAGAGCTTTCAATTAAGAAGTTTTGGGAAATTGAAAATGTAGAAATATATTCTATATTAAAACCAGTGAATTAGATATTTGGGAAGACCATTTTAAAAACACTCATTCGAGTGATGACCAGGGAAGATATACGGTGGCGATGCCATTAAGAGAAGATCCTTCATGTCTTGATGAATCCAACCAAACTGCGATTCAGAGATTAAACTCTTTGTGGAAATGACTAAGTGGAAAAAGAATATTTGTCCCTGTATGAGAAATTTTTACAGGAATATGAGGATTGGGGCCCTATGAGGGAAATCAAGGCGGATGGATCTGGAGTTTCATTTTACATGCCACACCATGGTGTTTATCGCCCCGAAAAGTCTACAACTAAACTGTGAGAACTGGGTTTAATGCATCAAGTCCTTCAATGAGTGGGAAATCTCTAAATTCAATTCAATTTAATGGCGGACTGGTCCAAGAATACCTCTTTTCCATTATGGTTCGCTTCCGAAAGCACAAGTATGTCTTTACTACAGATATAGAGAAAATGTTTCGCATGATAAGCATACACCCGGAGCAAACGTGTTTGCAAAGAATTCTGTGGAAGAAAGGCATAGGAGAACCAATGAAAACGTACGAATAAACTACAGTCACCTACGACACAGTTAGCGCACCTTAACTAGCCGCGAGAACTTTGAAGCAGTTAGCGATGGATGAAGCTACTCATTTTCCTTTAGCAACTCCAGTGGTGATGAGTGACTGCTACATGGATGACATACTTTCGGGATCCGAGAGTATAGAAGAGGTAATTGAATTGCAGCATCAATTGATAGAAATGTTCAAGACCACAGGGATGCATCTTCATAAGTGGTGTGGAAATTTACCCGAGATAACTTCCAATCTACAAGAGTATGCTTTCTTGGAGTCTAATGAGACTAAAGCGCTAGGAATAATTTGGAATCCTAATTTAGACTGTTTCCTTTTCAGAATAGAGCAACAAAGGCCAATTTCATTCACCAAAAGAATGGTTTTGTCTACTATTGCAAGAATATTTGACCCTTTGGGTCTCCTCGGACCGATCATAACTTGGGCAAAGATATTTATGCAAAGATTGTGGTTGCTGGAATTGGGATGGAATGATGAACTTTCTTTTAAAGAAGAAAAGGAGTGGCGTCGATTTATAGACTCTTTGGAAGCCGTGAATAACATCTCTATTGACAGATGTATTGTGATTCATAGAGCGGAGAGCATTGAGTTACATGCATTTAGCGACGCATCAAAAAGGTGTATGGTTCATCCATTTATCTCAAGTCTATATCTGCCCTTGGAGAAGTCAAAGTGTGTCTCGTAACGAGTAAAAGCCGAGTGTCGCCTCTGAAGCAGATTTTTATTCCAAGAATTGAACTGTGTGGGGCAGTTCTTGCCGCTAAATTGATGAAGAAGGTGAAGGAGGCGTTGAAGCTTCAGATTACAGCTGTGCATTTTTGGTCGGATTCGACTATTGTGATTTCATGGATACATCGATAATCAAGAGAATTGAAGACGTTCGTGGCTAATCGAGTGTCTAAGATTCATCAACTAAGTTCCCGTGACCAGTGGCATGACATTGCATCACAACAGAATCCTGCAGATGTGTTATCTAGAGTATTACTACCTGAGGAGCTTCGTGATGACGTTCTATGGTGGCATGGTCCTGAGCTTCTTCTACAGAGTGTTTATTCATCCACTGTCATTTCAGAACCAACCAAGACAGATGACTTTGACTGCGAACTAAGGGTGTCTGAGAGAACTTTGGAGACTTCATTGCGGTATTCCAAGAACTTTGACTTTTTCAACCATCTTATGAACCTTTCTAATAATTATTTTAAAATAATACATATTGTTTCTTATATTTATAGATTTATTGAAAATTGCAGATCCAAGGTGAAAAAGAGGGGACCATTAACTACAAGTGAGGTAAATGATGCAGAAACCTGGCTTATTCAGCAGGACCAAAGAGGCATTAACTTAAGTGACCCTTCAGGTAATCTTAAATCTTTGAACATATTCCAGGATGATAAAGGAGTCCTGAGAGTTGGTGGAAGGCTGGACAAAGCTTCTATACCCTACAGCCAAAAGCATCCAGCTATACTAGATAAAAATTCTAAATTGAGTAAAAATATATTTCATAACTTTGCTGAAGTTATTTCATGTTGGTCCACAAGGCCTACTGAATTCAATAATTGCAACCCTTAAGAGATTCATGCCTAGACGAGAAAAATGTTCCAAAATTTTTACGGATAATGCAACAAATTTTGTTGGTGCGAATTCTCAACTAAAGGTACTTTATAAGACCCTTAACTTTCCAGATCAAAATCTGGCGGCATATTTCACTGAGGAAGGTATTGAATGGAATTTTATTCCACCAAGGGCCCCACATATGGGAGGTCTTTGAACGGCGGGCATAAAGTCAGTGAAATATTACCTCAAGCAAGCTATGGGAAGATCCCGACTCACATACCAGGAGTTTGAAACAGTGATAATCCAGGTGGAAGCAATCTTATAAATTCCAGATCCCTTTCTACCAATATCCAATGATTTTGATAACTTTGAGGTATTAACACCTGCACATTTCTTGATTGGTAGATCAATTAATTCTATTCTTGAGCCCCCCTAGTAATTAATATTAATGACAATAGATTAAGCCGTTAGCAGAAAACAACAAAGGTAATTCAGGTAGTTTGCAAAAAAGGGAGTACCGATTATCTGAATACTCTCCAACAGAGAGGAAAGCGGTTGATCGAGGACAATGTAATGTGTGGTACAATGGTAATTGTAAAGGAGGATTTTACACCAGTTTGCAGCTGGCTTTTAGGGCGCGTCGTTGAGGTCTATAATGGTTGTGATGGTAAAGTGAGAACAGTCAGAATTAAAACAAAGACAGAAAAATTTAAGAGGCCCATAACTAAGATCTGTATTCTACCTATAGATGTAAATAGCTAAGGTCAATTTCCATTTAAGAAATTATGTGTTTATCTTTAGGTTGTGCTATTGTAATTTTAACTTCTTTTTTTTACTTAAAATTTATAGTACCTTATATATCTATATATATATATATATATAAGACGCATTTGTTGTCTGTTTGTCTGTTCCCTCATAACTCAACATCCAGACAACCAAATAACGAGGAATTCCGTACACGTGCACAAAATTACACGAGAAAGGTTCTTAAATAGGTTTGATGTTCATAATTCTTTCCGAATTTTTTAAAATTTCATTTTTAAGTGATTTTCCAGTGTTATGACGTCATATCATGTCACGTTTCTCACTAAGTGGACAATTTATACTTTACATGCAGTTTTTCAAGATTATTACATATTTTTACTGTAGCTATGTTAATCGGTTGGAATATTTATTCCATTTTTCTATTCTTTGATATTTACTTACGATTATTTTTCGAATAAATCAATTTTTTAAAGATTTTTCTGTTAAGAACTAAAATTTTGTTTTTATGTTTTGGCAACATTTAGGTAATATCGCGGGATGTTTATGTGTGTGATTTTGTTTAAAAATTGCAACTTACAATTTCAGTATTTTTTCGGAGAATTTATTTATTTCTTTAGAATGCGAAGGTTATAATTTTGACAAACTAAAAAATCTTATTGATCATGGTATTTCAGTTCTTATTACTGTGATTAACATAAGTATAGTATTTCCGTTTTCGTTATCTGTTTTAGATAGTATGAAATTAATAATATTTTGCAATTTTATGTGTCTTTATTTTAACCTTTAAAGGCCTATTGGCTTCAGTGTATAAAATTGCCTTGCAGGAAATCAAACTTTGGTAAAGATACTGCCCAAGAGAAAGCAGTGTTGGTAGTAATTACATATCAAACTGAAATAGGCATCAGAGAATGAGCAAAACAGACAAATGGCTTAAATACCTGTTGAGAAAGCAGGTAGTCGTAAGATAAATTATTTTTGGTACTTTTGTACTGTCCTAACAATCGCCAACATTCAAAATAACTTGCCAAGTTGGCAACCCCGATTTCGCATGTCATATATATGCTGAATTGTGAGTCATGTGCTTCGTTTCATATAATGTCGCCAATAGGTAGCAGTTATATGTAATTACCTTATTTTTTCAAATTATGCTTTTGCATTGATAAAGTTAGTTCGGTTCTTTTTATGTCAGTTAATGTTAGAATTGTACTTAATTTTTCAATTTATTTTTATGCTCGGGATATATATATATACTTTGGATAATTTTTTAGTACTTGCGTATTATTGCACAATCGCCAACGTTCAAGACACCTCGCCACTTTGGCAATCTCAACTTTGTATGCGTTGAATTGGCAATCATGTGCTTCATTTTGTATAATGTCACCAATAGGTTGCGATAATAGATAAGTACCTTTAATTTTGTTCATTACTATAACATTAGACGGATCGCAACATAACAATTTGGCGTCATTTCAAAATCATGCCAAAAATGAGTATGTTGAGGAAGCAGGTAGTCGTGTAAGATAAATTATTTTTGTTACTTATGTACTATTCTAATGATCTCCAACGTTCAAAATAATTTGCCAAGTTGGCAACCCCGATTTCGCATGTCATATATATGCTGCATTGTGAGTCATGTGCTTCGTTTCATATAATGTCGCCAATAGGTTGCGGTTATATGTAAGTACATTATTTTTTCAAATTATGCTTTTGCATTGATAAAGTTAGTTCAGTTCTTTTTATGTCAGTTAATGTTAGTATTGTACTTCATTTTTCAATTTATTTGTATGCTCTGGATATATATACTTTGGATAATTTTTTTATTTAGTACTTACGTATTATTGCACAATCGCCAACGTTCAAGACAACTTGCCACTTTGTGAAGATCACCTTGGATCTCACTTTGAGAACGAGAATGAGTTTGAGTCAAATAAGAACTGGTAGCCATTTTTATAAATAACTTTCTTTATTTAGTTATCATTCCCAAATAGAATCATAGAGCCTGAAAAATGGGCCTATTGTTACAGAAAGGGTCTGGGCATAAATACAAATATGTATTTGGAATCCCTTCATAAAAACATTAAGTACCATTATTTTGATGGAAAACATGTCAAGAGATTAGATGTTGCAATAAATGGTCTCTTAAAACTTGTAAGAGACTTAATATTTCAACCTTTAATAAAAGTTACAAAAAAACCATTTCCTCTAATAAACTATCAAAAATTATGAATAGCCACAGATTAAGTCTAGAGATTCAAAGTAATAGAATTGAAAAATTAGCAGATATCAAGCGGAAAATTGAATCTAATCACTCTAACTATTTAATATGCAAGAAAGAAGAATGCCATAGATTATGTAACATTAAATGTACTGCCTGCAAAATCTGTATTCATTCCTATACATGCACTTGTGTAGACGGTTTAATAAGAGGAAATATTTGCAAGCACACATTCATAAAGTTGCTCAAATGTTTTTAAATGACGATACACGTAAAGAAGAAATACAAGAAAATTTAAATCAAAATGATATTTTAAAAGAAACACATTTGATGTTTTACCATGTAGCTCTAAATCTGCTAATAATGATGGCCGTGAATCCAAAAAAAAGAAAAATTGAAAGCAATCTTGCTTTTATTGATGAACACGAGTGTACACCAGAAGAAGATAATAAAATTCACAGGAACCTAGATAGTATATTAAATATTTTCTATAACAAAAAATAGAACAATAATAAAAGAATTAAAATGATGGAATCCTCGACTACAAATATAAAAAAGAAGATTGAAAAACAACTTGGATATTTCTCTACACGAAGAAAAAGATTCACTGCCAGTACACTCAAAAATCCAACTACTGAAGAAGTAAACAGTATTAAAGAAGGATTACTGTTCAATTCACAAGAAATTACATCCATCAATACAGATTTTGACCATACTTATTACAATCAAAGTAAATAATTCCTGGTGGTTCTTGTGCTTAGTTTAGTTAATAAATAAGATTAATTTATTTATACATTTTTGGGATTCTTTATTCTTTCAAGTCTTACACATTTAACTACTGGCATAAATATGCAATTAAAATATGATAATCTGGTGATTATATTTTATCTCAATATATCATTATGTGTGTGTTGAAAAGAAAATAGTTATGTATATATGTGGCAGCCAAAGCCAAGCAGTCTTCGCGCGCAGGCGCAGCTAATGAGAACTGAAACTATGCAACTTTGAAGAGAGAAAGAGAGAAAAGCGAGCAGAAAAAAGACAGAGGTGCGCGAGCAGGCGTTACCTTCTGCATATCATTGTCAAACTTATCTACCTTTTTAATTAATTTTTGTTAGTTTTAAAATAAAGTTAAAGAAAATATAAATGTCTTGGACCCCTTGTTGTCTCCCACAAATTATAGGGGCTCGGCCGCGATCGATAAAATTTCGATTTTGAACCAAAGTCTGGACAATGAACAAAAGCGTCCGTGAAGGAGACGCTCCGCCATTTTTTGGAAACTTCGTTCAACCTGTGTAGAGGTTTGAACTCAGCATGAATACTCCGCCTGTGTAGAGGCCGGGATTGAAAAAAATTTCGATTTTGATCAAAGTTTGGATAGTGAAAAAAAAGCCGTCCGTGGAGGAGACGCGCTGCCATTTTTCGGAAACTTCGTTCAACCTGTGTAGAGGTTGAATTTTTAAACTTCGTTCCGCCTGTGTAGAGGTTGGAACCATCGACAAATATTCCGCCTGTGTAGAGGTTGGAACCATCGACAAATATTCCGCCTGTGTAGAGGTTGAAACTAACTCAGTGTGAATAATCCGCCTGTGTAGAGGCTGGAACTTTTAATCAACGTTTTTCTTCAATTGACTTTTCATCGAACCCTGAATATTCCGCCTGTGTAGAGGTTGGAAATATCACAAACACCTGCGAAGAGGTGTCAATTCGAACAATTTATCTGTTCAAGAACTATAGTTCATCTATAACCTGCGAAGAGGTGAAATCAGTGGAATCAACGTTTTTCTTCAATTATTGGATACATCGTACGTGCGAGCAACAAGGGAGCTAAAAAAAAGGTAGGATCTTTCCATTATTTTCTAAAAAGTATTAAAACTTTATCTCTTCCTGTTCCCACCAGATCTGAAAATTTTAATCTGTTCTTCCAATCATTAGAACGCGCATTTTTAACCAAGAAAATAAATGACGAATATAAATCTGAAATTTTAATAAATCTTCTGGGCGAAAGAGCTCATAATGTCTTATTGTATATTAAAGAAGAAGAATTAAATGACTATGAAAAACTCAAATCTATAGTACTCAGAGAATTCCAATTAACCCCTCGCGAGTGTTTAAACTCATTTAAAAATGCTGTAAAATCATCAGGCGAGACATACATCCAATTTGCTGCAAGATTGACGGCAAACTTCCAATATTATTGTTCGTTAAGAAAAGTTAATTCCTTTGAATCTCTATGTGATCTTACAATTTCTGATAAATTATTTGAAACTTTAAATAATTAAACTGCAACTCATATTGGCATTCGAGAAGCAGAAGATTGGTTCAGGCCTATTGATTTAGCTAAAGAGTGCGATATTTATATTTCATCTAGAAGCGGATCACATAAAGAAACTCCTATTACTTATGGATATACCCAAGACCCCTTTAAAAATAGATCACAAAACTTTAAACCAAAGATTAAAGAGAACTATCCCAATATCTTGAAAGAGAAAATAAAAATTGCTTTATATGCGGTGATTCATCTTATTACGCAAGAGATTGCGAGGAGCGTTTTAAGCCTAAAGAATCCCACATCCATAATAGAATAAACGTGAATACTTTGAAAGTCGAGAGCGAAAAACAAAATAGCGATGAATTCGAAAATCTTCAATATGTAAGCATTTTTGTGGAAAATCAGCCCGTAACAGCCTTGATCGATTCAGGTTGCCAGATCCCAGTTTTAAATTCCTCACTAATTAGAGTGAACCAGCCTTCCGAAGAAATCATAACATTAAGTTCATGTTTTGGCGAACAGCGAATGGTAGAAGTTAAACCCATAAATATTTCTCTTAATCAACACTCTTCCGGTCTAAGTGTTCGAACGGCAATATCACCGACCTTGACCGAAGAAATTATTATACATCCCAGTGTATATGCTGAAATAAAGAAACTAGGCCACGCAAAGAGCGATGTTTTATTGAATGAAAGTGAATCCTCTTTAGGTGCTTATGCTTATCCTAGTGCTGTTTCTTTTTCAAATGTGATAGAAAACTCTAGTTATGATTTGTCACATGTTAAAAACTTTAATACTAGAAATGATTCGAGTTCTCTAATTAAGGATTATAAATGTAATAAAATTAAGAGTACTAAGTTAAAATTGAGTATTGTAAGAGAAAAATGTTCTGATATAGTATTGTGTAAGAAAGTCAATGGTGCCATGAAAACGAGTTCCGTGAACTTCAACACCCCTTCACCTATGGAGAGTAAACATCGTCGGTTTGTGTTGCTCCGAAGAATCTTCCAGCCCTGGCAGTGGAAACGGAGGATAAAGAGAGATCGTTTTGAACAGACGTCCAGAACTCTAGAGAGGAAAATATCGATGCGTTCAACCAAAGAAGAACTCATTAAAAAGGGCGTTCTTATGCCTGTGAAACACAATGTTTTCCTGTGGAACTTTCCTGATGTCGAAGAGATGCCTTCCCTTGATGGAGAAACTGTTTAGTTCAGCAGAATTATGATATGTTAAATCTTTGTGTATTTGTCGTATAGTCCTTGTCTGTTCCGTTTTTTTTTGTATGTTTCAGATTCTCCTCTGGTCTCGATGAAAAAGGAAAAAAAGGAAGTACCGCTGCGGACAGCGTACAGTCAGGCTGGCCGATTGTGGCAGCCAAAGCCAAGCAGTCTTCGTGCGCAGGCGCAGCTAATGAGAACTGAAACTATGGAACTTTGAAGAGAGAAAGAGAGAAAAGCGAGCAGAAAAAAGACAGAGGTGCGCGAGCAGGCGTTACCTTCTGCATATCATTGTCAAACTTATCTACCTTTTTAATTAATTTTTGTTAGTTTTAAAATAAAGTTAAAGAAAAGATAAATGTCTTGGACCCCTTGTTGTCTCTCACATATATATATTGTTGGGGTGAAGCGAGTGAACTATTTTTTCTGGCGGAAGGATAACTGAGTGATCCGCCCACGCGCTCTTTTTCCCGCCTTCATTCCCGCGCATTCCTTCTACGAGGTTGACGAGCTTACCGTTCGCTGTGTGCTTTTGGGTCAGACTTGCTGTGTGCAGTATCCGCGATCAATATTTTCGTATGTATATAAATAAATGTGATGTCCCAAGATACCGTAGTAGAAGTGATTTCACAAAAGAACAACAAGTGGTAGCAGAGCGTGGTTAATCTGTGTGACGAGTTAGTTGACTTTGTGAACGTTTAAACCTTTCTACCTACAATGGATAAGATAACTATTCCCGATTTAAACGGAACGAACTATTTTATTTGGGAGCTTAAGATGAAAGCTGCCCTTAGCTTAAAAAGATTAGCTCCTCTAATCTTAGAGGATAAACCTGAAGACCTTACCCGTAAAGATGAAATGGACTGGATTACGAAAAACTCAGATGCAATAGCATACATTAAGTTATCGCTCGCAGATGAGCAAGCCTTACAGTTCGCGGCGGAAAACAACGCGAAAGTGCTGTGGGATAAAATTAGAGCGACTTACATGGGCGAAGGTGAAGACCGAAAAATTGACGCGGGCAATGAACTCAAGAACATCCGAATGAAAATGGCGAAACTGTAGCAGATTATATTGCAAGAGCGCGGGGGATTTCGACTAAGTGTCACCCCTTTGGACTGGATGTGTCGCCGAGGGAATTTGTCTACCATACCGTTAGAGGATTAAATGGAAAATTCTCCAAAGTGCGGGATATTCTGAAAACGCAAAGAGGAAAGAGCATGGACGAAATATTACAAATTTTAAGGGAAGAAGAAGCAACTTTAAACTTGCAATTAAAACTCGCATGGATGGAATTAATGAAGAATTTTATTGTAAAAGAAAAAAAATGAAAAGCAAACGAGACTGTGTTATATTTGCAGAAAATCAAATCATCTAGCAAGGACTGTTATTATAGAAACAAGAACACTCTCCAAGTACAAGCCAAAAGAAACAATTCGTCTAGAAATGGACACGTATTTACAGCTTCCCATCGAGAAGAAAAAACCTTGTGACAATATCTGATTCTGGATAGTGGTGCATCCTGTCATATGGCTAAAGAACCTGTGTGGTTCAAAAATATTAGTCCAGAAGTGATGGACATTTACTTAGCCGATAAAAATTCTAAAATGATGAGCCAAGGAACTGGAAACGTTTCAGCTAAAACTGTGAGTACAAAACATTGTAATTCTATTAATCTAACAATTACTGATGTCAGTTATGTTCCTCAATTAAGATGTAATTTACTGTCTGTAACATGTTTAATGGATAAAGGTTGTAAGATTAAATCAGAAAATAATTGTGTATTGATATATGATAAAAATGATAAGTTAATAACTAAAGCATTTAAAAATAATGGTAGATTAGAAATTAAATTAGAACCTATGTATAATTCTGAATGTTTTATTTCTGACCAATCTACTAATAATTATGAAATTTGGCATAACAGGTTATATGTCATTTAAATTGTAAATATATGCTTAAAATGAAAGATTATATTGATATTGATAATGTAAATAATTTCACATGTGAAACTTGTGATATAAGTAAGGTAACCAGAAAAACTCATCATAGTATTGATATATATCAAAGCTCACAAATTCTTGAGTTGCTCCATGCCGACCTGTGTGGTCCAATTAATATCGAATCGCATGGTGGTGCAAAATATTTTATGGTAATTGTAGATGATTTTTCTGGCATGTACTTTACTTATTTCTTAAAAAATAAATATGAAGTGTTTGATATATTTTCTCAATTTAAAGCTAAATATGAAAATTTAACTGATAAAAGGATTAAAAGATAAGAACTGATAATGGGTTAGAATTTGTAAATGAACAACTAGATACTTACCTGGCTAATTCAGGAATATTTCATGAAAAACTATTCCATACAATAGTGAATCAAATGGCAAGGCAGAAAGAGCCAACCGTGTTCTTCTAGAAAGAGCTAGATCTTTATTATATGAAAGTAAACTTCCTTTAAAATTTTGGGCTGAAGCTATTAATTGTAGTACTCAAGTATCTAATGTTACACCACGAAAAGGGAAAGAAAAAATCCCATTAGAAATTTGGACAGGTAATAAACCAAAATTAAATTATCTGAAAAATTTGGCTGTGTGGCCTATTTTCACGTTCCGAAAGTATTGAGAAATAAATTTGAAGTTCCAGGAAGACGTGGAATCATGCTAGGATATGCTAGAGAAAGGAGGGGATATCGAATTTATGATATTAAAAATCAAAAAGTAATTGAGGAGAGATCAGTTAAATTTAATGAATATTTAAAAGGTAGTAATTATTTAGGTGAGATAGAAAATGAAACATGGGATATTGACTCCTTTTTGAAGTCTCTCCCGAAAGAAACGAAATTAATCAAAAATACAGAGAATGGAGTGTTGTATAATTTTGATATAAATAATGGACCTGGAGCAATTGAGAATGATAACTCAATTCCCCTTCAGACCACGTCATCACCTCGGACAGGCAGAATCCAAATTCCGGTATTTGAATTGAATGATGTGCAAAAATCAAATCCCTGTGAGAAGATCGGAAAGGCTAAAATCTAAGCTGATGTCTGTCCATTTGGTGAATAATGTACCAAACTCTTATTTTGAGGCAGAAAATAGTGCTAATTGGAAAAATTGAAATTAGCAATGGAGAATGAATTAGATTCGTTAGATAAACATAAAGTTTGGGAAATTGTACAAAAACCTGCGAAATCAAAATTAATAAAAAAACTAAATGGGTATATAGCTTAAAACAAGATGATGCTGGGAAAATATAAAATACAAAGCAAGGCTTGTAGCAGTTGGTTTTAATCAAATTAAAAACATAGATTATTCAGAGTCGTATTCACCAGTTGTAAATATTGAATCTTTTCGATTGTTAATTGCACTTGCAGCTAAATTAAAGTTAAATGTTAATTTCTTTGATGTAAAACTGCATACTTATATGGTGATTTAGAGGAGACGGTGTATGTGTTACCCCCTCCTGGTTATGAAAAATTAATTGGAGATGATAAAGTTTGTAAATTAAAAAGGAGTATTTATGGTTTGCCACAGTCTGGTAGAAACTGGTACATGAAAATAAAGGGTGAATTAGAAAATTTTGGTTTAAAACAATTAGCTTCTGATAATTGTGTTTTTATTAAATCTGTTAATCAAAGTGTTCTTATATTATGTATGTATGTAGATGATTTAGCAATTTTTTGTAACAATGATAAAATGTATGAAGATATTGTTAGTAAGATTAAAAATGTATTTGAAGTGGTTGAAAACAAAACTAATAAGTTTTTAGGCATGGAAATTGAAAAATGTGAAAATGGTATTTATTTATCCCAGTGTGACTACATTAATTCATTATTAGTCAAACATAATTTAGAAAATTGTAAAAGTGTGAAAACTCCAATTGTGAAGGGAGAAGACAAAATTTTTCCCTCTACAAATGAATTTATTGATATTACTATGTATCAGGAATTAATTGGTGAACTTTTATATTTAGCTAATAGAACTCGACCTGATATTTCTTTTGTAATATCTTATTTATCCCAATTTAATCATAATCCAGAGAAGAGACATTACAATTTGGCTAAACGAGTGTTAAGACATTTGATGGGCTCAAAAGATAAAAAATTGTTTTATGAAAATGAATTTGGTATTTTAAATGCTAGTTCAGATGCTAGTTAGGAAATGCAGAAAATGGAAAATCATTTTCTGAGGTGTAGTTTTACTAGGTAATTCATTAATTTTATGGAAATGTCGTAAACAAAAGAGTGTTAGTTTATCAACATGTGAAGCAGAGTTATTTTCTATTTCTGAAATTTGTAAAGATATAATTTGGACTGTAAATTTGTTAACTGAATTAAAATGTGAACAATTTATAAATAATGCTGTAACTTTAAATTCAGATAGCCAAGCAGCAATTCAGTGGATTAAGGGTACCCGTTCTTCAAATAAATCAAGGCATATGAACTTACGTTTTCATTTTATAAAGGATTTAATAGAAGATACTGTAATTAAATTAGAATATGTCCAAACAGAATTTTTAATTGCAGATTTCCTTACGAAAGCCATGAATGTAGAAAAGTTGGAATATTCAATGCAAAAAATTGCATTACTCTCTTGATTTTATGTCACTGTGTTTATTGTATATTGTTGCGTTTTCGGGGGTTCGAAATGATTGAAGCCGAAGAGCGGAATCCAAAACAATTTTATTCTTGGCCAAAACAGTCCTCCACAAATTGTAGAACAGTTCGAGAAAGTCACGTACAATCGATGAAAAATACTGATAACACAGATGTAATACACTAACAAAAGCAATAGTAAACACTCAGCACAAAAATAATAACTCAATAAAAGCAATAACACACGCACTATGCAATCGTCTCTCTCTAGCAGAGAGGTATCACTTGCATGAAAGCTGAGATCTGACTAACTGACTAGCCGGCCCGGGCCCTTTTATACCTTTCGGTCAGAAACCTCTGGCACTTGCCAGAATAATCGAGAAATAGAAAGATCTAGCAAAATCCGGAAGGTATGAGAAAAGCTCAATACATAGTGTTACAATACCGCGATAGGGTTGCCAGACAGGGTTATTAGGAGCAGGGGGCTGCCATGGTCGCCAAAGCTTATCGCCCACATTTGGCGCCAAAAATTAAGTCGCCAAATCCGTCGCCAACTTGGCGCTAGCTGCAATATTTGGCGAGTTTACCATTTAAACCAATGTTAAAGCATGGGGGCCGTGCAATGCAGTGGAAATGATATTACAGGTAAACAGGGTTAAAATCACATTAGATACGACAAATTAAACTGTAAAAATGAACACAAATGAGTAGAAACAATTAGAATAAGACTAAATTCGTAACATTGCCCCCTCTCAAGAACTGCACGTCCCGGGCAGTACAACCCCTTCATCAGACGTTAACATAATAATAAAGCAATTGATTAAAAACAATTAAATGAATATGCAATAATAAACATGTAATACATAGTACAAAATAAACACCTAATGCATAGTACAAAATAAACACGTAATGCATAGTAGAAAATAAACACTTACAAAACAATATACAAAATTATTTACAAGATTATTTACACACTAACTTATTTATACAAGACCATGGTCAAAATAAATTACACGATAATTGACACACTAAGAATTATGGCCATAATATGGAGCAAGCCTGTCGTAATGAACGACTCTAGGCTTCGAATTCGTTGACTTACGGATCCGGATTACGACGTCGTTTATTATCTTTAAAATTGTATAAGGACCGTCCCAATGCGATTGTAGCTTAGAGAAAGTCCTTTGCGTCGAGTCGGGTTGTAGAACCACACCTTGTCACCTTCCTTGAATTGATGTCCTGTGGCTTTTGTGTCGTACCGAGTCTTCATCTTCTCCGTCCTCAGGTTGATCCGTTCTCTAGCCAAATTGTGTACATCTTCAAAACGTGCCGGAGATTCTGCACGTACTCCTCAGGCGATGAAGGTGTATCCGGAGGGCGACCAAACAGCAGGTCACAAGGGAGACGAAGATCTCGGCCAAAAAGCATCTGGGATGGTGAATATCCGGTAGTCTCGTGAACGGCGCTGCGGTACGCTAGCAGAAAGAGAGGAACTTTCTGGTCCCAGTCTTGTTGGTTCTTGGAGACCATCAGTGAGAGGTTATTCAGGATGGTACGATTAAACCTCTCCACCATGCCATCTGACTGTGGGTGCAAAGGTGTGGTCTTGGTCTTGTCAATTCCGAGTAGTTCACAGACCCCCTTCAATACCGCAGAGACGAAATTTCTTCCCTGATCGGAATGAAGTTGAAGAGGTACCCCATATCTCGATATCCAGTGCTGCACTACAGCCTCCGCTACGGTGGATCCGGAATGGGGTACACTTCGGGCCATTTCGTGAAGTAGTCCATGACAACAAGTAGGTACTTATTACCAGACGCAGTCCTTGGCAGAGGTCCCAGGATATCGAAAGCGATACGTTCGAAGGGTGCTCCAACATTGTAGCGATGCAGCTTCCCTCGGCTACGTATCTTTTTGGCCCCTTCCGAGCTGAACAGGCATCACAGGACTTGCACCACTGTTCCACGTCAGCTCTCACTTTACCCCCAGCAGAATCGCTCTCGAACTCGGTGCAAAGTTTTCATGACGCCGAAATGACCTCCTGTTGGGCTGCCATGCAATTCTTTGAGTACCTCTGGGATACGAGATCGAGGAAGTACTAATTGCCACCTGAATGTCTTTCCATCCTCTGATTCGAATTTTCGGTATAGAACACCATTCCTGAGATGTAGAGAATTCCAGAGGGCCCAATACTGCTTAGTTGTAGGACTATAAGCCGAGATGTCCTGCCAACTTGGTTTATTGCTGGAAGACCCGTAAACTCTATAAGGGGTTTAATATCAGGATCCGCCATCTGGTCTTCTCGAACTTTCTCGTCACTCCAGGGATCGGGTGGCGTCGCTGTTGAAGTTGTTATCTGGCGTATAGCATAGTCATATTTGGTCTCTACTCTGGAACAATGACGACAATTTTCTGGGCATGGTCTTCTTGAAAGGGCATCAGCATTTCCATGCGAGGAGCCTTTACGATGTCTGATGTCAAAGTAATACTCGTTGAGCCGTTGTATCCATCTGGCTACCTGGCCTTCAGTATTTCTAAAATTCATTAGCCAGGTTAAAGAGGCATGATCGGTACGTAGAAGAAATTTTTTGGCCATAGAGATAGTGATGGAAATGCTCGATGGCTTTCACAATAGCCAGTAGCTCTTTTCGAGTGACACAATAATTTTCTTACCGGTTTCGATAAACACTTACTCCAATAAGCTACGACTCGTTCCTGGCCATCTATTTCCTCAGATAATACTGCTCCGACACTCTCATTACTGGCATCAGTGTCCAAGATAAATGGCTTGTCCGGTTGTGGATATATTAAGATCGGTGAAGACGTCAAAGCTTCTTTAAGCTGGAGGAAGGAATCTTCACATTCTTTTGTCCACTGAAACTTTTGTTTACTTTCTGTTAGCTTGTGCAAGGGTCTTGCGATGTTAGAGAACCCTTTCACAAACTTTCGGTAATAAGTACATAGTCCCAGGAAGCTTCGCAGCTCACGGAGGTTTTCAGGGCGTTTCCAATTCTTTACGGCGGACACTTTTTCGGGGTCCGTACGAACACCTTCTGCAGAGATGATGTGTCCCAGATAATTGACTTCTTTCTGGAAGAACTTGCATTTCGAAGGGTTTAGCTTCAAGTTAGCGTCGCTTAATTTTGATAACACCTTCCGGATATTTTGAAGATGTTCTTCAAACGTACGCCCTCCTATTATGACGTCATCCAGGTAAATAAGGCAAGCTTCAAAAGTCAGACCCTTTAGCACGGTCTCCATCAGGCGCTCGAAAGTAGCTGGCGCATTGCAGAGCCCGAACGGCATGACTTTGAACTGCCATAGTCCTTGGCCGGAAGTGAATGCTGTTTTTCTCTATCTTCGGGATGGATCTCCACTTGCCAGTATCCGCTCTTTAAATCTAAAGTCGAGAACCATTTATGACCGGAAAGGGTATCCAGGGTGTCATCTATCCTTGGAAGAGGGTAGCTGTCCTTCTTGGTGACGTCGTTAAGTTTTCGATAGTCCACGCAAAATCTTGTGGAGCCATCTTTCTTACGAACCAAGACGATTGGAGATGCCCACGGACTCGAAAACGGTTCTATGATGTCATTTTCCTGCATCTCTCGTAGTAGTGTTCCGACCTCTTCCTGTTTAGCAAACGGCAAGCGTCTTGGGTGCTGTTTAATCGGCGGATGGTCTGCTGTATCAATTCTGTGTTGTGTCACTGTAGTATGGCCAATATCGCTACTGTTTCTAGAAAACACGTCTTCAAATTCTTGGAACAGTCTTTCTGCGGAGCTTTTCTGTTCGAGGGACAATTCAGCATTTTCTAGAAGGTCGGGAGTCAACTGTTGAGGCGAGTTGGATAGGAGCAAGCTCGAACTTTTGCAGACACACGTTACTGGACTGCAGGTTGCCAACACTTCACCTTTCTGGAACACTCTAGGTTTTTCAGTTACGTTGCAAATTCCTAACGGGATAGTTTTTCTGAAAGGTCCACTAGCGTCGAAGCTATTAGCAATCCATTCGCTTTATTTTCCGCAGATCCAATTAGGCCAGAGTTGAAACTCACATCGTTACCGATGTATCCAGGTACTATGATTTCAGTCCTTGGGGGAATGGTAATATTCTCGTTAGCGGTTACCTGTCGAATAGATTCTGTCCTGTGTTCAATTTTGAATATAATGACTTCTTCGTGTATGGAACGTAATTCCTTCTTGTTGAAGTCTAGAGTGAAACCATGCTCCTTTAGAAAGTCCAGTCCAAGAATGAAAGGGTCTGCAATATCTGCGACATACACAGCATGTTGGTAGGTAGTGTCTCCAAACTGGATCTTGACTTTTAATTTTCCGTGAATATCAATCTTTTCCCCGTCACGGTCTGTAGCACCACGCGGGGCGGGGTCCAGATAAGTTTCTTTTTAACTTTTGAGCCAGATCGTTCCGAATGATAGACACATTGGCTCCTGTATCGATGATCATGTTGCAGGAAGCTCGTTAACATGTCCCATTATAAAAATTCCATTCTCACCGTTACTCTTTGTCGAAATTTTACACACTTGAAAGTGGGGCTTTCCAAAATCTGGCAACCTCCGCCCCACGAGATGGCCATTAATTAGTTTTTCCGACACCTCCTTCCGGGAGGCGCTATTAGTTTCAGCGCCTTGGCGTGCCCGGCAGCTTCTCTGCAGATGCCCCTCGACCGCAGGTCCAGCATTTAAGGGTCTTCTTCCCGTCTGCTTTCTGGGACATCAAAAGACTCAACTCTATTCAAGAAGCTTCTCATCTGTCGCTCTAACCGCTCCACACTTGAGTTCGACGTGTCCGATTCGTTGACGGCTCGTATGGGGTGTCTGTCCTTTCGTGTTGCTTGCTGGGCTGCCTCGAATTTCATAGCAAACACTAGGGCCCCCTTTAAGTCCTGAGATCCGCCATTCGGAGAGCTTTCTGGATTTCCAGATCACGCACCCCGTCGATGAAGTGTTGCAGCGCCAGGACTTCTCTTACTTCAGTCGGACAGTCAGAAAACGCCAAGTGAGAAAGCCCGACGTCCGTCGCCAGTTCTGGAGCGTTTCGACACTTTCGCTGCCGTGACTTCAGCTGGAGTCTGCTGTAATCCTTCACACATTTCTCTCCGAAGCGTAACTCCAGAGCATTAACGAGAGCGTCGAAATCCAGCCGCTGTGTTTCCGGCAAAGTTTGCAAAATGTCAGCAGCGTCGGCTCGAAGAGAAGCAACTAACTGGCAGGCCTTGGTCTGGGAGTCCCACTGGTTTGCATCCGCCACTATGGAGAATTGGGTCTTATACACCTGCCAAGAGGACTTTCCGTCATATGTAGAAAGCTTGATGGAAGGCTTGAAAAAGGAGCTTGAAACTTAAATTCATCCCCTTGACCAGTCATGACTTTCTGCTTCAATTTCTCTAGGTCACTCTGAACGAGATGGAAACTTCTTCTACCTTTCGAAAATTTTCGCCTCTAGTTTGCTCTCCATATCTTCGAATTTATTTTCAACCGACTCGATTCTTCCTTCCATTTCTTCAAATTTCTTGTCCACAGTCGTCAATTTGTCGCCAATGCCCTTCAAATCACTTTTCAACTCTTCCTTGTTCGCGGTCAGTTTGTTATTCAACTCGTCCATATTGGCATTCATGCTGGCGGTCAACTCCGATTTCATTTCGCCCATATTGGCATTCATGCTGGCGGTCAACTCCGATTTCATTTCGCCCATATTGGCATTCATGCTGGTCAAGTCCGACTTCATTTCGCCCATATTGGCATTCATGCTGGCGGTCAACTCCGATTTCATTTCGCCCATGTTGGCATTCATGCTGGCGGTCAACTCCGATTTCATTTCAGACAATTTTTCAAGAAGAGTCTGAACTGGGCCTCCATCGCTCTTGTTGTTGGCATTCAATCCCACTTCTGACACCAATTGTTGCGTTTTCGGGGTTCGAAATGATTGAAGCCGAAGAGCGGAATCCAAAACAATTTTATTCTTGGCCAAAACAGTCCTCCACAAATTGTAGAACAGTTCGAGAAAGTCACGTACAATCGATGAAAAATACTGATAACACAGATGTAATACACTAACAAAAGCAATAGTAAACACTCAGCACAAAAAAATAATAACTCAATAAAAGCAATAACACACGCACTATGCAATCGTCTCTCTAGCAGAGAGGTATCACTTGCATGAAAGCTGAGATCTGACTAACTGACTAGCCGGCCCGGGCCCTTTTATACCTTTCGGTCAGAAACCTCTGGCACTTGCCAGAATAATCGAGAAATAGAAAGATCTAGCAAAATCCGGAAGGTATGAGAAAAGCTCAATACATAGTGTTACAATACCGCGATAGGGTTGCCAGACAGGGTTATTAGGAGCAGGGTTGCCATGGTCGCCAAGCTTATCGCCCACATTTGGCGCCAAAAATTAAGTCGCCAAATCCGTCGCCAACTTGGCGCTAGCTGCAATATTTGGCGAGTTTACCATTTAAACCAATGTTAAAGCATGGGGGCCGTGCAATGCAGTGGAAATGATATTACAGGTAAACAGGGTTAAAATCACATTAGATACGACAAATTAAACTGTAAAAATGAACACAAATGAGTAGAAACAATTAGAATAAGACTAAATTCGTAACAATATTTTATGTGTATTGTGTATATGTCTATAATGTTTGTATTGTTTGAAAAAAAAATGTATCACTCGCTGGAGGGGTATGTTGGGGTGAAGCGAGTGAACTATTTTTTCTGGCGGAAGGATAACTGAGTGATCCGCCCACGCGCTCTTTTTCCCGCCTTCACTCCCGCGCATTCCTTCTACGAGGTTGACGAGCTGACCGTTCGCTGTGTGCTTTTGGGTCAGACTTGCTGTGTGCAGTATCCGCAATCAATATTTTCGTATGTATATAAATAAATGTGATGTCCCAAGATACCGTAGTACAAGTGATTTCACAAAAGAACAACATATATATATATATATATATTATATTGTACTACTATATGTATTAATATATTATATTTTTTTTTCAAGTATCCTTAAGAGTTATTCTTGAAGGATACTTTTAAAAAATTACTTGATAAGTTGACATATTGCCTAATTCTTTTGAAAAAAGTATAATCTAAATCTAGGTGAATTAATTTGCATGTTATATATAAATTAAGGTTATAATTCTAATATTTTTTCTGCTTTAATTTTTCTTCATGTGAAGCAAAAGTGTAGATATTTTAATAAATTTACATAATTCAAACAAATTTGGCTTTTTCGGTCATATTTATTTTATACTAGCTGCATGGCCGGGTGGTGCACAGGCTTTTTCAAGTTTTTAAATAAATAAAATTTAACTTTTCATAGTAACATGATATTTTTTTAAAGAGGGTAGAGCCATTGCAAGACAAAAATTAAAAATAATTTTTTAATGAATGTCCACATTATAAATAATTTTAATTTAATTGCAATTTGGCCTTACAGAAAGAATGATTTCATAAAAATATATTTTTGGATGTAAGAGAGGAAATAAACATTCTACATAAATAGAAATGAATCAATGAAAATATTAATAAAAATTATAACAGAAGTATGCTTATGCTATGAGAACTATGAGTGAAATAACCTGAAAGAGATAAACCAAAAAAAAATTAATTATGTGATAAACCATTTTACTAAATTATTATCATAAATATCATATATTAGGAAGCCTTCAACTGGAAAAAAAGTAAATTAGTACTAACTAAAATTTTAAAAAATAGATAAAATAAGCCTACATTGTAATTTAATTAAATTTTCTGTAGCATTAAATTAATATTGTATGAGGAATGGATGTAATACTATCTAACATCTATATTACATTTAATATGAAATTTAAATGTAATACAATAGTGATAAAATTAAATTAGTAAGAACCAAAATAAAAGAAAAAACTCTAAGACAGACCTACGTTGAAAAAAACATAATGAGTGAAATAAACTTTGTTGATAAAAAATAAATTTTTTAAACAATATTTATTTGCAATATTTCAATATAAAATCTTTGTAATTCTGTTGCAAAGATCAAACAAATGAGAAAATACAAAGGTAAATAACTACAGAGATAATTGAAATATATATGGGCAGTAAGATATGTGTAAAGTACATGATCTTCATAAAACTAAAGGAGAAACATTATCAGAGGCAATGTAGAACAGTGATGAGATGAGACGTAAAGTCCCACCAACACTGAATTGTACAGAAATCAAAAAAAAAAAAATGAGAAAATCTTATCAAGCTGCATCTTTTTTCTACAAACATTTTTGGATCACAAATATATTTCAAAAAATGTTATCTGTTTTCCTGTAATGATGAGAACATGGTATTTGTATGTGAAGGAAGAAAAGAAATAACCTTTTTTTTTCAATCAAAGGAAATGTCATAGAAATATATACATATGTAACAAATGCAAAATGTATGCATATGTAACAAATAAAAACAAAATGTATGCATTTGTACAAAATCATCAAAATCTATAAGAACAGATTGTTAGAAAGAAAAATCATGATGCCACACGACAGAAATTGCATTAACACTGAATTTTAAAGTGCATCAGAAAATAACTTTGTTGTGCATTCAATTACATCGATAGTTTCAGTGAAAACCTTCTTGATAAACAATGTTAACTATCTTTACATGAGGACTTATCGGAAATTATAACATTAATTTAAATTAAAAAAGGTTATCTATAAAACAGAAATTTAAGCCTTAATTTTGATAAAATTACCATAAACAGTTCTGAACAAACAAAACACTAAATATGAAACAGATTCTTTATGCAAAGCAAGAGTGTAGATATTTTAATAAAATTTACTTAATTTATAAAAACTTGGCTTTTTAAATAACATTTATTTTATAATACAATAAATTATTTTCATTAACTAAACAAATTAAACTGAAGTTTGATAAATAATCATTGAGATTTATTCTCAAAATTAAATATTTTGGACAACAAATGGCGAAAGCAGTGCATTTAAAAATATCTAACTGGATGCACAGCGCTGTCATGATCAACTCCTATTTGAAAGTGAACATCCCGCATTCCCATAAGAAGCAGGTCTATTACAAGCCGTCGTTAAATGAACATCACTACCGATATGACATTCGTTATTTATATATTTTAAAAAAATGAACAGAAAAAGTGGTGTATTTTTGTCGCCAATAAATCCCAAATTTATTTTTCTAAACAAACTATTAAAAAAACACCTTGTTATATATTATAACTATGTGTCGCAAATTATTTTACCTTTCATCCAATTATATATTTTTAGAAATCCTGCATCATGGAGAAAATCGAACATTTTAACTGTTCAACCAAGAATAAAAATATATTCAGATTATCTAGAAAATGTAACACTTAACTTTTAAAAAGAACCAATTTTCCAAATTCTCACTGTCATTAATTTGATTTTATAAATCTTTTAAAGAATTGTGTTAATTTTTTTAAAAAATTAGTGCATAGCAGGACTTACAAACAGCGATTTAATGATTTTTTCACGAATTCTTCCATTTTTACACCTACACTGAAGATTCCAAATTAACGATTCAGTGCCTCACGGATCTGTCACTTGAAGTCTTTTATTTTCATTCTTCATGTTCTTTTTTATCGATGAGATATGTGTAAGAGCTATTCAAGCCTTTTGCTAAAAGAGAGGAGCGCCATCTGTGAACAGTATAAAGGAAACGAAGTAGACTAAATTATGCGGAAGTAACTACATTCTAGAATTATTGGTGTTTTACGTAGTATATTACCATGGAAGAAAATTCTGTATTTTAAATAATAAAAAAATGTAAGGAAAACATTAATAGTTTTTGTATTCCAATTCACGTTATTGATGAGTTTGATAAATATAACAAGGTTTTATTTATGCATTTCCATTAATCTTCCAGACAGATGATCATAAAGCTGAACTTTATCAGATAATATTTTAACTGGACAATTATCTGAAGTTAATACATATCCTGGCTGATTCCACCGCTGCCCAGTAAATGACGCTGTGCTACTGCAGCATTCTGTTCTGCACAAACTTTTCTTTGATCTCCGCAAGATGACGCCGCTATAGCTTTGCTTAGTCCTAAATTTATTTTTAAAATTCTGCGAGCTGCGTCTACACGATGCTGGGCGTCGGTGGAAGTAATTCAGTCTTAAGCCAGTCAAAGTAACTAAGTTTATTCAGAACTCCCGAGCAAGGGCACGTGATTGCTTCACTCTTATTATATACAGAGCATAATGACATCACACAACCTCTTCACAGTTACAAAAACGTGGCGCCATGCAGCTACTCATTCACACAAATCATTTTTATTCACAATTATTGAATTTTTCAAACTTGCTTATTCACATGAGGCTAATTTAAAAACGACTTGAACATATTGGAAATTTTGTAACGATTCCCTAAACTTAGTAACATTTCACCATAAAGAATTTGAAAACTTCGTTAATCTAATATATATTATAAATGCGAAAGTTTGTGAGTATTTTTGTGGATCTTTCACGCAAAAACAACTGAATGGATTTTAATAAAACTTTACAGTAATAAAGATTATACATCAGAATAGCACATAGGCTATAATTTATGGCATAGACTATAATTTATAAAGATATTGTAGGAAGTGTCCAAAATATAACGATATTTGTCAAGTAAGTAGGAAAAAATTCAGCCATCTGCGAGCAATTCTAGCTTGCGTTGCAAAAAAGCCCACGTCAGCATATATCTATCTTTTGTTTGTGAAAGAACTTTTTTTTTTGTTTTGTCTACGCAAGGTGCTCTCTTCTAATTAATTCCACTGATCAGCATAATGCCTATTTTTTTTTATTTCAGTATAAAATTAAGTTTTGAAGGGAGAGGTTGTTATAAATCTCTCTTTATTTCAATGTTTTTTTTATGATTTTATTATGCACATTTGGTAGTAAGAAATTGATCTTTTTTCCAAATAAATGCTTTTATCGCTTCTGGTACTTAAAGTAAATAAACTTTCTCTTTCACACTGCATCATTTGGACAAATTTTCAAAATTTGTTTGTGATTACTAGTTAATTATAATGCTATAATTTTAATTGAATACGCAGATATAATTATTTTTATACTTAAAAACGCAGTAACTACTGTACTGTATTTTTTGGAGTGTGAGAGTGAGTGAATATTAATGTCGCACTGTTCAGCTACACGAGGGCTTTTGGCAACGGATCACGTAATTTCGAACCATGGTCAAGTGACGAGGACGACACCTGAGCTGGCACCCTCTTCTCCTAACTACCACACCACACCAACTTAGAAAGAATATTCTACCAATACTTAGCAGGAATATTCTTTGAAATCCACTCTTCCAAGATATATGGCAGCACGGGTTCCATGATGAGTATTTTAGCGGAAAAAACAATTTGTCAAAAGTTAAGTGTCTTATGTTTTTGTATGTTAATGAAGACCTTAGAAAATGATTTGACTACTTATTTTAAGTGAATGGTATATATAATTAATTTTACAGTGGAATATCTTTAATTAATTTATTAGCTCTAACGGATTAAATTTCCCAAAGTGGAGTATTTTGTTTATGTATATCTCTTAATTTGTAAATGTAGTGATCCAAAAAAAAATATATTGTATGAAAAAAACTGCAGTAAATCATAATGCGTTGGATAAAGTATTAAAGTACATTTCCCCTACACGGTGGGTCTTACAAAGCTCTAATAAAGCTCGAGCTACGAAAGTAGCTAGGCATTTGCCAACTTGATTCTATCGTTAACATTTCGCTATGTTTTTCATTGAATCGCCATTATAATATGAGAAAAATGCAAAGTGATGAGGTGTTGTATTCTGAGTATTGTAAGGTTTTAAAAAATATTTAGATGAAGGAAAAATTGAGGAGGTAACAAATCCTTTTATTTCAATGAATAATCCTGTGTTATATCTTCCTCACCAAGTGATAGTAAAAAACGAATCTCTCACAACGAAACTATGGATAGTGGTTGACGCTAGTGCCAGTGGCGTAACGTACACCCCCGCAACCCCCGCATTGCGGGGGCCCAGGGCTCTAGAGGGCCCACAGCCTGATCATCACCAAGTACCTACCCTTTGTAAAATCCAACTTGGGGGGGGGGCAAGTGTTCTCCGTTACGCCACTGCTTAGTGCATACGGAAGAAGAAAGGTGTTGGAAGAAAAAAAGAGATTGAAAAGTCATATGAAGACATGAAGTTACCTCAAGGAATCGAGAAATTTTTTCCTCTTAAAAGTGAAGGAGCCCACATGCTTAGTGTGGATCCAGATGCTGTAGCACAACCTATCACTGTTGGGGAAGAAAAAGGTTTTCCTAGAGACTCATCTAATAAACATCTAATTTCTGAAGATGAGATGTGTGAAATTGAAGAAAAGCCAAAATTATCTAAGAGAAAACTCAAAAAATCAAGCAGAATGACAGTTGAAGTAAAACAGAAAGTGTGTGTTAACTCGAATTTTAAAGCCTCAAGCAACGTTATATTTGTTCAACGTCATTTGAATTTTAAACGCAAATCTTCGCAAGATAGGCGTGGAATACGAAAATCTACTTATCCTACGATTTGGAGTTATGAGAAGACCAGCATTGCCAGAAAAAACGAAGACAAAAAATTATACATTTCACCGTATTCTTCATTGAATATAACTCAATTTATTTAATTCGAGTTAATTGACATGTTGAATGCTTTTTGGAGTTCCTGTTTCCCGCAGGGAAACTTAACCACCATATACTTGTGCTCGTGGATAACTTGAGTTTGGCTTATTTTTCAAATCTTAATCCAGTACTGTTTTTAAAGTGTAATAATAAATATTAAGAGAAGAAATAATTAAGAGAAAATAAATCATTAAAGTAGTAAAAATTACATTGAGTGCGAAATAAATTCTTGTGAGTTCGTTTTTAATATGAATGGGGGAAAATACTTAAGAATAGGGTGGTGAAGTGAATGTAATGTGAGAAATATGCTAGTAACGGTTTGGTCCTGCGAGAAGAAGCAATCCGTACCGGCTTAATCTGAGCGGAGAAGGAGAAAAAGACAGGCATAGGCTACCTGCGGTGTCGAAATCTGCCTTCGGAATGAAGAGTCCGAACGAAAATTAGATGACGCGGGCGCAGGCGCCTATTCCCAGAGAGATGGGAGAAAAAAAACCATGATTGAAGTTAAAAAACAAATACGGAATGAAGGGACCGAAACGACAATTAGATGAAGCGGGTGCCAGCGAAATAAATCGCTTATACCCAGAATCGCGGAGAAAAGGATGAGGAAGAAAGACCGATACCTGAATTCACTCCCCCCGCAGGGGAAAGGCTTTAGGAAGACAGCAGCCGACGAGGACGAAACTGGAGTGACGTCACGAGGGCGAGAAGGGAAGAGCGCAGGAAGGGAGGGCTTGACAGCCCCAAAACGCATTCGACGAGCCCCAAAAACGCAGTGGGAAGGAGAATGCTGCTTTTTTTGCAGCCGGAATGAAAAGAAAAGAGTCTGAAAGGAAAGACTTACAGACGCCACAGCAGGTGGAACGAAGCTGGAGCCAGCTTTAACACTGATCCCAGTTCTGATGAGAGGCAAATGCGTTTGAAAATTGTGAAATGTAGCAACTAAGTGTTTATATTGTGATTACGGTGGTTTCAAGGGCAGATTCCATTTAGTAGTTTTGTAAGCAAAGTTTAGTTTAGAGTGAGGATACGTGAATAGTGTTTGTCTTTTAATTACTGGGTTGTCATGATTTTGGTAACATTTCTAGAAGTTCTAGTGATGTAATTATCAATCGGCTCCATGTGTAAGTCGTGATGAATGACACTATTTCTAACGTACCAAGGTGCGTTAGTAATGCTTCTAAGAATTTTATTTTGAATGACTTGAATGCGTTTTGTATGGGTCGGGGCCGCTGCCTCCCACACGGGGGACCCCTAAGTTATCGTTGGGCGCAGAATTTGCTTGTAAAGTATCACTTTATTTTCTAGGGAAAGTAGAGAGCTTCTCCCAATTAGGGAGATAGCTAACGCTATTCTACCCCAGAATTTGTCTGAAAGATAGTCAATGTGTTTCTTGTAAGTTAGTCGACTATCAATATGTAGGCCAAGTAACGTACGACCGGGACCCAATGAATGTTGTCATCAAAAAGTGTGAGTTCAGCTTGGGGGTCAATGACGCCCCATTTTCTAAAAACAATGGCTTGTGTTTTTTCTACATTAATAGCTATTCTCCAGTCTGTCAACCAATTCTCTAGTATGTCGAGGTAGCGTTGCATAGTTTTAATAGTGTAATTGAGTTGGACACCCTGGGTGAGCGCCGCTGAGTAATCTGCGAATAGACAAGTACTAACGGTGGGGTGTTCTGGAAAGTCATGTGTAAAAATGTTGTAGAGATAGGGGAAGAGAACCGTACCTGGAATAAAGGGTCCCAAAAAGGGCACTTTTTTTAATCCTGATTAGCTTGCCTTGGCGGACGACCAATCAGGTGGCTGGAATTTGTTATTAAATACAAAAATTACTTAAATACAATTTTTTGACAAAAAAATGGAAGTATTACATACTTTCAAAACATTCTATTTTTACGAAAAATGCTTAAAGCATCCGACTACGTTCGGGACCGTGATTTTGAAAAAGTGCATAAATGGATAGTTTTCATAATATTTAGTGTCACTTAGATTAGAATACACGTATAAAATAGTTTAAGGACATTATGACGAAAAGAGTTATTTAAATACAATATTTTGGCAAAAAATTAACTTAAAATAATCTTTTTTCAAAACGTTCTCCTTTAATTAGAAATGCTTCTATAATAACATTTGGCTTATATAAAGTAAAGAATTCTCTAGAGAGTCTGAATTAGGATTTTTGAAAAATTCACATTATTTTCAGAGTTACCTCCAATTGAAATGATTATCGGCGGTTTTTTTTCTTAAAATTTCTCCCCTCTGTTGGAGTAAAATATGGATAAATCCACTCCTAAGTTATATATTTCAAAAATTCTAGTTCACCCTCTGTACAGAGGTCTGAGATATATACAGGCAAAGTATTATTACAATAGAAGCATTTTTCATAAAAGGAGAATGTTTTGAAAATTGATCATTCTATGTTCATTTTTCGTCAAAATATTGTACTTAAATAATTTTTTTATTGTATATATATAATGATATTCTTAAAATAATTTTATATAGGTTTTCTAATCTATAAGTAGCTCTAAATATCATAGATATTTTCCATTTATAAGCTTTTCCAAAATCACGGTTCCGAATGTAGTCGGATACCTTAATTGAAATAACTAACGGTATTTTTAAAAATTTCTCTAATCTAAACACAGAAAAAGTTCGGTACTTTTTCTGTTACAGGGAACCGAACTGGCTACTGCTTTTCCGATCGTCACCTAAATAACATTGGACATATTATCGGAGAAAAAAATTCGTTCCAAACCGAATAATAACATTTTTAATATTTTAATAGATTTTTTATGTACTTTACTTATTAATTGCTACTGACATAAGCCAGAATTTGGCACGTTTCCTACGAGAGAGGTATAATCTTTAACGCCATCTAAAAAAGTTGGAAAAAGATCATCCTGTCGCTGGGCATATGGCCCGCGAAGCGAGCCTCCATCCCATATCCTAGATGTTAATGGTGCCTAGGAGAGTTAGAGTCCTTGATGAGGTGAAACAGCCTGGCTTTCGTTGAGATGTAGGAGACAGGTGCGGTTTATTGAAATTCGAAGTTGGAAAAAGTTCATCCTAAAGAAGATGAGTAGGTTCCTTGCGATTTGACGATGGTGAAAAGTGAACTGGCATTTGATTGCTGCCCTGATGTTAATGTAAGAATATTTGAATTGAATGGGAAATTAGCCTGTGATGGTGAGTGGTATATTGAAATTAGGTAATAAAATTAAAAAAGAAAAACATTAGATAAATAAGAATAAAAAATTTAGCAGGTCATTTGCCAACAGGCAAATGAGGTTATTTAATGTTAGGGTGGATTATAGGGGTCAAGGAGAATTCTCATTGGTCTTTTGGTGTTATCATTGGGAGTTTAGCTTTCAAGATTAAGAATGTGGTAATTAGTAGTTAGAGGTAAGGAATCAAAATATTTTGTGGCACGTTTTTTAATGTAACTTTTAAAAGTCGGGAATTTCAGTGCTTTGTATATATATCGGAATTTCTCATATCCAGTGCTTTGTATATATCGGAATCTCTCAGACCATTCGCATGAACAATCATGCGAATGGTTTTATTTTGACAAATTTCTAGCGTTTTTAAATTGCTTTTAGCAGCATATCACCACACAGGACTACCGTAACTCAAAATGGACCGCAAAAAGGCAGTGTAAAGTAGTACCTTATTTTCCATAGTCATTGTAGAATTCCGGCAAATTAGAAGGTAAATTAATCTTAGAGCGTTGCGGAATTTATTTCGCGCATGTAAAATGTGTTGTTTCCATGTGACTTTTTTATCAAGCAAGAGTCCTAAGTAGATTGTGTTTTGAGATCATTGGAGTGGTGTGAAATATAGTGTTGGCGGTATTGCAGTTTTTCTTTTCCTTGAGAATAATATTGCAATAGTTTTTTTAACGTTTAATTTTATTTTCCATGCGTTGAAGTAAATTTCAAGTAGCATTAAATGATTATTTAAGTATTTGTTGATGTATTTGTGATTTTTGTATGTTGTTGCAATGGCAGTATCATCCGCGTAGATATTGAGACTTGTCTGTGGATGTGTAGGTAGGTCACATTAATATAAATATTAAAAATAATTGGTTCAAGTAAACTCCCTTGCGGGGCCCCGATGTTGACGTTATAGCCATTGGAGAGTGTATCCTTAACACGAACTTGATAGGATCTGTTAGTGAGGTACGAGTTGATTATGTGTATTAGAGCGGGTGGGAAATTGTTAATTATGAGTTTGTAAATTAGACCACCAATCCAGACCAGATCAAATGCCTTCTGAATATCCAGAAAAAAAGCTTGAGTGGACCTGCCCCTCTGGAATCCAGAAGCAATTTTCTTAGTCAGTCGTAGGAGTGGGTGGGAAGTAGAGAGTCGCTTTGTGAAACCATATTGATTTGGGTTAATAAAGTTTGTATCTGAAATGAAGGTGTTAATTCTGTTAAGGATGATATGCTCAGTAATTTTACTGAGGGAAGATAGAAGGCATATAGGTCTGTAACTTGTAGGATGATGATTGTTTTTGCCTGGCTTTTTAATTGGGAAAATAATTGTATTTTTCCAGTTCTTAGGAAAAGGTCTTATAATTTGAGAATTTTGTTAATTAGGAAGGTAAGAGTTAAAACGGCTTTAATTTGAAGTTTTTTGATCATTTTATTTGAGATCATATCGGCACCTGGGGATTTATTGTTTTTTTTTAATTTTTTGCATAATTAATGATTTCAATCGGGTCAGTTGGTGTGATAGGAGTAGAAGGCGGGTTAGTAAAGAAATTTTCTAACGTGTTAGTTACAAGTGCATCGATGTTAGTATTAAAGTTTGCAGGTCTTATGTTGTCTGTGAAATTGCTTTGAAATGTTTCTGCTAATAATTCGGCTTTTTGTTCGTCAGTGATTGCCGTATTATTTAAGGAGGGGATATCTGAACGTTTTTTACGGAAATATTTTTGATACTGCCATAAGGTGTTATCTTGTGTATTCATTGCTTCTAATTTAATTTTCCAGGTTTGATCAGAGAATTTTTTAAGAGTTCTTTTTTAATCATTTTCTGCAGTCTATTATAATTTGTTTCATGAATGGGATTTAAAGTGTTTTGAAAGGTTTTTATGGCTTTATTTTTCTGTCTTATGAGGTTTTGTATGTGTTGTGGGAGTGTAAGTGTGATTCCTGTTTGTGATTGGTCGGGAGGCGTGTTCGTAGGCGGAGCGGACAGCTTCGTTGAAAAGGTTGATTTTGTTTTCTAAGATATCGGGATTTGTGATTTTTTCAAAGTCCGAAACATGAATGTTATTATTAATGTACTCAGAAAATTTTGACCAACGGGTGGTAACTGCTCTAGTATTATCTTTATGAATATTACAATTAAAAGAAAAATCAGGAATAACGGGGTTGTGGCCGGAAGAAAGTTCCGGAATAGAGAGAATTGCGAAGGGGTATAGAAAGTTGTTTATGAGCGTGAAATCCAATGTATTAGATGAATTATGCCCGAATCTGGTCGGGGAATGCAATTTCGATATCAAGAGTGTCTGTAAAATTTTTAAGTTGATTCCCCGTGTGGAATTGTTGGAGCAGTTCCAGGCGTTGTGTGTGGCATTAAAATCGCCAAAAATCACACAACTACTGTTGATCTGAATAAAGTTTTCAATGTCAAGTGTAAAAAGTCTATTGTGAGAACTAGGGGGAATGTAAATGCTAATAATTGTGAGGGAATTGAAATTTGGAGGATTAATTGTAACAATGGTAGCTTCTGAGTACTGAAGTTGGGGTATTAGCGGATTAAAGTGATTAATGGAATTTTTGATAAGTATTAGAGCACCACCACCGGTAGCATGTCCTTCCGCAACGTGGTCATTTCTAATTTGTGTAATTTGCTATTCTAATGTTGTGTATAGGTCTCAGTTCTGTTTCTTGCACTAAAATAATGTCGGGAGAGTACTTCTCTACAAATAGTTTAAATTCGTTTATTTTACTAAGTAGGCCGTTTGCATTCCATGAACACAAACTC
The DNA here is from genome assembly GCA_019973935.1 of Trichonephila clavipes. NCBI lineage: Eukaryota > Metazoa > Arthropoda > Arachnida > Araneae > Nephilidae > Trichonephila > Trichonephila clavipes. Next base: position 286,220 of record BMAU01017576.1, on the reverse strand, counting down.
AGGCCAATCAATGTTCGACTAATCATCTTCATATTCTATGAGTGCCTCGAAAAGGGCGTGTAATTCTTTTTTGCGTTGTTCTTTATTTTTTGATTTCTTAGATTGTAAAGGTTGGGGAGGTGGGGGAAGACTTGTTGCGTTACCAATATGTTGGGTAAGCATGGAGAGGGCTAATATTGTTTGTTGAAGCGTTTGAGTGATGAAATTCATATCAAACGTTCCATTATTGTTAAAATTGACTGTAGGGGGGACGGTAAGTTAGATTGATTGGCTTGGTTTGTTACTGAAGCAGCAGAAGCTTCCTTGATATGTGGTGCCATCTGTTGCGTGTTAGTTGAGTTGGAGGTACTTGCAGCTTGTGAATATGATGTTCCAGGTCTGACTTTGCTATTAACTGTGTTTGTGTAGGTGTTTGTTTTTTATTGGGTACCTTTACGAGGTTTGGGGAATTTGGGGCAGCCGGAGTAGTTTGCCATGCGTCCGAATGTTTCGCAATTAATGCAGTAGGGTTTTCGACCCTTTCTATTTGACAATCGCCGTTTGGTGAGCTTCGCCACATTTCAGACACCTTGGCGTGATGTGGCAATTTTCTGCTGTGTGGTGGAATCGGTTACAGGAAGGGCATTGGATATCCCCTTTGCCATTGTAACTGTCCACAGTAACGCGTTCATGTAGCTTACTTTTTTGAGTTCAAAAATTTTTGCATTAAAACTGTTTCTGGGGAGTGAGACTAGAAATATTGGAAGAGGTTGTTTATTAATTCAGCCGATTACTTGAGAAACTTTATCGACCGTGTATCCTAGTTCAACTAGGTCATTTTTTATATCTTGAGGGCTGGAATCTCGGGGAAGTCCCTTGGTTACAACGCTTATAGGTCTTTCAGCTTTAGGTTTGATGGTGAAGTATTGAAATTGGAGTTCGTCGAGTTTGTGAATTATATCACGTCTTTCTTCATCTGTGTCAAAGTATAATTTTATGTACTCACCGGTGAGTTTGCTACGTATTTCAGGGTATATGTCGTTAAGTGTTTTCATTTGAATTCTATGATCTTTTGTATATTTTAGAAAAACTGGAGGTGGGAGATTTTTAGCTCCGGGATTATTTGCTCTAGGTATTAATGCGGTGTTTTTGGTGGTGTTGGTTCGGGAAGTTCCTGCTGCTTTCGTATCCTTAGTCTGAGGATTTGTGTGATATCTTGGAAGAGATATTGGTCACCCTCGACGACCCCGATTTGCCGAACACGCCTGAGAGACTTAGGCTTGTTAATTTAATTCAGTGGACAGCACTGAAATGTTATCGAAAATCTATTCGACTCCAAAATGCGGAGTTCAGGAACTACGTTAGGGATATCGAGCGATTAAATCGCGTCCCCACTGCAGCCTAACCCGCTTCGCAGCTGAAGCGGAATCAAGCTAAACGCCAGACCGCATCGCCTCAAAAAGACGTTCCGTCGAAGAAGCAGGCGAAGTCGGAGCGAAAGCTCCCACCCACCTCCACCCGCCATATCGAGTCTTCTATGGAAGAAGGGGAAACGTCAGCCGATGAGAGCTCGGAAGAGGTCGGTATAGTAGAATCAGTTAAGCCGGTGATTGCGCTAAGACACCCGGCGGTGAAAGCCGCCGGTAGCGTTAGCGCTCCCGGAGCCAGTGAGAAAGACGACGGCTTTACTACGGTAGGCCGCAATGGTAGACGCATTGCTCCCATCGTGATTGATGCACAGAGCAATGCAACCGAGCTCCTCGACCAGTTAGGAAAGTTTTGCGACACACCACTCGAGGAGCGTTTTGAGAACGGGAAACTCCGAGTATTCCCAACTTCTGCTGAAGAGCACCGATTAGTACAGAAATTTATCTCGGAGAAGAAATTGCGGCCCCATACTTTTGAGATGGCCCACAATAAGCAACTGAAGGTAGTCTTGAGAGGGTTACCGACAGATTTTAACCAAGAAGAACTCATGTCAGAGTTACATTCATTTGGTTTTCAGCCCAACCATATTTCTTTGTTGAGAAACAGGAAAACAAACACGAACATGCCACTATTCTTGGTAACCCTCTGATGATCTCCTAGGACCTCACTTTGAGAACGAGAATAAATAGGAGTCAGATAAGAACCAGTAGCCATTTTTATAAACAACTTTCTTTATTTGGTTATTTTATCCAAATAGAATCAAAGACTTATTAACAAATATATCTAACTAGTATTATGAGGTTTTAAAGGTAATATCCTTTAAATTAACTTAAATAATTAATGATCCAATTTATTAACAATTAGAATATCGATCACGCAGATATTACCACGATAAGAGATCCCAGAATTATATTCAATGTTCTTATTGAACATTTAATTTTAATCTCACTCGTATTAATAAATTTTAATGAGACTTTAATTAATATTTACCACACTACAATTCAGCTCAGCTTTTCTCTGAGATTAAATTATCCAACAAGAAATCTTCAATTTAACTTCACTCTAACTTTCTGCTTCAATCTCTCTCTCCTACTGCTCTAACTTTACTATTCCGTTTGACTTAAATACTTTATCTAATCTGCATAACAAGGAATCCTGTCCTCTTTTTGGAGTTGATTGGAAATAGGTAGGGAATTAAATTTCCCTAAAAAGGACGACTCAGAAGGTTAGTGATAAAGTTCCGTATAGATTTGTCACAACCCTCCCCAAAAGCCCTAAAATGAAGGGCATATTCAACATTTAAACCATTGGATTTTTTAGAGTTGCGGTTGAGCCCCTCAATAAATCCACCATGCCTCCCCAGTGTTATCGCTGTCAGGAGTTCTTTCATCACTCTCGGTTTTGCGCTAGAGCACCGAAGTGTTTGAAATGTTCAGGTGGTCATCTCACATCTGAATGCACAAAATCAGCTAAGGCCCCGGCTAAGTGTGCCAATTGCAGCGGCCCGCACGATGAAAACTTCTCGGGATGCCCCAAGAATCCCATCAACACGAAACCCAACAAGACAAAACCGACGAAGAACGTCTGGCAAGAGCGAGCGGCTGCGCGCAAAGAAAATAAAAAACAGTCAACATCTTCCTTAGCGGAAGTAGTTAAAGGCACAAAAAACAACACACTGGATGCCAAAGAAGTAATGTCACAGATGGCCCAGATGATGTCTCAGTGGGGACAAATGATGTCGTTATTACAAACCAAACTCTAAATTAAAATTCAACTGTAGTAATAGGAAACACTCTCTCAGATTTTTTAGCTAGAATGCTAATGGATTAAAAAATAACTTAAAAGAATATATTGATTATGACCCCGACGTAATCGGGATACAAGAATCACTTCTTCGTCCTGCGGACAGAGTTAGCATTCCAATCTACACTTGTCACAGGTGTGACCGCACAACACATAGGAGGTGGAGAAACCCTTCTCGCCCCCATAACTCAACAAAAAACACTCTTTTCACACTCTTAACAACACGATTTAGCTGCACTGCACTGCGTCTTTTACTCTGGGTTCTTGGGTGATAAATCACCGCCTTTGATTCGCTGCCTTCGGCCGTCCCGCGTTCCTTCCTGCGTTCTTCCCCTCGCCCCGCTAGCGTTCTGCTTCGATAGAGCGTTTCGTGCTTTGGGGTACGTCCTCCCTCCCCATTTTTTATGGGGATCTTCTTGATTAGATCCATCATCACAGCATGGTTTACCTTTTTCTCCCATCTTTCTTGGAAATGGCGCCCTTGGCGCCGGCGCCCGCGATCATCTAATTTTAGTTTTAGTAGCCCATTTGTAGCCGTCTGTAAGTTTCCCTTGCAGACTCCTTTCATTTTCATCCCAGCTGCAAAAAAAAGCAGCATTTTCCTTCCCACTGCGTTTTTCGTGCTCCTCGAACGCGTTTTGGGGCTGTTAAGCCCCCCTCTTCTTGCGCTCTTCCATTCCTCGCCCTTGTGACGTACTCCAGTTTCGTCCTCGTTCGGCCGTTTTCTTGAGAGATTAGAGTGATTTCAGATATTGGTCTCTCTTTGATCCTTTTCTCCGCGATTTTGGGTATAAGCGATTTATTTTGCTGGCACCTGTTTCATCTAATTTTCGTTTTTTCGTTAGCCCATTTGTAGGGAATACAGCAAAATAAATTTAGAATTGAAAAAAAAATGATTAAGAAAAAGTAATTTAGAAGTGGGTGTTTAATACAATATTGCACTAAAGTAATAATGATGGTGGATTATAGGAGTCAAGAAGAATTCTTCTCGGTCTTTTTGTAATATCTTGTGGATTATAGTTAGGCATGTTAATCATATTGACATTGTTCGTAAATTGTATAAAGACTTAAAGAAATTTTTTGAAATCTTCTGGATGTGAGATTTAAAGCTATTTATTTTAATGGCTTTCCGAATGTCGTCGTTTCTCATATATCTAGTTGCTTTTACGATCATTCGGATTGTTGAATTTTGAAGAGTATCAAGTATATTAATATTATTTTTAGCAGCGTATCCCCACACTGGGCACCCATAGGCTAAAATTGGATGCATAACGGCTGTGAAGAGAAGCACTTTGTTGTCTCTAGATAATTCAAAATTCCGGCCAATTAAGGGGAATAATTTAAACATTATTTTCCAGAATTTTTATCGCGTGTGTTGAATGTGTGTTTTCCAAGTGAGATTTTTATCAAATTGATACCGAGGTATTTAGTACTTTGGAGTAGGAAAATGAAGGGTGGGGGAAAGTTGTACGTAATGAGTTTGTAAGTTAGTCCTGTTAGCCACACACGGTCGAAGGCTTTCTGGATATCCAGAAATACTGCGCCGGTTCTCTTTTTTCTTTGAAAGCCCTTAGAGATAGCTTCGGTTAAATTGGGTGAAGTGTAGAGAGTTTGCTAGTGAAACCATATTGATTTGGATTAATAATATTGTTAGCATTGATGAAATTTTTTAGTCTAGTGAGAATAATTGAGATTCTGTAGTTTTACTTAAAGTTGATAACAGGGATATTGGTCTGTAACTGGAAGAAAGTTTATTGTTTTTACCTGGTTTTACTATAAGGAAAATAATAGCCTCTTTCCATGCTTTAGGAAAGTAATTAAGGTTAAGAATTTTGTTAATGAGAATTGTTAAAATAAGAATAGCTTTGAGAGGGAAATTTTTTGTCATACGATTACTGATGCCGTCTTTACCTGGCGCTTTTTTAGTATTGGAATTTTAATATAAGAAAAAATTTCAGAAAGGTAAGCAGTTTCAGTGGTGAGGGGGGGAGAGAGAGAAAGGAGTTAACAGTATTATTGATTAACTCATCATCATCGTCATTATTCTGAGTAGTATTTTCTGTAAAGTTAGTAAGAATAGATTCGTCAAGGATATTTGCTTTTTGATCGTCAGTAACAGCCGTGACGGTAGAACAATTTAATGGTGGGATATCAGAGCGCTTATTTTTAAGAAATTTTTGCACCGCCTATAGACTGTTGTTTTGTGTGCTGAGTGCTTTTAATCTCGCAGTCCAATTTTCGTTACTATAATTGCGAAGTTCTCTTTTAACATTTTTTGTGCTCTATTGTATAGTGTTTTGTAATGTGTATCCAGAGTTCTGTGGTATAAGTTTCTATATTGGCTTTTCTGTTTTATAAGTTTGTGAATGTACGGTAGAGTGTAGTTGTTGTGGAGTGTCAAATTTTATCAAAGGCATTGGCTATGTCCAGAAAAAGTATATCCGTGGCTTCGTGTTTTCCGAAGCCGCTGTGAATCAAATCCGTTACTAGTAGCAGTTGGTGAACTGTAGAGCAATGGGGGCGAAAACCGCACTGCTGTGGGATAATCATATTTGAAGCAGCGCAGTGCTGATTCAGGCGCCGGAGAAGCACAAATTCATATACTTTGCTCAAGTTACTTAGCAATGAGATTGGACGATAATTTTGAGCTATTTTCGGATTTGTATCCGGTTTCAAAATGGGGATAACCACAGCTGTTTTCCAGGAGTCTGGAAAATAGTTATTTTTAAAAAGCTGGTTTATCAGCAAAGTAATAAATAATAAGAATTTAAGGGGAAGATTTTTAAGCATACGATTAGAAATTTGATCAAATCCGGGGAATTTTCGAGGCTTCATTCTCTGTACGTAAGTTAAGACTTCCGTTGGAGTGGTCGGTTCAATTTCTTGAACGTGGGGAGTAGCTAGGAAGTTTTCAACTTCCGCGTGTATGCGTTGGTCGACACTCACAAACGGTTATTTTTAAACTGTTTTAGGATCCATTGAAGCATAATTCAATTCAACAATACGTGAAAATTTATACAAACGCTACTTCATAGAATAACGCCTTTTCGTAAGAATGTATAATGCTAAAAGTTTGATTTGCTTAAACCATTTTTTAAATGTTTTGTTTATGCAGTTTTTTTGTTTATTTTATTATGGTTTGTTAATAAAGGTTTCATACTTTGGTTACGATTAATAGTTTCATTTCATTAACTAGGCGCATTTTTATGTGTTCTTAGATCACAAATTTTACAAATGCATTTAACACAAAAAAATCATAGTGGTCCACGGGATTTAAATTATGAACTTACTGGTTCACGAGATCAAAATGTTTAACAACCGCTGTATTATTGAGTCCAACTTGAAAATGGCTTACCAAACATTGTCATAATGTTGAGTATTTTTTCACATCTGCCATCAGTAATGCCATTTACGAGAGAAGCTTCGCTAAGCGAAAATTAATCAAAAATTATCTCAGACCAACTATGTCTACGTTAATGCTGACAAATTTAGTTCTTCTCGTACTTGAACATGACATACATATCGATATTGACGATTGTATAAAGATTTTGCTCTGAAAAAAAAACATGAAAAGAACATTTTTAACCAATAAAAAAAATTAAAACTGCTTTTTTTTAACATTTATAATTTTTTTTATTATTATTAATCAAAAACGAGAAGCGACATATTTCCGTTCCAGGTGGTGAAAGCCAACGCTACGTAACTGGTTCGTAGATGAAATAGAAATAGGTATATATATATATAGAGAGAGAGATAGAGAGAAAAAAACCAACGAAGTCAAGTCCTGCATCACAGACATCATGATATGGGATTGAGGACTGTTTATCAGTCCAGGTACCCAAAAATAGACTGTCATCCACTAGAGAGAGAGAAAGAGAGAGAACTGTGATACAAACATTTTTTATCAGCTCATACTCTCCTAAAATTCAGTTTTTAGATTTGAATATCCTTACTCAAATTACGAAATAAATCAGACTTGATGGATATAACTTAAATAATAACTAGCAGTTTTTGAAGGAGTGAAAAACTGTTTATTAACTATATTTTAACATGCTTTAATATCATTATCATTCTTTACCAAGTTTTTCAATCCATCCTGTTAAATAGAATTAAAGTATGTAGTTAAGGTTACTGTTTGGTCATCAGTGGGTTCAATCAGTAAGTGGTAGAAATCATTAGCTCAAATGTGATAGAATCCTTTTTCAATCCAGGTTCATTTCATCAAAGTATTTAGACTCAATTTAAATTCAGTAAATCATCGAACATAAGTGTAAGATTAAATAAGTTTAATGGAATCTGGAGTGAGTTTGCACTCGGTCACGTACAGATCTCTGGTGCAAAGAAGGGTTTAAAACCAGCGCCCTCAGTACTGAGGGGGGGGATTCTACCATTCATTATGGTTTTATTCTTATTAAAATCTTTATCTGAAAAAGCATTAAGTATGTTATGGTTCAGATTATTCATTGACATGCATGAGGAACTAACATTTCAAATAGAGAACATTATTTGAACTTATTTTAATAAATATGTTTAAGAATGTATAATGTGTGTAGAATTTTAACATATATATTTTTGTTGAAGAAAAAGTTATATTTTTTGCTTTTTGTTTTTATGTTAAGAACTATCTTTAAATGATGCTAAGTTAATATAAAATAAAACTGTAAATCTATATTATTGACATTATTTTGGGAATCAAATTGTTTCACACAAAAATGTCCTAATGTGTGGCAAGCCGAAACAAATTGGTATTGCACATCTAGTCTAGATGATGATGTATGGTTCTATTAGAGATGGATAAACAAAGAAATTAAAAATACAAGGATTGGATTATTCTACGATGTTCGGAAACGTCCTAACGCTAGAAGCTTCAGCGAATAAATAAGATATCTACATAAATGCGATCACAGCGCCACTTCCTTGTGATGTATCAGGCAGTGAATAGCAGAAGTATCCACGAGGAGCTTATAAATAACTATAATGTGAACGTATAAGTTCTTAATCCTTCTTTTAAAAGAAGTCTTCCCCCCTCCCTCTTCCATTGTTTTTACCAGTATGTGCAGAACTTTTTACTTCGGTTATATAAATATAATTTATAATACTTGACTAAAGCAAAAGAAACCACCAAAATGTACCCGAAATTTAAAAACATATGGATGCTGAAATATTATAAACCAAGATGCTTAAGGTCACAGATCTGACTTAAAAGTAGGGTTTAACAAGTTTTATGGCTAGCCGATTTTTTACGTTTATAATTCTGAGCGAAATTCCATTAAAAATAATGTATATAATGTCTGAATCCATTACAAGGAAATGGTAGCTTAACTTACATTGCGTTCCGATATGCATAGCCTGCGGTAAATCTGGGTACAATAAGCTCGTTATACACACAAATACAAATTTGGGGGTGTTAATGTCAATAAAATTTAAAGAAAAAATGAATCACAGGAACTCTTTTCATCAACAGGAGACAGATGGCCCTGTCTTTAGACCCATCATGAAAGTAGATCCCATAGATATCGACGTAAAGAACGAAGTCTTTTTTTTTTGCGATGCAACTATAACTGAACATAATATTTAGATATGCGAAATTTGTAACAACTCTAATTGTGCAAGTTATGTAATAAAATGTTTGTTAAGGCACAGAATTTCAATCTTTTACACCAAATTTTCTAATACGAAAAGTTTAATATGTATTGTAAAATATTTCATCTTGGAATGTAGATAATACTTGAGTCTACAGCTCACATTCTAGAAAAGTTAAAAGAATAGAAAGATAAAAAGGCTCCAAATTAGTTCCAAATGCACGGGAAAAAATATACTCTATCTATTCGGAATAGATTGCGCCAGTAGAGAGTGAGCTGCATTTAACTTATGAATAATTTTCAATTTAGTCAAGAAAAACCCCAAAATCTTAGATCTACTCACTAAATTTAAAAACACTAACTCAGATGAAGAAAAAACCTGCATTCTCGCAGAAGCAATTATGGATAAAGTTTAAACTTTATCATTTTAATTTTACTCATAATAATTAACCTAAAATGTTTCCCTTAATATTTTTAACTTAAATTTATTTTACTCTTCTCTAAATAACTAGTATTTTTCTTTAAAATTCAAGATAATGCAATCAATCCCAAGCACTTCCATTCGCATTTCAAAGCCACACCTCAGAAACTGGTTTCATCCAATCATATCGGATCTCACTTGAAGTCACGCCCACCCCTCCAACAAAGTTTCAACACAACGAACATCGCAGTTCCAGATAGAGGGCTGAAGACTGCTGGCGCAGTCTAGATACTTCAGCCTTTAAAAATCATCGTCAAAATCATTTAACTTATGATGCTTTAGTTAGGGTGCGAGCTCTAGTCACTTGTGTTCGGCCCCCTTCCGTACGCAACTTACACTGATGGGACCTCATCAACAAGATAAGCTAGACGAGTCACCCGTACACTGATGGGACCTCATCAACAAGATAAGCTAGAAGTCACCCGTACTCTAGAACAGACGGCCCATTCCTGCCCTGTAACATTACTTCGTATCCTAGAAGATACGGTTTAAATCGGTGGAAATTATATCGATCGGTATTGATGGATTTTACAATACATATTAAACTTTTCGTATTAGAAAAACTGGTGTGAAAGATTGAAACTCTGTCTTAAAAACATTTTGTTATATAACTTGCACAATTGAAATTATAAAAGATTTCACATATATAACTATTATATTCAGTCATAGTTACATCGAAAAAAAGAAGACTTAGTTCTTTACGTCGATATCTAGATATCTATGGGATCTACTTTCGGAACGGAACGGAAATTAGAATTTTCAGGTGCCAACGCCGAAGGCGTTTATACCTAGTATGAGAAGAATAGGAAATCCATGATGAAATAATAAAAAATCAACAACCCCTCAAAGGAGGGGGGGAATGAACGAGAAGCCTACTACGTCAACCGAACGAGCTGAGTGAAACAACCCAGAAACAGGTTGGTGACGTAGTGGCTTGAATGAAGGGATTTTGTTATATAACTTGCACAATTGAAATTATAAAAAATTTCACATATATAACTATTATGTTCAGTCATAGTTACATCGAAAAAAAATTAGTTCTTTACGTCGATATCTAGATATCTATGGGATCTACTTTCATTATGGCCCTAAAGACAGCGCCATCTGTCTCCTGTTGATGAAGCCAGCTCCTGTTTCATTCTTTTTCTTTAAATTTTATTGACATTAACACCCCCAAATTTGTATTTGGGTCCAGAATATGCCAATAACGAGCTTATTGTACACAGATTTACCACGGGCTGTGCATATCGGAATGCAATGTTAGTTAAGCTACCATTTTCTTTTATAATGGATTTAGACACATTATATATATTTTTTAATTGCATTTCGCTCAGAATTCCGGCACTTCTCCGCCAAATTTTGAAAAATCGCCAATTTGGCGTGTTTTTGCGTGTTGTGATTCAGAGTTGCAACCCAACCACAACACGCAACGCCAGAGCGCGAAATTCAAGATGACGGAAGGAAAATCATTAAAAAATAGCATTTTAAAATTTAGAAACTGAAAATCGCTGCAAAAATCTGGCATTTAAAAATGGAAATTATTTCACTTACCGTTAAAAAATGCTGCTTTTCCCGACATTTATGATGACGATGAGTTGCCTACTGAAATTATACCAGTGTGCTACTGCATTTTTCTGAGAGCACCTTCCAAAATATTTTTATTTTTGCATCACTAACAAAACGGTGCACGTGAATCCATATTACTCAATTCAAACCAAAACCCTTTCTTTACACTTCTAAACATATGATGGGTATCCCCTTTCACACTGTACTGAATTTTGCAGCACCTTTCAAAAACCATCATTCACTTTCTTACCCATTGTTTAACTCAATTCCATACTTTTTCCACATTTTGGACATACATACGATGATGCAATCAAACCATCTTTCATGCACCATTCTAAAACAGCTTTCTTTCCAAGCACAGGCAACATGGCGAAAAAACCTTTCACAATAGTAATCGTAATTGTTCATGCATTCATTCAAATTAATCCTAAGAGCATCGCTGGACATCATGGCAATCTTTTGAAATTTATGTGGAGAAAGAAATAAAAATATTACCTGCAAAAAGTAATTCCCAAAACGAAGACGAACAGCTGACCCAACCGGAGCAAAAGAAATAACCGGTTCCTGTGTAACGGATTTTTTAAAGAAAAAAAGGTTTCTGCTCATGCGCGAGAAAGACCGTTGAAGAATTTAACTATTGAAATAAAAAAAAAACTAATTACGAATGCGCTAACTTGCCGCGATATCGTTAAAACGGTTAAAATTAAAGAAATCTGCGCATGCGCTCCATTTCGCCTAAAAGCGACTTCTCCTCTACTGGAAAACGAATTCAGAAGGGTTACCAGATTTGGCGCATTTATCGATGTGGCGAGAAAACACTTGGCGCGGTAAGTGCTCGATTCCACAAATCAACCAACGTAAAATATCGGCTAGCCATAAAAATTGTTAAGCCCTACTTTTATATCCGATCTGACCTACAGCAGCTAGGTTTATAATATTTCAGCATCCATATGTTTTTTAATTTCGGGTATCTTTTTGGAGACTTCTGTTGCTTTAGTGTCGTATTATCAATTATATTTATATAACCAAAATAAAAAGTTCTAAACATACTGGTAAAAACAATGGAAGAGAGAGGGGTGAAGACTTCTTTTAAAAGAAGTAATTAAAACTTATACAGAAATTATAGTTATTTATAAGCTCCTCGCCGATACTTCCGCTATTCACTGCCTGTTACGTCACAAGGCAGTGGCGTTGTGGTCGCATTTATGCAGATATTTATTCGCTGAAGCTGCTAGTGTTAGGACCACCTCATCAAGGCCTCTAACTCTCCCCGGCACCTTTAACATGTATGATGCCATATGCCCAGCGACAGATAGCGACAGCTTTAGGTCGTTTTGGAACATTGTAGAATAATCCAATCCTTGTATTTTGAATTTCTTTGTTTATCCATCTTTAATAGAGCCATACATCATCGTCTAGACCAAATGTGCAAAACCAATTTACCAATTTGTTTCGGCATGCCACACATTAGGACATTTTTGAAACAATTTGATTCCCAAAATAATGTCAATAATATAGATTTACAGTTTTATTTTATATTAACTTAGCATCATTTAAAGATAGTTCTTAACATAAAAATAAAAAGCATAAAATGTAACTATTTCTTCAACAAAAATAAAAGAGTTAAAATCCTACACATATTATACATTCTTAAACATATTTATTAAAGTAAGTTCAAATAATTTTCTCTTTTTGAAATGTTAGTTCCTCATGCATGTCAATGAATAATTTGAACCATAACATACTTAATGCTTTTTCAGATAAAGATAATAATAAGTATAAAACCAAAATGAATGAATGGTAGAATCCCCCCCTCAGTATTGAAGGCGCTGGTTGTAAAAACCCTTCTTAGAACGAGAGATCTTCTGTACGTGACCGAGTGCAGACTCACTCCAGATTCCATTAAACTTATTTAATCTTACACTTGTGTTTGATGATTTACTGAATTTAAATAGAGTTTAAATACTTTTTTTTGATGAAATGAACCTGGAATGAAAAAGGATTCTATCACATTTGAGCTAATGATTTCTACCACTTACTGATTGAACCACTGATGACCAAACAGTTACCTTAACTACATACTTTAAATCTATTTAACAGGATGGATTGAAAAACTTGGTAAAGAATGATAATGATATTAAACTATGTTAAAATATAGTTAATGCTATTTATAGACAGTTTTTCCCTCCTTCAAAAACTGCTAGTTATTACTTAATTTATATCCATCAAGGCTGATTTATTTCGTAATTTGAGTAAGGATATTCAAATCTAAAAATTGAATTTTAGGAGAGTATGTGAGCTGATAAAAATATTTATCTCACAGTTATATATATATATTTCTATTTCATCTACAAACCAGTTACGTAGCATTGGCTTTCTCCACCTGGAACGGAAATATGTCGCCCCTCTATTTTGATTATTAATCAAAAAAATTAATAAAAGTAAAAAAAAAAAGCAGCATTAACTTTTTTTTTGTTGGTTAAAAATGTTCACATTTCCTTTTTCTTTTCAGAGGAAAAAATCCTTATATTTACAATTGCCAATATCGATATGTATGTCATGTTCAATGGACTCGATTCACCTGACGTCACAGTCACATGTCACACAAAGTAAACAAACAGCCATGTGCTTCATTCGACTGAGTATTTAGCCACCATTTTCGGATTTGCACATTTTCTATCGTATAGCAAAATGAGATACTGTAGCGTATTAAATTGTCGTAATGCAAAAGGAAAGTCTGACTGTAGGTCAAAAACATTTTTTGGGTTTACGCTAAAGAATCCATATTTATTAAAAAAGTGGTTACAAAAAACTTGGGCATAAAAAATTTCAAACCAACTAAGCATTCCTCAGTATGTTCCGATCATTTTGAAGTAGCACACGTTATGTGTCAGCCTTTCACCAACAGAAGGCTATTGAAACCGAATTCAGTGCCCACAAAATTCTATTTTTCCGAGCCACCATCAAACCAAATTTTGCAGAGAAGGAATAAATCTTCGTGTCACAAAAATTAAAAGATGTTTCTATAGACATTTCGACTGAAATGCGAGTACTTTTTAATTATTTCATGTTCAATACTTTTTGTTTTTATCAAATACGCTGACGATATTTCAAGTTTTAAAAAGAGTGATATATTTTCTGAGCATTTCGAATTCGAAGAATTTTAATTTTGCAAACGTAAAGAAACACACAGATTAGGGTACCACTTTTGTGATCTATTCTGGCTGCTCTGTAACTGGTGAGTAAGTATGCAGTTGATCACCATTGTTTTGTTTTGTTTTTGTCATTTTAAGATTATTTTCAATAATAACTATGGAGAAGTTCTACTTTGTAAACAACATTGACCTGGAGCCCAACAATACTTTCGGTGTAATGTTCAGTATCTTTGCAAAAATACCTTGCAAACTTATTTGTTTCATTTAGAACAAGGGTGACAGAATTGCTTGCTTATCGCTGTTTTTGACCACTAATAGAATGTTTAAAATGAGAACATCTATTATTATAACTGTATAGGTTTCTTTGATTTTTTTTTGTTTGTTTATCAAATGAAAAGTAATGACAAGTATTTTGAAATTTTTTTAAAATAATTGTGTTTGTTAAATTTTATATTATTTAGAATATAATTAGATACACTGCATGTACTTATTTTTACATATAAAACTTCATTATAGATATAGTATTACATTTTTTTCCCTATTTAAGTAAAGAAAAATAGTTATAAATATGTGAAAAGTACTTATATTTTCATTTTGTTAATTTTTGGCTGGTTTAAGATTAATCAGTGTGTTTAATTTCTGAATTGCATGCATATACTTCACCTTAATAACTTTTTTATAGTGAAAAATATTGATAAAAATACATAGAAAATGCATTTAAGTATCTTCTTTATTCTTACTTTACTGATGAATTAGTTAGTGTATTTGTTGTTGTGGCTAATGCCACCTGTCTGACGTAGTCAGAACGAGGCCCACGAAATTCATCGAGAGAGAGAGAGAGAATTGTCTCACATCCACATCAAATCCAAATTCTTTCTTGTACTTAAAAAACTGTTTGAAAAATTTTCAATTCAATTTTGTTTGATTTTATGTGAATAAAGATTAATTATGCTAATTAAGATTAGCAATAATTTTTAATAGTTATTTAATCAGTATTCTAAATCTATAATATGTATTGTATTTTATAAATTATATCATGTTTAGAAAAATAACAATATATGCATATTAATAACTTAAAATTTATGATTTGTAGATAATGTCGAGTGATTATAAGGAATTGGAAACAATATCAAAGGCTAGATATGATAAAAAATCAACATGCAATGGGAACAAACTTTCCGATCCATGTGTTCAGAGAGACAACAAAACATGTATATAATAAAAAGCTATTGTTTCCAATCACTTTTGGAGACATTTATATGCACTTCGTGGAAAAAGAATGTACTTATATCAGGGGAAAAATAGACTAAAAAATTAAATTCATTCCTGTATATTGTATATAATTTAAATATGTATATAATTTTGTATAGTCAAAATTCTCTCATGAGGGGCTGCTAAGAGAGGAAATCACTGCAAAGTTGCAAGTTTAGGTACTGATTATGAGAAAAAGCACAGACTTAATAGTGTCAATGAACCTGCTCTCTTGAACTTTTGAAGAATATTAGTTGCATGTAATTAAATTCATTAGTTTTGTAGTGCTGGCCTTAGTCATGGAATTCTGTCAATGTCAGATTTTTTTATAAAAGATTTTTACAAACTGCTTAATGAAAGTTTATATGTACATATAAATAGATTTCTAGACATAAAATGAAATAAAAACATTTTTAAATTTTATTTGGTCATCTTCATAAATAAGACAAAGATAAATACACTGTTAATTACAATAAATTAAGGTTATATAATAATACTTTACGACCATTTTGAACAATACAATGACATTATTTTCATATATTGGAATAATATATTTTTTATTTGTAAGTATTTGAAGAATAAAGCGATTATTTGTCAAGTTTGAATATCCACTTAACAGTGGACCTTCCCTTTTTGTGGTGAGTAGTCTTCTGCAATCTTGACCATTGGAAATTTAAAATATTGCTTACTTGCCATTATTTTGAACTAATCAGTGTTTATTTACTATTTAAACTACATATTTTTCTATTTGTAATTGTTTGAATTACATACTGTTTACTTGTAATTATTTGAATTACACACTGCTTATTTTCAGTGACTAACACAAAGGTAGGATTTAGAAGCTCAAGTAACTCCCATAGAACCAAAAAATTTTTAATTTTTAGCACAAATATCACACCTAGATGCTTTCCTCAACATTTTTTTAGAAATATAACTGCTCCCATGAAAGTAGTGTGTGTACTCCACTGTTTATTTTCATTTATAGTTGAATTATACAATTCTTTGTATTGCACAAAGTTAATATGCAGTTACTTCAAGCAGTGCTTATTGTAACAATTTACATAGCATAGTGTTGATCTGCATAAAGTTTTTATTTGCAATTATTTGAATAGCACATTAATTCTTACTTTGTAGCTAAGATGTAGTTTGCATTATGATATCACATTTCTATGTTGAAGTTCCTTTGTTTTGAAATATTCTAATTATATCAATGCTATTTATGTCAACCCATTGATATGTTTTTGGTAAAATTAAGGATTGGTATGTCTACACACATGCACACAATAGATTACTAGAAATTTTATTTGAAATTTTCATCGTAATAGTATTTCGAATTTTTAATTTTGTTACAATAGTTTTTCAAGAAAAATTTAAATTATTGGACACTTTTCCTTACAAAGAAAACTGTTTTGGAAACAATGCCAAAACTTTTTTTTTGTTTGAGAATAAAGATTATAGAGTGATCATTGACTGTACAGAATTTCCAATTAAAAAACCCAATCTTCCTTTACAGCAACAAAAAAAAAGAACATTTAATCATTACAAAAACTGTAATACTTTAAATGGTATAATAGGTATTATGTCTTCAGGGGCTATCTGCTTTGTATCAAATTTACATTGTGGCAGAAGTTCAGACAAGGAACTTTTTCTTTGAAGTAAACAGATGGATCTTCTTGAACTAAATGATGTTTTTATGGCTGATGAAGGGTTAGACAAAATTGGTTGTAAATTAAAAAGCCCTCTTTTTTTTCAAAGATCAAACTCAATTTTATGATTCTGTGAAACTGTTAGTAACTGCAAATTGTCTGATAAGCGAGCTGCTGTGGAAAGAGCTGTTTCAAGAATCAAACAATATAAATATTTTGATGGTGCTCTTCTATATGAAAGTTTACACAATGTTGACAGTGTATTTATTATAACATGTTTGTTGTGTAATTTTCATGACACTTTAACATTCAGGCATTAAAATTTTCTGATTAAAATGTGTGTATAATAAAATATAAATTTGTGTCCATGTATAAAATATAAAAGTCCTGTTCACATCCTTACATGATCAAAATAAAAAAGCCATTTTTGAATCTATAATTATCTTTCAAAAAAATAAAAATTGCAACATATTTGTGTGGTATTTATGAACACAACATTTGTGTTTTTCAGAGTTTGAATGTGGTATAAACCTATCATACAAATGTAAAAAAATTTTTACTATATGTAACAAATATGCACACACACACACACACATTTACTGCTTTTTGCACAATTTGAAAATTTATCACTATAGATTAGATTTATTTTTGCATAAATATATAAAAGTCTGAAAAAAGACTCATGTATACTGATATTATCCTGCTTATAAGTCCTGAATGAATTTGTTGCATTGAGTTAGTTACAAGTATTGACTCAAAAAGAGAACTTGGAGCAATTGTATATTTATTGAGAATTAGGATCATGAAACACAGTAATAATATAATTTTTTTAGGTTTACTTTTTATAACTTTAAAGTACTAAAATACAGTACTACTCAAAATGGGGAAAGAAAATTTAAGGTTTAGGTTTTCACAACTAAACAAGTCACTTTAACTTTGAAATGTCTCTGGCACGACTTTCAACAACGCAATGAGCTCATAAACGGTAAAGCAGCATTGACATACGCAAAAACGATATTACTTTTCTCAGTTCCCCTAATATATATATATAATGTAACAAATTTTATAGGATGCTTTTGTTACCTCTGTAATTTGAGACATTACCACCGACAAAATATTTTGTTGTTGTTGAAAAGGTTTTTTTTAAGCAAGCTATAATTTATCTCGTCTTGAAAGAGGTCCTCAAGAAAAAGAACCAATTAAATATTTGTGGTTAGTGATATAGTGATGACCATGATTATATTTTTTTAATCTAATATTTTCACGACAAGTCAAACATCCATGTTTGTTTTTCTCTACGAAACAGTCAAGATCCCAATCGTTTTGCAACAACAAAATTTCTTTAGATATTTTCGCTTGTAAGGCAACGATCAATTAAAAATTGTACTAAGTCATAAAATTGGCGCTACTCTGTTGATTTTTATTTTCATTAAGGCTGTTTTCAGATAATGTTAAAGAATAGGACTCAAATAAAAGTTCGAACAAACCAAAAAGTTCGAACAAACCAAAAATTGAATTACATACTGCCTGTGTTATGGTTTTTAATTAAATGGTATGAAAAGCCTAAATTCTCTCTACACGCTATGCTTAATGTACACGAAATAAGTTTTCTTATAAAGAAAAAGTTAAAAATTCACAAATTTAAAATGCAAGAATTCTTCTTCCGTAAGAAACCATAGGATACTCTCTTATGGTTTCCTCTTCTAAAATAACTATATTAAACGCAGAATTAAAAATAAATTCCCTTATTTAAATGCCTATAAAATGAACGAAAAGGTTTATTGAAATATTTTTTACCTTAGCAATAATAGAAACCCCAATTTCGCACAATTGTTTTTTTACAGTAAATTATTTTAAATACAAGGGATGCATTTCTCTACTATGTTAAAAATCATACGGCCAATTATTTACAAATTAATTAGAGCACTTCTTAATTTAAGTATACAAAGCATGTTTTAATTTTTTTTAAGAAAAAGTTATTAGAATTTTTTACGAGATTTTCTGGCCATAATTTTAAATTTTTGCTAATTTTAAATAATTTAAATAGAGTTTATCCATAGAAATGTATCTAATTATAAAAATAAAATTTTATTTCTAAGAATGTCCCTAAAATTTTAAGACACGTTTACCTACATAATGGACATCATACTTAAATTCCTGTTTAATTGTTGAGTTCCAACCCCTTCTTCCTCCACCCAAACTTTTTAGACAGTCATAAAAGCGTGATTCTTACTGATTTATGTGTAGGGGGGGGATAAGGATGATCTTATTTTTTCTGCTTCTTAAATCTTCAAAACATGCATATACTTTGAAAATAGTTTATTTATTCAACCATACAATAGTATTACTTCTATTTGTTATTCTTCCGTGTTCTTTTTAATAAATACTGAAGTATGAAAAAAATTACTTTTGAGTCAAAGATAATATTCTCACTCCTCTAGTTTAAATCAACTACTTTTCATTTAATGTTAAATACAGTAAATTATGCCAATCCTAGTTCATGTCGTATAAAAATTGAATCACGCAAAGTGAGTGAGAATATGGTAAAGCACTGAATATCGCAAAATTGGTGATGCGACACAGATAATTTTTATCAAAATGCAACTGTAGAATTTTTTGCTGAAATAAAAGGCCATTGATTTCATAAATAATTGCATTATATATAAACTTTTTAAAAAGAAGTGGGCAAATAAAACCAAATATCATACAAAAAGAGGATAACCTACATCAAATTGGGACTTGTAAAACACATGACTTTTAACAAATTAGGTAAATTCAATGCAAAAACTACATTATTTTTTTTAACAACACATTTAATACAACTGATCACATACACGAGTACATTAGTTATTTTGATAAATAGTTTTGGAATGAGACAATCTAAAACATAGCTTAAAATTAGAATATAATACATTGTTGACTAATTGTGATATTGGTTGCTAAATAACAAGGAAACATTAGAATTTGTGGAGCATCAATTTCAATGGACTGAATTCATGTGACGTAACGATCACGTGATTCCGTCAACCGGTGAATATGGCTTCGTTTGTTTACTATTGCGTAAGATTATTTTGTTCTTAAAGATTTACATTTTACTTTCTAAAATGTCTTATTTTGCTGAAATGGTTGCTCGATCACAGTTATAGAAAGCATAATTAGAAAGGAAAAATTATTTTATAATATCATTATAACAAATCAAAGTGCTTTGGTAGCATGGTGAAGCGTGAGGATTATATACCATCTTCCTAGTCTTTATGTGTTTGACAACTCCTTGAATAATGTTTCCCCAACACCGTAAGACAAATGAAACTTCTTCAAAAAGGATTTTGGATAGATGTAGAATTACTTTTATAAGAATGTAAATATTTAAAAGCAAATATTTGTTTATTTTACATCAAGTTATATTGAGAACATATTATGTTTAGTTAACTTAAATTTTACTTATGTTACACATCTTCAGAGTAGATAACAGAGGTACTTCAGCATTTAATTATCTAAAATTAGAACACAAGAATCTGATATGTAACCATACATATATCCAAAAGAAGTATATATATTTATAAAACTTATATTTTACTTAATAATTTTACAATATTACAGGGAAAAAGAAAAAAAGAAATGGATAAATATCTTACTTTATTGCAGCTCTGTTAATGTTTATACTAGTTGATGAAATAAGAACCACTTTCCAACATTAGAAATCAAAATTATCATTTACCATTTGTAAAATTATACATAAAAAAATTGTGCTACATTTTAAAAATCTTTATTCGCTGCACTACTTAAAATAAAATATATGATTTATCGAGAATTGAATTCCAAATTAAAGCATTAAAATTTTTAAATTAGAATGTGTATATAGTAGAATATAAATTTGTGTCCATATATTAAATATAAAAGTCCTACTCACTCCTGCATGACCAAAATAAAAAAAAAGTCATTTTTGAATTCATAATTCTTTTAGAAAAAAATAAAAATTGTAATATATTTGCGTGGTTTCAACACATATGTTTTTTAGAGTTTGACTGTGTGTGGTATAAAAACCTGTCTCACACATATACAGATTTTTTTGCTACATATGTATAATAAATATACATTTATTGGTATTTGCACAATTTGTAGATTTATCGTTATAGAGATTAGATTTATTTTACACTTTTGCAAAAATAATTCTCATGATATATGTCCGGAATAAATTTGTTGCATTCAGTTTATAGTAAATATTGACCTAAGAAGAGTACTTTAAACAATTTTATGAGATATTTATCGAAGAGAATTACAGAGAATCTTTTTTTCAAAAATACTGTTAAGAGGTTAATTGGTTAAAATCATTGACATTTTTGTGTGACATATGTTTCGAAGATAAATTTTGGGCTCTTGTGTATTATAATGATCAATTTCTTTTTTTAAAAGTATCTATACATATAAATAAAAATGAAGTGTCTGTTTGTAATTTAAAATAAACAGCTTTTTACTAAATGCATTTAAAAGTATATACGGTACTTAAATGAAAAAATCAATTTTAAAAATTTTTGTCTGTCTGTCTGTGAGTCTGTTTGTTGGGGCTAATCTCTGAAACGGCTGGACCAATTTTGACGAACTTTCACTGGCAGATAGCCAATGTTATAAGGAATAACTTAGGCTACTTTTATTATAGAAAAAAAAATTAGGGTTACGCGAAAATGAAATTAAAACCAATGAAATGGGGAACAATATCCGTTTCTAATAAGGATTGTTTATTTCAGTAGGGATTAATTTTATTCAATAGGGATTGTTTAATTTTGCGAGCCTTCTGTCTCACCGTTTCTAGACAAACTTTTTTGTTTGATAAGGTTAATGAGACTCGCGATATTTCCCGTTCATATCCGATCCTAATGATTTTAATAGTCTTCACTTACCCCTTGCTAGCGGCTTCGTTTCATCCTACACATTCCCTCACCTCATTGACAGTATCAAAGGTCACGAGTACCTCTCCCCCCTGCTTGCAGATTCGTTTCACCCTACTGTTGCTAAGACCTGTTTTGAACAGTTGCATCATTACAATGATTTCATTCGTTCTCAAAAACACTGAGCAACATCAATTTTTCTATAACTTAGACAGCATTTAAACCTAAATCAGGAAGTTTTGGGGTTTTACCTCATTTGACTTCTCACAAGGCTCCGCATTTAAATAGAGGTAAGCTAATTTCATACCTCTATTGTTTATTTCATTGCCAAATACTGCACAAAGCAGTCACAATAAATGTTTGTCTTGCAAGAGTGATTGTACAAGTGTGAGTGTGCGGTGGGGGTGGCGATCGCAGAGCCAACAGGTTGTTTTATTTAGTTAAGTACGTAGGTAGTTGTTTCTAGAATAAAAATTTTTAATTACGTTTTAGGTGAAAAAGTGCACTTGCACCCTTAAATTAATTAAGCTTATTCAAAACTGTAAATAACTTCATTTATCCTGCATAATAATATACACAATATAATAACATTTAATTGAATAATATTTATATTCCGTAATATTTATATTGAAATCAAAGAATAACGGTTTCTCGAGTCACAAAGTATTTTTTTCCTACCGTTCCGTTCTCTTAATTCATTTTGTTTCATTACATTTTCACTGTTTTCTAATAATTAGAAATCAATGTTAAACGCCGTTAGGTTTTCTTTCATGGAAATAGTTCAGTTTTTTATTTACTTTGAAATCGATAAATTCTTATAGGTTATTTTATTTAGTTAAGTACGTAGGAAGCTGTTTCTATAATAAATATTTTTAATTACGTTTTAGGTGAAAAAGTACACTTACACCCTTTAGCTATACCTAGAAGAAAATCAAATCATTTTAATATAAATAAATAAATTGAATTGAAGTGTGTTTGTAGTTTGAAATTACAGTTTTTTACTAAATGCATTTAAAAGTATATCTACGGTACTTATTTAAAAAAAATCAAGTTTTTAAATGTTTGTCTGTCTATCTGTCTGTTTGTACCGGCTAATTTCTGAAACAGCTAGACCGAATTTGACGGAACTTTCACTGGCAGATAGCTGTTGTTACAAGGGATAACTTAGTTTACTTTTATTTTTTTTAAAAAATAGAGCTCCGCGAAAACAAAATTAAAACCAATAAAATAATGAACTACATCCAATTCAAAAATAGGGATTATTTATTATTACTTTTTTTAATACTCAAAGACATTTAAAAAGCATTTCTTCATGGAACAAACGCGATGACTCATTTTTAACGAAAAAGAATAATTTATTCTTACTAACTCACTTTTAATTTTGTAACGCAACCAGAGTTGATATGACCTTAAGAATAGAAAAAAGCTATGAGCAATATAAGGAATAATCTATACATATAAATAAAAATGAAGTGTCTGTATGTAATTTGAAATTAACAGCTTTTTACTAAATGCATTTGAAAGTATATACGGTACTTACATGAAAAAATCAATTTTTAAAATTTTTGTCTGTCTATCTGTCTCTCTGTCAGTCTGCTTGTTCCGGCGACTCTCTGAAATGGCTGGACCAATTTTGACGAAACTTTCACTGGCAGATAGCTTATGTTATAAGGAATATAACTTAGGCTACTTTTATTATTTTTTTTAAAAATTAGGATTCCGAGAAAATAAAATTAAAACCAATGAAATAGTGAGCAATATCCGATTCAAATAAGGATTATTTATTTCAATAGGGACTATTTTTATTCAACAGGGATTATTTTTATTTAATAGGAATTATTTTATTTCGCGAGCCTTCTGTCTCAACGTTGCTAGCAGTTATATCAAACTCTTTTTTCTTTGATTAGGTTGCTGCCATTCGCCACATTTCCCGTTCATGTCTTTAACCTAATGATTTTACAGTCTTTAACTGCATTGCCAAAGGTCATGCGTACATTTCACCTCCTTCCTTGCGGCTTCGTTTGTGTTCGCGTTTCACTCTACTTGTTAATTAGACCTATTTTGATCTTAAAGGTTTTAGTCCTCAACCCATTGACAGTGTCAAAGGTCATGCGTCCCTTTTATCCCTTGCTCAAAAAAAGCAAAGAAAAAAAATGAAACAAAAAAGAAACACAGATTCACAAAGTAGAAGAAAAGTTTTCGTAAACTCTGCGAAGTGAATAAACACTTTTTTGTTAAATTCCACGTGGACGAAGTCGCGGGGAACAGCTATTTAACATAAAATAAATGAATCAGAAAGTAATATATATTAACGTATTACACTTCCAGATAAAAATTATTTACACCATTTTTAGCGTTTATTACACAAAATTTGTAACAAAGTGTTACTTTTGCTAAGCAGGTAGGTGTTTTCAAAAATCGACCCACAAAAAAGTTACGTTGCGTCATAAATAATAATAACAACAATAAAAAAATCAGCAATTATATCTAAAGATTTAACATTTAGCAAACATGGTTTTTTTCGTTCAGCTGAGTTATGTAAAAAGCTTTTTTTTAAATTTATACAATTCACGTAAAATTAACTTATTAAAAACTTCTTTTTATCCTTCAGTCTGTATTTTTTAATTTTTAAATTCACCCGTGCGAAGAACGGGAATACCAGTCACTAATTATATATAAAAGGACACTTTAGATACAATTAGTGATAACAAAATAAAATGTGCCAATATATTTCTCCAAGTTTTAAGTTTGCATGAAATGAAACTCAAGTGTTTAGCAATAAACATCCCCTCAGGGGCTCACCTTCTTTAGGTGAGTACGGGGTTCACGCTCCCGAGGTGCCCTAGTGATCTTTTCCTTCTCCCTAGGGGTTTACTGTCTATGGTAAACACGGGCTTCACGAACCCGGGGAACCCTAGTGAACCTTCTCTATTTTCGGCCCTTTTTCTTGCCATTCCAATTTCCCTTTTCTTCTTTTCCACCTCAGGGGCTCACTTTCGGGTGAGTACGGGAGGCCACGTCCCCGAGGTACCCGAGTGAATTTTGAAAAGAAAAAAAAAACCCAAAAAATATTTGCTTGGTTAGTGTTTCAGTTACAGGTCAATATTTAACGTTATATTTAGTTCAGTTAGGGGTTGTTTTGTGGTTAATTTTATTTTGGATATTTTGAGTTTAATTGTTTCTAATATTTTAATTTTGGTTTATTTCTTTGGGGTATTTGAAAAGTAAAATTCTTTTGTTTTAAATTACGAAATGTTAAGACTGGTTTTTGAGTCTGACCCGCATGTTTGCCGTGTGCGGCGACCCGTACCGGGGGAAAGTGGAGTCTGGGGTTCCTGTTGCGTGCCCTTTGGCCCATGCTTCTCCGTAGACGGGAGGCAGGAGTGAGCCCGCTCCTGTCAATCGGCTGGTGATTAGTTCTGCGGATTCCAATACGGGTTCTTTTGGAATACCAAAGACGGTTGCTTTAGGGTTAGTATTGCAGTTAGGGGTGCCCTGGGTGAACTGGCGGATCACATCCCGAACCTGTACTACTATACTCCAGTACCACCTCTGAGGTAAGTGCCGTGCCTGACGCATGTCAGATGACCGGCGGGCTGCCTCCCCTTGTTGGGCTCCATGGTGGGTGGAGGCGTACTGGAATGAACACAAAAATACACTTATGGAACCCAGCAGGAAATCTCCTTCAGTGGAGCACCATTTTGACTTTTCTGATTCATTTCGTTTTTTTATTCTCCGAACTCCTGACACCTTTACTAACATCTCACCGTTTCTAATTGAGAAAGCTATAACTGGCAGTATAGGGGAAGTCAAATCCATTCGTAAGATGCGCTCTGGGGACTTGTTCCTCGAAGTGTCATCTTCGAATCAAGCGACAGCCCTTATAAAACTCAAAAAGCTTGCTCATTTAGACCTTACCGTGGCTCCTCATAATACTTTAAATTTTTCGCGTGGCGTAATTTCGCCAGCGGATTTCTTAAACGTGTCGACTGAGGAAATAAAAGAAAATATGAAGGCCCAAAAGTCTGTGATGTCAGGCGTATCACGATAAGGCGGGATGGACAGGTGCTGAACACAAAGCACCTCATCCTGACCTTTTCTACGCCTGACCTCCCACAGACCGTTAAAATGGCCTACATACGATGCCCAGTTCGACCGTACATCCCAAATCCGCTGCGCTGCTTTCAGTGCCAACGATACGGCCACTCTAAGAACGTCTGTCGGGGCCAGCCTACCTGCCCTCGTTGCGGGGAATCGGGCCACGACAGCGCAGATTGTAAGAAGAAGGAGCAGTGTTTAAACTGTAAAGGTGAGCATCCGGCGTATTCACGCTCCTGTCCTACTTGGATTATCGAGAAAGAAATAACATCTGTCAAAATAAAAGACAAAATTTCCTACCCAGAGGCACGGCGTGTTGTTTTGTCACGCACGCCGGTCTCTGGTAAGAGTTATGCTAGTGCCACCCGCAAGAGCACATCGGATAAGTGTATCCAATGTGACTCTAAAAAAAGACAACAGCTCGGTTTCATCAACACCCACTGAACCGGAGGTAATTGTTCCATCTAAACACATTTCACCCCCTAGAACGAAGGTGATTGCTAAGCCAATTAGCAAATCACCACCTCCGATGAAAAAAAAATTCAAAGGACTGAGAGCGATTCGCCGAGAAAACCAAAGAGCCGAAGGGCTCGTCAAAGGGATCTAAAACCCCATTTAACTAGGATCCCTAAAAAATTATCCAGAGACTTCCACCGTAAAATAGAAGAAGACACTTTGACCGGAGATTGCTCCGAAGACGATGAAGATCTCATGGATATTCAATCGGGCCCTTCGACTTCTAGCTCCAGAGGAGGAGCGAGTGCGGCACATTCATGACCTCCTTCATTTCCTGGAACTGCCGTGGTTTGAGGACTAGACTCGATGATCTCAAATCCATCATATCCACGTACCAGCCCGCATGTGTTGCTCTTCAGGAGACATTTCTGAAGAGTACCATGACAATGCAAGTGCGTGGTTATAATTGTGTACGACGGGATGTAGATGGCGATACATCTCCAACCGGAGGTGTGTGCCTCTTCACATCTAATCTGTATCCCAGTACTGTCGTCACACTGCACACATCGTTACAGGCTGTGGCTGTTCGGATTCACATCCATTCTTTAGTCACAGTCTGTTGTGTTTATTTACCACCCAACGATGTTGTGCCACAAGTGGATTTGACTCATTTGGTCAGTCAATTGCCAGCTCCATTTATTTTGCTTGGTGACTTTAATGGACACAGCCCTCTGTGGGGGCATGATGTTACAAATTCTCGCGGGCGACAGATCGAACAGTTGATCTCGGATCACTGTCTCTGTCTGCTGAACAACGACGAGAAAACTTATTTCCATGCACCCACGAGGACATTTCACTCCCTCGATCTAGCCATCTGTTCGCCAACTCTGCTACCGATGTTGAATTTCGAGGTTGCAAACGATCTGCACAACAGCGATCATTTCCCTCTCCTAGTCTCGCATGTTAATGGTGCGGGGACGCGTTTTCGTCCCCCCACTTATCATTTTCATCGCGCAGACTGGGATAAATTCACGCGGTTAGCGATTATCACAGGCACAATGGTCCGAACAGGGCAGTTGATGAAGCAGTTTTCAATGTCACTGAAGCTATTCGGAATGCTGCCGATGCAGCCATTCCCAAACATCCAATTCCCCTCGAAAGCTGTGCAAACCATGGTGGAACGCTTCCTGCCAACAAGCCAAAAAGGAACAAAGGAGGGCGTGGGGTATTTTCAGGAGGTACCCCACCACTGATAATCTCATAGCGTTCAAACGTGCGAAAGCGTTAGCTCGTAGAATACGTCGTCAATGCCAGAGAGAATCTTGGATCCAGTATGTGTCTTCAATCACATCGTCAACTACCAGTCAACAGTTATGGAGAAAGGTCAAAGCAGCGAATGGCCTTTATCGGGATTTTAACATTCCGATATTGGAAACTTCTACTGCTTTGTATTCGTCACCTTTAGATGTGGCCAACTTGATTGGCAAAACATTTGCTAGTGTGTCCAGCTCCGATTCATATAGCCCTGCATTCCAGGCGACTAAGAATCGTTTAGAGCGGACACCTATCAACTTCAGGTGCCGACAACCTTTACCATATAACTGTGACTTTGACATGTTTGAATTGAAGAGAGCCTTATCATCGGCCCACAATACTAGTCCAGGTCCTGATGGAATATCCTATGAATTGCTTCGCCATTTGAACGAGGATTCACTAGTAAGTCTCCTTTACCTATTCAACCGAATATGGAGGGAGCAGGTGTATCCTACTCAATGGCAAGAAGCCATAGTGATCCCCATTTTAAGACCTGGAAAAGATCCTAAGAACCCTCTCAGCTATCGACCGATAGCACTCACGAGCTGCCTTTGTAAGACACTGGAACGTATGGTCAATGCCCGTCTCGTTTACCTGTTAGAAAAGAACAAATGCATTCCTCTGTTTCAGAGTGGCTTCCGTAAAGGAAGGTCCACTCTCGATAACATCATTCAGCTGGAAAACAAAATTAGAAACGCTTTTGTCCGGAGGAATCATCTTGTTTCTATTTTCTTTGATATTGAGAAGGCATATGATCGTACTTGGCGCTATGGGATACTTCGCACTTTATTTAATTTTGGATTCAGAGGCAATTTGCCTACTTTTATTAAAATGTTTTTAAATCTTCGTACTTTTAGAGTGAGACTGGGTGGCACTCTCTCTGCTCCTTTTACCCAAGCTGAGGGAGTTCCTCAGGGGAGTATTTTGAGTGTCACCCTTTTTATTTGTCATATTTCATCCATCTTAAATATTTTATCGCCCTCTATACAGGCTTCACTATACGTGGACGATCTACAGATCAGTTGTGAAGGTTCGGACATGCGCATGATTGAACGACAGTTGCAAACTGCCGTCAACAACATTTTAAAGTGGTGCGACACCAACGGTCATAGTATTTCGGCGAGCAAGAGTTGCTGCGTGCACTTTTGCCGCAAACGGGGTATTCATCCCGACCCCGAAATACGCATCCGTGATATACAAATTCCCGTAGTTCCCGACGTACGATTCCTCGGAGTAATTTTCGACCGCCGGCTCACTTTCCTTCCGCATATTTTACATTTGCGGAAGAAGTGTGAAAAGTCTTTAAACCTCTTGAAGGTGTTGTCAAACACCTCTTGGGGGGCGGATCGAACATCATTACTCCGAGTGTATCAGGCAATCGTACTCTCTCGCATCGACTACGGATGTGTTGCATACGGATCAGCGTGCAACTCTACTCTGCAAAAACTTGACCCCGTCCACCATATGGCACTGAGAATCTGCTCGGGTGCGTTTCGCACATCACCGGTGCAGAGTCTCTATGTTTACTGTCATCAGCTTCCTCTAGATCTTCGACGGAGGAAGCTGTCTCTTGCGTATTATTTTAAGATCTTGTCCGTGCCTTCACATCCTCTGCAGAATGTGTATATGAGTACCAGCATGAAGAGACTTTATGATGCACGGCCGTCTAACATCCGGCCGTTTATGGATAGGATGAAGCTTCATATTTCTGAACTCGACCTACCTAACGTGCATATCCAGCAAAGGAACCTTTTCCTATTCCAACCTTGGAATACGCCACGGTTCCCTATATCAACCCTTTTGCCACTTACAGTAAATCCACTGTAGCGCCTGTCGTCTTTCAACGCGTCTTCGCCTACCACCGCAGTCAGTATAGTCGTTATTCGGCCATCTACACTGATGGTTCGAAACGTGCAGATTACGTTGGCTGTGGAGTCGTGATTGAAGATATTATGCACGGTTATAGGCTCGACACTTCTTGCAGCATTTTCACTGCCGAAGCTGTCGCCATTTACCGTGCACTTCAATTAATCGACTCCACTATGCCCCGTAAATACTGCATCTATACTGACAGCATGAGTGTACTAGAAGCGCTTGAAAACTACCACGATCGCTGCCATCCAGTGGTATGTACAATACTCGACATTACGAGTCGACTCTACAGCAAGGGTTTCGATATCGTGTTTTGCTGGCTACCCAGTCACGTAGGAATCATAGGCAACGAGCAAGCGGACAGCGCGGCAAAGTCGGCAACGACCCATCTGCCGCTCGCAGTTCCGCTATCGGATATGAAGCGCGTCATCTTGCATCATATTTTTCAGATCTGGCAGGAATCATGGAGTCAGCAGTTGGATAACAAACTGCACTCTGTGAAACCTGTCATAGGAGCATGGTCTGTGATGCCAATGCGAAGAACTGATGTCAAATTGACTCGTCTTCGCATTGGCCATACTCGCTTCACACACAGGCATTTGTTGTTTGGAGAACGTGCTCCTGAATGTCCTTCATGCCATGTCTCTTACACTGTTCATCACATTTTAATCGATTGTCCAGTTTTTAACCATCATCGCATCACCTTTTTTAATTCATCACATTTAACTTTACCTGACTTGGTGGGAGAAATACCCCACCAAAACCTCTTTGCTTTTATAAAGAAAATTGGATTTTTATATTTAATTTGACTTTTTTAAAATGTTTTAACTTTACCTTTATTTTATATATGTGCATGCAGGCATGCACATATATCAAATTTCTTTTTATGCAATTGTATTTTTAATATGTATTTTTACATGGTTTTATTCTTTTAACAAACGTGTGGCGCAGTATAGCCAGGTTTGGCTCTTGCGCCATAAAACCCCACATTCACAACATAACTAGTAGAAATTGTGAATGGAAATTTTATGCAACTATTTATTTCCATATTGTATTAAATTGTTTCTATCATATTTGCAATTCTCATTGTGTTATAAAAATAAGATTCATTTTCATCAAAGGATAAATATTTATTGTTAATCAAAAACTTTCATTATTGTTAATCAAAAACTTTTATATTTGCTCTATCTAATATAAGATAAACAATAGCTTAAAGAAGTATGCAATTCAATTAGAAATTAAATTGAATTTGTGAAAATTATAGTATTTTTTCTGATGAAATATTCTTTAATATTATACAATTATTTATAACTAGTTGTTCGACATTTTATAAGCACTTTATACAAAGGCAATTAAAAAATTATTGAATTTGTAATGTAAATTTTTAATATAGTTCATACTCGCATTAATAATCTGAATTTGTGATCCAAGTGTCGCATATCAATGCATAATATTTAGTAGCCGAGATATAAAGGTGAAGTTCATATTACATTGAATATTTTTAAAAATTATATATTAATATGATTCATTTCTTTTAACTTAATAGTGAAATAGTATTTTCTTTTATTACTTTAGACAATCATTTCTTAAAAAATTTCCAAATTTTTAAAGGATAATTACTAAGTAAATCAGACAGTCAAAGATAGGAATGTTATTTTAATAGAAACATTTTCAAATAGCTTTAAATGCTTCATAATATTGTACAAAATATATATGAAGTATTTATACTCAATACATTGTGTAAACAAAAAATTCATTTTCAATAAATAACTGTTCCACAGTGAAATAAAATATTCATATGAATTTTAAGTGTAGGTAGGTAAACTCGAATAAATATAATGTTTTTTAGAAAATTGTTATTTACCACTTTTAAATAATGAAGTACTGGGGGCAGGGGGAGGAGGAGAGAAGTTTCATGCATAACTTTATTTATATATATAAATTCACACCTGTGTGAAGAACAGGTTTATCAACTAGTAGCATATAAGTACAAAGGAAAACAAATTAAGGACTTCCTATAGTATTGATAAATCAAACCAAAACTACCGGATTATTTCAAATGCCTGACACTTATAATGCTTCACATAGAGTGTTTAATGTCCCCATTGGTAAGCCATATTATTATAAAATTTGCAATTCATGAAGTTGTAAAAAAAATTCAATTTTTATCACAGGAGACATATATATGAATCATATACGTAATAAAAAAATCTCTCATTGAGGAAATACACCAAATTAAACAAAATGTTTTTTTTTCTTCTTTAATTTGGTTTTGGGATCAAAGATAGCTATTTGATGAAGGAAAAACGCCAGATGATAAACATAAATTATGTTAGTGTTGTGAATTTTTTTTATTATGGAAGTATTTTGTTTTACTTCTTTCCGGTTATTTTTTTTAAATCTTTAAATTTTCGATATGCTCGCGCCCCCCTTGTAGGTTTATTCGTGCCCTCCAAGGAGGGCGCGCCCCACAGTTTGAGAAACACTGATGTACTGAATGCAATAATAATGCATTTTGATGCTAAAGCTACAATAGGCGATCTTAATTACAAACCATACAAATTAGTAACATAATTCTTTAATTTTGTAAACATTTCTCCCACAAAAATAAATAAAATAATCAATTATTATGTTAATTTTCCTTTCTCTTTGAATTTTGAAATTGAACATATTACAAATTCAGTGGCTGCTTTTAAGAACAAAATATAGATATCTTGTAAATATAGAAAAAAGAATATGATATCAATTTCTAATCATAAGCATTCCTTAAAAAACTTTGCTTTCTATACTGAACCATTCTTGCGCAAAACTATGGAACTCGTTAATACTAAATTATTAAAACTTGTTCTTAATTTAGTATTAATTACCATGAGTTATAAATAAACTCTGTGCAGCACTGATACATTAGAAGGATTCCGGCTGAAGTACCCGTTCTTTGCCCGAGTACATTTATAAGAAAATAAAACATTATTGATATAATAGCTGAATTGTAAGGACAGCAAAGCCATGTGCTCGCCAATGTTTTCAAAAATGTAAAATGATTTTTTTAAAATGGTTGCTCAAATTATAATTAGTTTTAAGCGAATGGACTAAATTCATGGGACGTCACGATCACGTGATTCCGTCAACCGGTGAATATGGCGTCGTTTGTTTACTATTGCGTACGATTATTTTGTTCTTAAAGATTTACATTTTACTTCCTAAAATGTCTTATTTTGCTGAAATGGTTGCTCCATCAGGTATAGAAAGAATAATTAGAAAGAAAAAAAATCATTTTTAATATCATTATAACAAATCGTAAGAGCTTTAATAGCATGATGAAGCGTGAGGATTATATACCATCTTCTCAGTGTTTATTTGTTAGACCACACTTTGAATAATGTTTTTAACACCGTAAGACAAATAAAACTTCTTCAAAAAGGATTTTGGATAGATGTAGACTTCTACAAGAATGTAAATATTTAAAAGGAAATATTTGTTTATTTTATATCAAGTTATATTGAGAACATATTATGTTTAGTTAACTTAAATTTTACTTATTTTACACATCTTCATAGTAGTTAACAGAGGTACTTCAGCATTTAATTAACTAAAATTAGAACACAAGAATTTGATATTTAACCATACATATATCAAAAAAAAAGTATATATATTTATAAAAATTATTTTACTTATTAATTTTAAAATATTACAGGGAAAAAGAAAAAATAAAGAAAGGGAAAAATATCTTACTTTATACTGTCACGGAGTTCGAAAGAAGTACACAGTTCAATTAAACAAACAATTAGATTTATTCTAACGCTGGGAGCTCGATACAACACTCGAATGAGAACATCCCAACTGGCGATGAACTCTGCTTTTATACACTTCGGAATATTCGAGAAATACCCAGTATGCACTCTAAAGAATGATCTGGATTCATCTAGAACCTAGAGAAACAATACATTAAAAACGAGAACAAAATTCCAGTCTTTGGATAAATCTGCCGGGGCCGGGATTCGAACCCGAGACCAGAGGAAGTTCAGTCCAACGCTCTGCCAACTCGGCTATCGGGACTTGTAGCAAATTATGCGTGCGGCATTGCTCCCCTCGAAAAAGAAGACAGCGCCCCGCTGTCATTTTGTTCAAGGGTCTTTATTCTGGAACGAGTGATGGGTCCTTTGTATGATTCTTTGGGAGGAATATCCTCGGTTTCGATTTGCTCGGCGGGATCATGGTACGGTTTCATACGCATTACATGGACAACTTCTCTTAGTTTTCTTTTTCGTGAAGCAGGATCAAAATCTTGTACTGCGTAAGTCACGGCTGATAAACGGCGTAGCACCTGATACGGTCCGAAATACCTTCTTAAGAGTTTTTCGGAGAGACCGACTTTTCTCACTGGAGTATAAACCCATACGAGATCTCCGGGAGCGTAGGATACCATTTGGTGTTTGGAATCGTAACGTCGACGATCTTTGTCTTGAGCTCTCAGAGTGTGCACTCGGGCTAGCTGTCGTGATTCTTCGGCTCTGGCTGCTATCTTGGTGATGTTATTGTCATCAAAATCGTTAGGACAGAATGGTAGCATTGTATCTAGTGTCGTTTCCGCTTCACGACCATGAAGTAAATAGAACGGCGTAAAACCTGTGGTCTCTTGTTTAGCGGTATTATAAGCGAAGGTTACAAATGGTAGAATTTCATCCCAATTTTTCTGCTCTACATCCACATACATTGACAACATGTCGGCCAAGGTCTTATTGAAGCGCTCCGTCAGTCCATTTGTTTGGGGATGATACGCCGTTGTGAAACGATGATCAATGTTACACAAGTCGACGAGAGGAAACAAGTCTGGATCGAAAGACGGCTCCACGATCTGTGATAATTACTCGAGGAGCTCCATGCCTGAGGACAATTTCTTCAAGTAAGAACTTCGCTATTTCGGCGACTTCGGCTGTCGGCAAGGCTTTTGTTATTGCATATCGCGTTGAGTAATCCGTGCAGACTATTATCCATTTGTTTCCATGAGCAGACTTTGGAAATCTCCCAAGGAGATCAATTCCAATGCGATGGAAAGGAGCTATAGCTGGAGGGATGGGAACTAAACGTCCAGGTGGTCGTTGAGGAACGGATTTTCTCCTTTGGCACTCCCGACAATGCACGACATACCGAACGACATTTCGGTACATTCCCGGCCAGTAAAATCTCTTGAGAATCCTGTCATAAGTTTTCGCGAAACCAAGGTGTCATGCGGTGGGGGCGTCATGAAAGTGCCTTAGTATGTCTGCTCGTAGATGTTTAGGAATGACTGGTAACCACAACTTTCCATCTGGATCAAAATTCTTCCTGCAAAGGATACCGTCGATGAATCTGAATTCTTCGTTTTTGGATGAGTTGCTGAAAAGTTTTAATTTCGCAAGGTCTTGATCTTTTTTCTGTTCCATCGCAAGGTTCATACTCGTCGTGACTGCCTAAAATTTGTCTGGTGTTTCCGTTTCCTCTTCCACTGGATTTCTCGAAAGAGCGTCGGCGTCACTATGCTTCTTACCGGTTTTATATTTTACGTCAAAATCATGCTCTTGAAGTCGGAGGGCCCATCTGGCAAGCCTTCCTGAAGGATCCTTTAAATTCATGAGCCAGCACAAGGAATGATGGTCAGTTACAACAGTAAAGTGTTTTCCGAATATGTACGGCCGGAATTTGTTGGTAGCCCATACGATGGCAAGACATTCCCTTTCTGTGGTGGAATAATTCTTTTCGGTTTTTGTCAGAGTTCTAGAAGCGTATGCTATGACTTTCTCGACATTATTCTGAATTTGTACTAGGACAGCTCCGATACCGTACCCGCTTGCATCAGTATGGATTTCTGTAGAAGCTCTTTCGTCGTACATCCCCAATACTGGATCCGAAGTAAGTGCTTTCTTAAGACTGTGAAATGCTTCCACCTCTTCAGGACCCCAGTGAAACTCCACGCCACTTTTCAGCAACGACTGCAAAGGTTCGGCGAGATAACAGAAACCTTTAATAAATCTTCTAAAGTATGAACAAAGGCCAAGAAAACTTCGTATGTCATGTATATTCTTTGGAGTGGTAAAATTTCTTACG
Organism: Trichonephila clavipes; assembly: GCA_019973935.1. Taxonomy (NCBI): domain Eukaryota; kingdom Metazoa; phylum Arthropoda; class Arachnida; order Araneae; family Nephilidae; genus Trichonephila; species Trichonephila clavipes. The sequence goes on along the minus strand of BMAU01017576.1, from coordinate 250,619 downwards.
GCTTTTATTTTGTCGGGATCGGGACGAACGCATTACTAGATACAAGATGGCCTAGAATCTTTACTTCTTGGGCAGCAAAAAGACACTTCTTTGAATTTAATTTAAGACCAGCTTCCTGAAGACATTTTAGAACAAGTCTTAATCGTATAAGATGGTCTTCAAAAGTTTCTGAGAACACTATTATGTCATCTAGGTAACAAAGAAACATAGTCCATTTAAAATGGCGTAGCAAATTGTCCATCATTCTCTCGAAGGTCGCAGGTGCATTACAGAGACCAAACGGCATGACTTTAAACTCGTATAAGCCTTCGGGGTAATAAATGCCGTCTTTTCACGATCCGCTTCGTCTATTTCTATTTGCCAATAACCAGATCGGAGATCCATGGAAGAAAAGAACTTGGCACCTTTCAGACAGTCGAGCGTATCGTCAATACGAGGCGGAGGATAAACGTCTTTTTTCGTGACGCTATTCAGCTTGCGATAATCGACGCAAAAACGCCAACTACCGTCTTTTTTTCTTACGAGCACAACGGGTGATGACCAAGGACTTTCAGAGGGTTGGAGGATACCTTCATCAAGCATTTTCTGAAACTCTTCATGAATGATGCGTCTTTCAGTCGGCGAGACTCTGTAGGCTCGTTGGTTGATTGGAGCATGATCACCAGTAAAAATCCTGTGTTTCACATTCGTCTTCGCGGCTGTCGACTTGTCGGTCTTCGTGAAAAGCCCAGAAAATTTCCGGAGTAGTTCGGATAGCTTGTTTCTCTGTTCGTCACTTAACTCGGGTGACATCATTAACGAACAATTCATCTGTGACTCCGAAGTTTCTTGCTGGTCATCCAAGCAACCCGATGTGTCGGAAATAACACATAGATGCCCTTCATTTAGTGGTTCAGCTTGGCCTATGCACATTCCTCTAGGGATGATTTGGTTTCGGAACTGCAGGTTGGTAACCCAGACATCACTTTTTCTGTTACGATATGTGGATACCATGGACGGTGTAGTAATATTTTTCTCGAAGAGCAAATGTTTGCTGCCGTCTAGAACTACATTTATGTCTCCTCGGGTTTGATATCCTGATACTGTTATTCTAGTTAAAGAATGCGGCTTAAGTGTATAGTCTCTGGTGGCATACAAATTCCAGGCGTCAGGCGATGTGGAGTCTCGACAGATGTCTTCTAGAACAAGTTCATTTTGTCCACAGTCTATAACGGCTTGAGACGCCTCTAAAAATTCCCATCCTAGGATGACGTCATGGCTACAATGTGATAAAACAATAAATTCAAAAGGCAGATCTCGATTGTTTATACGGACACGTAAAACACATTTCCCTATCGGCCGAACAAAATTTCCATCCGCAACTTTCAGCATAACGTTCTTGGCATCAGCAAACAGAACTTTCTTTAAAAAAATCGGCGATACTCATCAGATATGACAGAAAACGATGCCCCAGAATCTACTAGAGCAGGTATCGGCTTCTTATCTATTATTACGTCTAGTTGGTTACCAGTCATCTTGGCGGTCGACGGAGGATTTCCAGTACACGCGGCCTCACCTCCTTGGAAGGTCGCTCTCTTTAGTTTTCCTCGCTCCTACGGCCTGGCGACTGACTGGATCGGCGATATGGCGACGGAGATCTGTAACGACGTATTGGGGATCGGCCTCTCGGGGGACTTGGCGTAAAACGGCGAGAAGAGTTTGGTCGGCGTATTTCTTCTTCAGTGCCAACGTCGTCGAAGTTCCGTCGGCGGTTTCGAGAGTTGTCAAAGACAGCCTTTCTCTCTCGGCAGTAGCGCATTACATGTCCAGGACGTCCGCAGTGGAAACAAACAGGTCTGTTGTCAGCCGTTCTCCACACATCTGTTTTTCTTGATTCAGGTGGGAATTTCTGAACAGGAGCTCTGTATTTCCTGGTTACAGCGGCGTATGTTGGTCGTGGTCTAGTTTCTGTAGGTTTTGTTGACACTGGGGCCAAAACCCTTTCACCTTCGTCTTGAACGATCTCTTCTAAGGATTGGGGATCGGAGTCCAAAGATTCTTGCGTCTGGTTAACTAGGTTAACTGGTTAACTTCTCGTACGATTGTGCGAATAAGAGAGACCAAATCAGTCTCATCCGTCAGGGATTCAACCGGTACGACGTTTGGAAGCCTTTCAAATTTCGGTCGACCAACTCTCTTCTGCTTCATATCTTCGATATAGTTGCACCATTTGATAAAACTTGCTGTGCCGTTGATTTCTCTCGTCAACAGGGCCTGATAAATATCCTCAGCAACACCTTTCATTAGGTGTGACACTTTTTCGTCTTCTTTCATCAGAGGATTTACCTCTTGGCAAAGTCCTAATACACCTTGTATGTAGGACTGTGTACTCTCGCCTGAACGCTGTGTGGGCTCGGCATTTTAGTTGTTCTTCTGCCCTTCTGGTATATTTTTGACGGTCACCGAAAAGTCCACTTAGTCCATTTTTAAACGCTTCCCAGGAATCTAAGGCGTCTTCGTTGTTGACATACCACTGTCTCGCAGTACCGTCAAGAAAGAAATAAACGTTAGCCAGGCACATCATGTCATCCCACTTGTTAAAGTTGGCAACTCGATCGTGCTCTTTAAGCCATTTGAGAGGGTCTTCCCCAGGCACTCCTCGGAAGGTCGATGGGCTCCTCCATTGCTGTAACGAAGGTGTTACTACAGCGGGCTTGGCTTCTTGCTCGGTCGGCATTTTTGTCCTCTTCCTACTATTTTCTTTTAACAGTCCGAATTCGGGGGATAATCCTCTTAACCGGAGGCTCCTGCGAAGGTTGTCGCTATTATCCACGTTTGACGTAATTGTACCCCGCGCCTCCACCAAACTTGTCACGGAGTTCGAAAGAAGAGTACACAGTTCAATTAAACAAACAATTAGATTTATTCTAACGCTGGGAGCTCGATACAACACTCGACTGAGAACATCCCCAACTGGCGATGAACTCTGTTTTTATACACTTCGGAATATTCGAGAAATACCCAGTATGCACTCTAAAGAATGATCTGGATTCATCTAGAACCTAGAGAAACAATACATTAAAAACGAGAACAAAATTCCAGTCTTTGGATAAATCTGCCGGGGCCAGGATTCGAACCCGAGACCAGAGGAAGTTCAGTCCAACGCTCTGCCAACTCGGCTATCGGGACTTGTAGCAAATTATGCGTGCGGCAATATATATTACAGCTCTGTTAATGTTTATACTATTTGATAAAATAAGAACCACTTTCAAACATTAGAAATCAAAACTATAGTTTACCATTTGTAAAATTACACATGAAAAAAATTGTGCTACATTTTAAGAATCTTTATTCGCTGCATTACTTAAAGTAAAATATATGATTTATCCAGAATTGAATTCCAAATATGGTAATAAATTAAGGCATTAAAATTTTTAAATGAGAATGTGTAGATAGTTGAATATAAATTTGTGTCCATATATTAAATATAAAAGTCCTGCTCACACTCCTACATGACCAAAAAAAAGTCATTTTTGAATTCATAATTTTTTTAGAAAAAAATAAAAATTGTAATATATTTGCGTGGTTTCAAAACATATGTTTTTCAGAGTTTGACTGTTTGGTATAAAAACCTGTCTCACACATATACAAATTTTTTTACTACATATGTATAACAAATATGCATTTATGGGTATTTGCACATTTTGCAGATTTATCACTATAGAGATTAGATTTATTTTATACTTTTGCAAAAATAAATCTCATGATATACGTCCTGAATAAATTTGTTCCAAATATTGACCTAAGAAGAGTACTTTGATCAATTTTATGATATTTATCTAAGAGAATTACAGAGAATCTTATTTCAAAATTATTGCTAAGAGGTTAATTGTAAAAAATCACTGATATTTTTGTGCGACATATGTTTTGAAGATAAATTTTGGGCTCTTGTGTATTATAATGATCAATTTCTTTTTTTAAAAGTATAATTATATATAAAAGGACACTTTAGATACATATTAGTGATAACAAAATAAAATGCCATTACACTCTACCTTTGAACTTCTAAACGCATCAGCGCCAGTCTTCGAGCCACGAGTAGAAACTCAAAACAACTTATTAAGTGCAACGAGTATAAACAGAAAAAAATGTGTTTTGCTAAGCTCAGCAATTTGTTATATAAAATGTGAAAATGGTTTATTCCCAGTCAAAGCAATTTTAGGCCCCGTTTACATGGACGAAAATTGCCGGCAATATGCCGGAACGAATCCTCTTTGTACCCATTTACACGGTGACCCGGCAAATTATCGACTCGAAATGCAGGTCTATTTTTTGTACCCTCTTTCGACTAGGAACTTTGGGGGTAAAAAGGAGAGTGTTTTCTAATTCTCCCATGATGCATTGCGCCAGAGATTCATTTATTCAAGATGGCTGCTGTTTTGGATTGCTCGCGTTAGACAACAGAAGAAATAATAACCTTCATAAACATCTGGGGAGACCAAAACGAATTGGATACAAATGTCCGGGATTCGGAAGTTTACACAAGTGCCCATTTTCAATAAAAATTATATTCCATTTAGGTATAGGGAAGGATGTAAATAGTATGCTCTGCATGTATGTTTCCAATATTTTAATAAGATGATACATATATTTTAATACAGTTTTTGAGATTGATTTTAAAATATTACAATATAATTCTTTTGAATGTACACAAAAAATTGCATTTTTTTGTTATTTGTCCTGATTTATCTAATTGAGTGTTTCCATATAAGAAGTAAAAAATTAGTAATATCTTGGTAACTAAATAACTCCATAAAGGTGTATTGAATTTTTTTTTACTGTGAAACTTGATACAACCAATAGAATGATCTGTTTTATATTAACATTCCCTTAAATTCATGAGGATAAGAACTTAAAAAGAAAATTTCTTTTTTTTTAAATCTTCAGTTTTTATCCACTTTCACTTGACCATTTAATTTTTGTTATTAAAGCAAACCATGATTTACTCTACCAAAAGAGATCTCTTTATACACATATACATACAAAATTATTTTATAAAAGTAGGCTAAGTACTACTTTTTTCTCCTCGAAGGAATAAATAATCCCACAATTATAAAACATACTATGAACAAGTTCTTATGAAAACATTGCACATCGAAGAAAATACACACTTTTTTACAAAGAAAAATTGTAATTTAGCTTTTTAATTAAAGTTAGTTAATATGAAAGTTTTTGTTTAACAATTAGGAATTCTGAGATGGAAATAAAATTGCTTTTAACATCATTGAAATGTTTTGGGTAACTGAAATAATCTTATAAAAAAACTAACATTTGATATGCTTTATAAAGACTTCCTTTGTAATTATTATCCTTCAGAAGGTTTGAATTTTCTTAAAAATGTCTGTCTCCAACATTCTGAAATAAATTAATTGGATGTTTTTGAATAAATTATGAAACATGTTTAAAGAAATAGGCTTTTTAATAAAGTTATAAAGTAGAACAAATTAAATTTTTTTCGTGAAAATTTCTCGTATACAGTTTTATTTAATAATCATACTCATTTTAATGTACATCATTTATCAACACTTAATTTTAACATTACATGAATGCACTATAAGTAAATAAAGCATTTCATGATCTGCTGTATAAATCAGACTCTCTGAAAGAGTAACATTTTACTATAAGGACAAATCGAGGATCTATCTGCCAATATTCAACATGCATAATATCTTTTACAATTATTGTATCTCAATTTTTATGTTATTGATAACATCTAATAAAATTCTCTGAAAATTTTATGAATGGCTTTTTTGCAATTTATTTACAACAAAAAGTATTAATTTTTAAAAATATTTACAAAAGAGTATTAAATGTCATTAACCCAAACAAATAAAATCAACCTAAAAATTAAAGATTATTATCTCCAAAATCAAAGATTTCATAGATAAAAAGGGTCAAATTACGTAGAATTTCTAAAATGTTCACTTTAGGTTTATGACATAAAAACTTAAATTTTTAAACACCTAGTGATTAGGCAATTAATAGTAAACAAAAAATTATAAAAACATTTTTTTCTTCAAAGTTTCTGCGAATTTTATTTACTCTAATTTCAATACTATCAAAACTATTTTAATCAAATTAATGCTTTTTTTTTCTTTTTAGGATACAATAAATTTACAAAAGTAAGATTTGAAATGGTCTTCCCTTGTTTTAAAAGAAAATTTAATGACAAAAACTAGTCTTTTAGTCAGCAAACTGTGTGAAATATACCAGAAACTAGAAAGCAAAAACCTATAACATTTGTATATAGGTAAGCTACAAAACTTTCCATAGTATTTTTTAGAAATTGTATATGGTATGGTTCTAGATCAAATGAAATATCACAAAAATTTTGAAATTTCAGATCTTACAAGCTGGCAGAGTTAAAAAATCCACTTCTATACAGTCAACTTTCAGAATTTATATACAACAAATTAGAATACTGAAATCATGGAACTTATAGAAAGAAGCTGAATAAAAGAAACAAATACATGACATGTTATTTCGTTATCACAGATATGCAACTGAAGTATCATTTTATATATTACATTAATACTTTAAAAAAATGGAAGATGAAACAACATCAGAAAAAAAGATTCAGAACTCTCACTCTGAAATTTAATGTTTGAAAATTAATAAAAATCATTATTAATTTGATAAGTTACCAAAGTTTATCATTAATAAATTAATCACAATGTGTACTAATTGTAAGCAAGATTCTTTTACCAGGGCATTCCTAAATTTCATGAAACTTCTCAGTTTCCCAAATTACACATGAGCAAAATATTAAATTAATTCAAAGTTTCTCTAAGAAATGCTAAATCAGTTCTCGTACCATTCCACAAATTTTGGAACATGCATTAAACTGCCGACTGATTTCTCCAAGCAAAAAGGCATAACAAATTTAAAAAAGAACAAACAATTACATCACTATTATTGTTACTGTGTGCAAACGTGATCAGGGAAAATTTCTACTATTGGCTGTATGTCGCCGCATTTGGCGTTTTTTTTTTATTTTAAGAAATTGGTCAATATTATGCAATACAAGCACCCCAAATTTGTCCCTTAAGCATATGTTACACAAAAATATCAGTGATTTTGGATGATGAAACACTTATTTTTGAAAAAATTTCTTTGAAATTACCTTTTTTACTGAATTCTTTATGAATATAGATTATTGTAAACAACAATGTCAAGTTATTCATTTACGGGTAAATAGAGAGTTGAAAAAGGTTATATCAAAATTCTGAATATTTCCATTGCTTTTAGAAAAAAAAAACATTTTAAAGAAAATGTCTATAGGTAAAGTCGTATTTGCTTTCATGATCCTAATTTCTCATAAATATCATATAACTGATGTAAGTATACTTCTTGGGTCAGTATTTGTAACTAACTCAATTGCGACAAATTTATTAGCAGGATAATATCAATATATATGAGCATTTAGACTTTAATACTTTTGTAAAAATATTCAGAGTATTCTTATGCTTAATACATTTCAGCTGGGGTTGCTCAGATTTCTTTAACACACAATGTTGATATTTCAATAACAAGTGTAAAGTCTTTATATGAAATTTATCAAAATTATTGAATTTTACATTTTAATTGTCCAAATTCCAATAAATGCATATTTGTTATCCATAGTAAAAAAAGGGTACATCTGTGTGAGAAAAATTTGTATCAGTCAAATTCTGGAAAACAAATGTGTTAAGAAATCCTCACATAAGAAATAGATACCATACAAATATTTAATAATTATTTTTTTGTACTAAAAGAATTATGGATTTAAAAATGACTTTTTCTTCTATTTTGATCATGTACAAGAGAACAGGAATTTAATATTCAATATATGCACACAATTTTATATTCTATAATACACACATTTTAATGCCTTAATTTTTCACCACACTCAGAATGTAATTCTCGATAAATTATATCTTTTTACTAAAATAATACTGCGAATACAGACTTTCAAAAAATGTTACATGATTTTTTTATATATAATTTTACAAATGGTAATTTTCATTTCTAATGTTTGATAGTGGTATAAATTATATATATATATATATATATATATATATATATATATATATATATATATACTTGTTTTAATATGACATGTATGATTACATATCAGATTTTTGTGTTCTTATTTTAGATAATTAAATACAGAAATATCCCTTTTAACTACTCTGAAGATGTGTAAAACAAATAAAAAAATTAAGCTAACTGAATATATTTTATCTTTTTTTATGTATGTTCTCTATATAATTTAATTTAAAATAAACAAAAATTTCCATTCCTGTAAACATCTGTCCAAAGTCCGATTGGATTGTTCGGCCACTTATCCTGCCAAGTTTTTCCTTGCCAAATCGTAGGGTTTCTACTCCAAAACACAACACACAAAATCGCACCAAACTGGCGATTTTCAAAATATATCGGACCAATTAGCCGATTCGATCTGTTTAGAAGTTTCTTATGTGAACACAAAAATAGTAAAAAGGGAATTCGGTTTTTGGTGGCGGTGGTTTCTAAATTATTGAAAACAAATGTCATTCTTATCCATGTTTACTAAACACTGGAATTTTTACCGGGAAATTAAAAAAAGTTTTTTTTCCGACAATCGACATCTTTTACTATAATCGAGCATCCACGTATAGTCAAATACGAAATTTTAGCGAGTATAGTTTAAATGTGCAAGATCATCAATAATAGTAAACAAAGAAATGTTTGGCGGTGAAAATACGAAAACATAATCACATGTCCTCTTCATGATAATCGCGCTAAAAATTCTAGTTGTTTCCATGGTTACATTTTATAATCACGTGAATCTATGAACCAATCACCAGATTCTTATGTAAACGCACCCGATTCTCATGAAAACGGGTCGAAAAAAAATACCGGTATAATCCCGGCTTTCATCCGCATTTCGAAATTGCCGGTATTATGCCGGCTTCTAACTTTTTAACGAGGAGCTTATGCGATTTAATTGGATTGAAAAAATACAAAACTAATGTTTCGGTTTCAGGACTAAACAAAACAGTAATTCCAATAGACTCGCGTGTTTTAGTATCTATTAGCAATAAAGAAGGGAGTTACATTAAAACATTAGACTTTTTTTTGGTCCCAACAATAACGGAAGATCTTGTTCCAACAACGAAAATCGATTGTAATCTAATAATATTCCCAATCTTATATTAGCTGACAAAAATTTCAAAATTCTGGAGTGCGTGCAAATGCTTTAAGGGGCAGAAGTATTTTATGAATTAATGTTACCCGGACAGTTCAAGGTGGAGGGTTCAAATGTTATTTTTCAAAACACTGTTTTCAGATTTGTCGTTTCCGGATCAACTTCTTCAGTCGTGGAGGGAAAAGAACATTGTGGGTTTATTCAGACTGCGGGGATAATCTAGAGCTTTCAATTAAGAAGTTTTGGGAAATCGAAAATGTAGAAATAGATTCTATTAAAACCAGTGAATTAGATATTTGGGAAGACCATTTTAAAAACACTCATTCGAGAGATGACCAGGGAAGATATACGGTGGCGATGCCATTAAGAGAAGATCCTTCATGTCTTGGTGAACCAAACCAAACCCCGATTCAGAGATTAAACTCTTTGTGGAAACGACTAAGTGGAGATAAAGAATATTTGTCCCTGTATGAGAAATTTTCACAGAAATATGAGGATTGGGGCCCTATGAGGGAAATCAAGGCGGATAGATCTGGATCCACACCATGGTGCTTATCGCCCCGAAAAGTCTACAACTAAACTGAGAACTGTTTTTAATGCATCAAGTCCTTCAATGAGTGGGAAATCTCTAAATTCAATTCAATTTAATGGCGGACTGGTCCAAGAATACCTCTTTTTCTTTATGGTTCGCTTCCGAAAGCACAAGTATGTCTTTACTACAAATATAGAGAAAATGTTTCGCATGATAAGCATACACCCGGAGCAAACGTGTTTGCAAAGACTTCTGTGGAAGAAAAGCATAGGAGAACCAATAAAAACGTACGAATTAACTACAGTCACCTACGACACAGTTAGCGCACCTTATCTAGCCACGAGAACTTTGAAGCAGTTAGCGATGAATGAAACTAATAATTTTCCTTTAGCAGCTCCAGTGGTGATGAGTGACTGCTACATGGATGATATACTTTCGGGATCCGAGAGTATAGAAGAGGTAATTGAATTGCAGCATCAATTGATAAAAATTTTCAAGACCACAGGGATGCATCTTCATAAGTGGTGTGGAAATTTACCCGAGATAACTTCCAATCTACAAGAGTATGCTTTCTTGGTGTCTGATGAGACTAAAGCGCTAGGAATAATTTGGAATCCTAACTACCTTGTCCTGTTTCCTTTTCAGAATAGAGCGACAAAGGCCACCTTCATTCACCAAAAGAATGATTTTGTCTACTATTGCAAGAATCTTTGACCCTTTGGGTCTCCTCGGACCGATCATAACTTGGGCAAAGATATTTATGCAAAGATTGTGGTTGCTGGAATTGGGATGGAGTGATGAACTTCCTTTTAAAGAAGAAAAGGAGTGGCGTTGATTTATCGACTCTTTGGAAGGCGTGAATAACATCTCTATTGATAGATGTATTGTGATTCATAGAGCGGAGAGCATTAAGTTACATGCATTTAGCGACACATCGAAAAAGGTGTGTGGTTCATCCATTTATCTCGTCTATATCTGCCCTTGGAGAAGTCAAAGTGTGTCTCGTAACGAGTAAAAGCCGAGTGTCGCCTCTGAAGCAGATTTCCATTCCAAGACTTGAACTGTGTGGGGCAGTTCTTGCCACTAAATTCATGAAGAAGGTGAAGGAGGCATTGAATCTTCAGATTACAGCTGTGCAGTTTTGGTCGGATTCGACTATTGTGATTTCATGGATACATCGAGAATCAAGAGAATTGAAGACGTTCGTGGCTAATCGAGTGTCTAAGATTCATCAACTAAGTTCCCGTGACCAGTGGCATCACATTGCATCAAAATAGAATCCTGCAGATGTGTTATCTATAGGATTACTACCTTAGGAGCTTCGTGATGACGTTCTATGGTGGCATGGTCCTGAGCTTCTTCTACAGAGTGTTTATTCAACCACTGTCATTTCAGAACCAACCAAGAGAGATGACTTTGACTGCGAACTAAGGGTGTCTGAGAGAACTCTGGAGACTTCATTGCGGTATTCCAAGAACTTTGACTTTTTCAACCATCTTATGGACCTTTCTAATAATTATTTTAAAATAATACATATTGTTTCTTATATTTATAGATTTATTGAAAATTGCAGATCCAAGGTAAAAAAGAGGGGACCATTAACTACAAGTGAGGTAAATGATGCAGAAACCTGGCTTATTAAGCAGGACCAAAGAGGCATTAACTTAAGTGACCCTTCAGGTAATCTTAAATCTTTGAACATACTCCAGGATGATAAAGGTGTCCTGAGAGTTCGTGGAAGGCTGGAAAAAGCTTCCATTCCCTACAGCCAAAAGCATCCAGCTATACTGGATAAAAATTCTAAACTGAGTAAAAATATATTTCATAACTTTGCTGAAGTTATTTCATGTTGGTCCACAAGGACTACTGAATGCAATAATTGCAACCTTAAAAAGATTCATGTCTAGGCGGGGAAAATGTTCCAAAATTTTTACGGATAATGCAACAAATTTTGTTGGTGCGAATTCTCAACTAAAGGCATTTTATAAGACCCTTAACTTTCCAGATCAAAATCTGGCGGCATATTTCACTGAGGAAGGTATTGAATGGAATTTTATTCCACCAAGGGCCCCACATATGGGAGGTCTTTGGGAGGCGGGCATAAAGTCAGTGAAATATCACCTCAAGCGAGCACTGGGAAGATCCCGACTCACATACCAGGAATTTAAAATAGTGATAATCCAAGTGGAAGGAATCTTAAATTCCAGATCCCTTTCCACCAATATCCAATGATTTTGATAACTTTGAGGTATTAACGCCTGCACATTTCTTGATTGGTAGATCAATTAATTCTATTCTTGAGCCCCCCCTACTAATTAATATTAATGACAATATATTAAGCCGTTAGCAGAAAACAACAAAGGTAATTCAGGTAGTTTGCAAAAAATGGAGTACCGATTATCTGAATACTCTCCAACAGAGAGGAAAGTGGATGATCGAGAAGAACAATGTAATGTGTAGTACAATGGTAATTGTAAAGGAGGGTTTTACACCAGTTTGCAGCTGGCTTTTAGGGCGCGTCGTTGAGGACTATCATGGTTCTGATGGTAAAGTGAGAACAGTCAGAATTAAAACAAAGACAGGAGAATTTAAGAGGCCCATAACTAAGATCTGTATTCTACCTATAGATGTAAATAGTTAAGGTCAATTTCCATTTAAAAAATTATGTGTTTATCTTTAAAATTTGCTATTGTAATTTTAACTTCGTTTTTTTTACTGAAAATTTATAGTACCTTATATATATATAATAATTTTGAAAACAATTGTGTAATTTTTTATGAAACTCACGTACTTTTCTGACTCCCACAGCCCTTTTCAGGGCTCTTGCGACAGAGCTAACCTCTACTCTTTCTACCCTGCTGATAAAACGTTTACGACTTGGAAATGGCCAACCTACCTACCGACATGGAACTGGAACTAGCAGAATCGCATCGGAACGCTACGAGGACACCTTCGCCTCAGCTTACACCATGTGAGCAGTTGAAATACAGTAAAGCTCAACTTGCCAAAATGGAAACTTTTCGCAGATGCAAGCAGGCCTGCGTTGACGCACTGATGATGATGCCCGACCACCACCCAGATGAACCCTTCTACGTCAGAGCACTCACTGAGCTGCACGACATCGAAGAAACCATGGCACTGGCGGTAAGTGACATTGACTCATTCGAACCCTGCATTATCCCTGGCTGCCCCCATCATGAAAAAACTCCTCAAAATTCCCCTTTAAAATCGACCCCTGATACTAACTACTCTGGAAAAAGGAAAGAAATTTCCAACTTCGAATATCCCCCCAAAGAAAAACTGCAAGAAAAGTAATTCTTGAAAATACCGATAATGAAGAAATAAATTTGTCACAAAATAAATTTGAACTGCCACAAGGCACTCACTTTAACAACCTCGAAAACTCAGGTCCCGTCGCCAACGAAAACCCCAATGGCTCGAACAATTCGGCCAGTCAAAATACTCCACAAAATCAACTCCCACCACCCATCATGCTTTTCGTCGAAAAGAACTACAAAGCCCAAATGGCTGCAATAACAAAAGCATTCCCCAAAATAAGATCCCGCCTAACGGGTGAATTTCTAAAACTGTATACTGACAGCGCCGAAGAAAGACGCATGGCCGTACAACACCTTAAATTACTTAAATTTCAATTTTATACTATAAAATCAAAAGCAGAACGCCCCATTAAAGTAGTTATCAAGGGCCTCCCAGAAACACAAACCAAGAGGAAATTAAACAGGATTTGGAAATCCTAGGATTCACCCCAGATAGAGTTAATCAATTAATTGGAAGAAAAAACAAACGCCCCCTCCCAATCTTTTTAATCACCCTCCCCGTAATCTTGACAATCTCAAAATATTCGATCTTAAAACCTAAATTACCTCAGCATCAGAGTTGAGGGTTATGATGGTAGGGGTGTAACTCAATGTTACACCTGCAACAATTTCAATCACAGCTCTGAAAACTGCCATCTAAACCCAAGATGTCTAAAATGTGGTGAAAACCACCTCACCCGAGATTGCCCCATTAAACAAAAACTTGAAACGCCTTACTGCATAAATTGCAACATCTACGGTCATATGGCAAACTATAGAGGTTGCCCCTCATTCCCCAAACCCCAAAAGGAGCCGCGAAAAACAACAGAAATTCTTACACCAACATTTACAATAGCTTAGTTAGACCAAATATCTCCTACGCACAAGCGACAACCGGAGCTATTAATTCAAAAAACACCCCTCAGATGGCGACACGCGGACCTGGGTCTTCGGCACAAACTGAGACCAACAAACCAATTCCCCCAATAACAGATATAATAATAATCACTTCCCCAATTTTAATCGTAGAAATAACAATTTTAACTTTAATAACATGAATAATAACAATAATATTAATATCAAACAACGCTGCAAATGACAATGCACTGTCTAATGCAGCTTTCCCAAATTCTTTGTAACGGTAATGATTTAAATACAAACCAACAATTAAATCCCAATCAAATGTACGCCCAAATAGAGGCATCGTGTAACAATATTAATAATGTATAGTTCATCCCCGATTGGTCTCAGTTTGTGTTCATGGAACGCAAACGGCTTACTAAGAAAAATTGCTGAACTACGTATTTTTATAGAGAAGCACTCCCCGGATATTTTTCTCATACAAGAGACACACCTGAGACCTTCACACAACTTTAATATAGCGAATTACACCTGTCACAGAAACGACAGAATCTCCGATGGACCGCGGACCGCAGGTGGAACTCTGATCCTAGTTAAAAACTCTCTCAAACACTACTGCCTCCCCACCCCTCCTCTTCGAGCTCTTGAAGCAACTAATATAATACTAACTCCCCCCAAGCATGATCCTATTTCAATTACTTGTGTTTACATTCCTCCCTCTTCCGATGAAAATTTATTTACTATTGACATTGAGCACTTTATTCAAACAGCTAGTAATTGTATTCTCTTCGGAGATTTCAACGCAACTCATAACGCTTGGAATTGTAAAAATAATACTACCAGAGGAAGACACTCTTTAATTTCGCTAATATGCTCAACTTAAATATCGCTTTTCCCTCAACTCCTACTAGATTTGGTCACAATTCCGCTAACACCATTGACATCGCACTAATTAAAAACTTCTACTACCCCTTTACAATTAACTCCATCGACGATCTTTCCTCAGACCATAATCCGGTTTTCTTAAATTTTAACTTCAAACTCGCAGAAGCACCCCCAAATCCCAGAGCGGTCTCCACAGATTGGAAAACTTTCAAAATAAATCTAAATAAAAATCTTTCTCTCTTTGATTTCCATCCTAATAATATTAACAACACTAACGACCTAGAACAAAAAATCACAGAGTTCACCGAGGCGGTCATTGATACTCATAGCCACGCCTCCCGACCAATAGAAACAGACCGAAGGAACTTCACTCCGCATAACATTAACCAGCTGATTAAAATCAAAAATTACTTCAGAAAACGTTATCATCAAACCCTCAATCCCATTTTCAAATCACATTATAACAGAGCTCAATCTGATCTTAAAAAAGAACTTAAAAATATAATGATATCATTTGGCAAAAAGACTCGAAGCTCTTAACACCGCAGACAATAGCCTTTGGCGCACGCAAAAATTTTTCAAAAATAAAAGACCAAAAATTCCACCTCTTAACTGTGCGACAGGTACGGCAGTCACTGATCAGCAAAAAGCTAACCTTCTTGCAACTAACATAAAAAATAATTTTGTTGAAAACGATCGCGAAGATGATAATTATAATCAAAATGATGCTTTAATAAATACTACCGTAAATAATTTTCTTTCTACCCCCCTAATTCTTTCATCGAACCCGCTCTCCCGGATGAAATTATCCACTACATTAAACATATCAATGCCAAAAAGCCCCTGGTAAAGATTCTATAACTAACCGCATGTTAAAAAACTTTCCAATTAAACTAATCCTAATTTTAACAATCCTAATTAACAAAATCCTCAAATTCAATCACTTTCCAGATAACTGGAAAGAAGCCATTATTTTCCCCATTAACAAACCTGGCAAGGACCCTCATCTCGCATCTAGTTACAGACCAATATCTCTCCTTTCCACTATCGGTAAACTAACCGAATCTATTATTCTTCACAGACTAAAAAATTTTATCAATGAAAATAACATCCTCAATCCCAATCAGTATGGTTTCACTAACAAGCTCTCTACCCTTCACCCACTTTTAAGACTAACCGAAAATATCTCTGAAGGTTTCAGAAAAAGAAAAGCACGGGAGCAGTTTTTCTGGATATCCAGAAAGCCTTCGACCGTGTTTGGATTAATGGTCTTACTTTTAAGCTAATTACCTTTAAAATTCCACATCCTCTGATTCATCTTATTCACTCATACCTCACTAATCGCTCCTTCCGAATCAGAATTAATGAGACCCTTTCTAATGAACACTCTGTTTCTGCAGGGTGTCCCCAAGGTTCCTTGCTCGGTCCCTTGCTATTTAACCTCTACATCAACGATATCCCTGACTATTCACTCACTAAAATTAATCTTTACGCTGATGATACTGCCATTCACGCCACGTATAAAAATCTTAAAACAATTTCCTTCGCATTAAACAAACACCTTCTACTCTTGCAAAATTTCTACGACAAATGGAAAATAAGTATTAATGTCGAAAAATCTACTGCCATTATTTTCACGAAAAAACAGTCTCTCCCACCACCTATTATCATGTACAACACTCAAATCCCCTGGTCTCAGGAAGCCAAATACCTTGGAATTATCTTTGATACACACCTAACTTGGAAACAACACATTTATTACGTTCGCGACAAATTCCGGAAAATAATGTTTAAACTTTACCCCCTAATTGGCCGGAATTCTCATTTAAGTATAGAAAACAAAGTGCTTCTCTATACAGCCGTTATGCGTCCCATCTTAGCTTATGCATGTCCAGTTTGGGGTTATGCCGCTAAAACAAATATTAATATACTTGATACCCTGCAAAATTCTTTAATACGTATGATCGTCAAAGCCATAAGATACATGCGTAATGACGACATACGTAATGCTCTTAAGATTAAAAGTTTCAAATCTCACATTCAGAATATAGCTATTAACTTTTTTAACGATTTAGAAGCTACCAATAATATAAATATGCAAAATTTATCTCAATATACCCCTAATGACAATACAAAGAGACCAAGAAGAATTCTCTTCTTGACTCCTATAATCCCCCGTAATTCTATTTCCTCGTGCAATTTTTATTGCACACCATAATTGCTAAAATTTAACTTTCTTTATTTTTTGTCAATATTTTTCTCCTGCTCTCCCCACTGGACATGCTCCTCCCCATAATTTAAATCTCAGCCCCCGGGGCAGCCAATCGGAGTCAATGATCACTCTACCCAACATCCAATCAGAGAGCAATCTCTTAGCTCTCAGCCAAGCCAAAAAACTCAAAAACTTTCCACCCAGATGAAGAACCATAGCCACGCCTCCCGGATTCCATCGCCCAACCAATCGCCATCATGCCACTCAGCAGAATGTTAAACTCCACTTTTGCCATGCCCAACATCATAGACTCTCACGATATGGGATTGAGGACTGTTTTACAGTCCAGACGCCCAAAAGTAAACGCCTATTCAACGCCTATTCAAGAATGATGTTCTTACTTCATGCAATAGATGGCGTCAGGAGCGTGTGAGTTGGGTTCAAATGTTGAAGCCTTAGTTAGGGTGCGAGCTCTAGACGCTTGTTGATATTTTCCCGCTGTCATCTAAATCGGAAAGGTTAACTGGAAATATTTTCATTGTCTCTCGCGATGACAATGGGCACTGGTTTATTAAATCCTTTTATATAAGAATATTCCTGTTGCTACTGTAACTTTATTGTTTCCTTTAAATGGATTATAACAGGAGTGGATCAGGACAGCGCTTTGCAACCAGTTCGATTTTTTTAATGCAGTGCTAGCGCCATCTGTTACGAAATATGGAAACTAAAATAATTGATTGCCTTGCTATTTTTGTTTAACGGTATTAGTCGAACGATTTTTGCGGAAGTGCTTTTGCATTTTATTTACATTTTTAATAATTTTTACTTTTGGTTTCTTGTTTTTTTTGCTTTATTTTGTTAATTGTTTTGTTATCTTTCTTGTTATTTTAATTAGTCAATCTGTTTTTTCCTTTTCTGTAATCAATTTTTACATACTTATTGTTTTTGAAATGAATGTGCATAGCAGAGACTTAATCTGCTCATTTTGTAAACAAGTCTTCACTCGTTCTTTCTGTTTGAAAAGGCATTTAAAAAATATTCATGATCACCAACAGTGTGATGTAAATGAAGAGATTTTGAAGGAATTCAATACTTTCAGTGGTATGAATAGTTGCATTTAAAAAAACACATTTAGTTTATAAATTTTCACTTTAGTAGACTGAATTTTATACATTTACGTATAAATGTTTTCTACTGAAGTTTACATAATTTTATATTAGTAAATGTAAACCTTCTTTTAATTAACATTATAGATTTTGTACATGGAAAGAAGAAGAAGAAAACAAGACTATGTCAAAATATGTTAGACAGCGAGGTTGTAAAACACTTCAAAATGGAGAAATAGTAATGAATTATCACTGTTGTCGAAGTGGGACATACAAACCAAGAGGGAAAGATCTCAAGAATTTAAAGTTTAAGGGTTCTGCCAAAATTGGAACTAGTTGCCCAGCAGTAATAAAAGTTAGACAGAGTACTGAAAATATAGTAGTGCATTATTTCCCGAAGCATCAAAATCATGAAACTCAATTAGAGCACTTAAGGTTATCAGAGTCAGATAGGACAGCAATTGCTGGTATAGTATTTTATTTATATTAGAGTTTCATTACTTTTAATTTTATTATTATTATATACTATTGTTAGTTTTGTTTATTTATTTTCAGGAAAATTGAAAGAAGGTGTAAGTGAAAATTTTTTTTATAGGATATTAGAGAAGAAATTACTGTTAACAGTGGCAGAAAGATGTTTATTGAAAAAAAGGATATCCATAATATTAAAAGAGACTTCAATATTAATGATTATGTTAAAAGGCATGAAATTGATGCAGTGAGTGTCAAGCTATGGGCTGAAGAAATGAAAAATAATGGAGAAAATTGTGTTGTTTATTTCAAAGAGCAGGGACAATCAGGGAATGACTATTGTTTAAAAGATGAAGATTTTGTCCTCGTGATCATGACAGATTTTCAGAAAGAAATGATTAAAAAATATGGAAAGGACAAAATATGTATCGATGGAACACATGGCCTGAACACACACACACACAGCTATGATTTCAATTTATACTCAGTTCTTGTAGTGGATGAACATAAAAATGGAATACCAGTGGCATTTTGTTTTTCGAACAGAAGTACCGAAGAAGTATTCAGGATTTATTTTAGTGCCATTAAAAATGCCGTGGGTAAAATCGAAACTACAACATTTATGACTGATGATGCTCCAGCATTTTATAATGCTTGGAGTTATGTGATGGGTACAGTTACAAATGTCTTATTGTGTGCTTGGCATGTCACAAGAAACGGGCACCAAAATTTAAACAAAATTAAAAATCCTGAAAAGAGAAAAATTGTTAATAAAGCATTAAAGGCAGTGAAAGATGAACTATGTTTAGAAACATTTTCTAACCTAATGAAGCAATTCATAGAAGACTTATTAAATGACCCAGATACTTCTGAATTTGGAAAATATTTCCAGCAAAATTATGCTCAGAGACCTGAAAAATGGGCGTTTTGTTACAGAAAAGGTCTGGGCATAAATACAAACATGTATTTGGAGTCCCTTCATAAAAAAATTAAGTACCATTATTTTGATGGAAAACATGTCAAGAGATTAGATGTTGCAATAGATGGTCTCCTAAAACTTGTAAGAGACTTTATATTTCAACGTTTAATAAAAGTTACAAAAAAAAAAAACATTTCCTCTGATAAGCTATCAAAAATTGTGAATAGCCACAGATTAAGTCTAGAGATTCAAAGCAATAGAATTGAAAAATTAGCAGATATCAAGTAGAAAATTGAATCTAATCATTCCAACTATTTAATATGCAAGAAAGAAGAAGAATGCCATAGATTATGTAACATTAAATGTACTGCCTGCAAAATTTGTATTCATTCATATGCATGCACTTGTGTAGACAGTTTAATAACAGGAAATATTGGCAAGCATATTCATAAAGTTGCTCAAATGTTTTTAAATGACGATACACGTAATGAAGAAATACAAGAAAATTTAAATCAAAATGATATTTTAAAAGAAACATTTGATGTTTTACCATGTAGCTCTAAATCTGCTAATCTAAATCTGCGGCCGTGAATCCAAAAAAAGAAAAATTAAAAGCATTCTTTCTCTTATTGATGAACACGAGTGTACACCAGAAGAAGATAATAAAATTCACAGGAACCTATATGGAGAATAAGGTGGAGTTATCTCATGATGAGGGCAGCCAGGGATAGTACAAGGGTCGTAGGAGTCAATGTCACTTACCGCGACAGCCATTGTCTCCTCGATGTCCTGTAGTTCCGTCAGTGCTCGCTGGTAGAAGGGCTCGTCCGGGTAGTGGTCAGGCATCTGTTTGAGTGTATCCACACATGCCTGCTTGCACTTGCGAAAGGCCTCCATCTTTGCTAGTTGAGCTTTGTTAAACTTCAGCTGCTCACATGGAGTGAGTTGTGGCTGTGGTGACGGTGTCCTAGAGAGAGTCCGTTGAGTCGATGCCAATTCTAATTCCATATCCGTGGGAAGGTTAGCCATGTTCAAATGTTTGTCGTTTCCAGAATAGGGGAGGGAGAATGTAGAGTCTGCTTTGTCAATATAGCCCTGATAAGGGCTGCAGAAGTCAGATGCTCTAATGGATGAAGGTATGGGGTGAGGGTTGCCGGAGCAACTCGGCCCTGTAGTAGTAGGTACCTGTACCTACCCTGTACCCTGAGTAGGCCACCGCTCTTGCAGATAATCGTAGAAACCGTGCAGAGCGTATAGATGACGCGTCCGCACACTTCGACGTATGAGTCGGGAATCCTCAAAAAAAAGAAAAATTGAAAGCATTCTTGCTTTTATTGATGAACACGAGTGTACACCAGAAGAAGATAATAAAATTCACAGGAACCTAGATAGTACATTAAATAATTTCTATAACAAAAAAGAGCACAACAATAAAAGAATTAAAATGATGGAATCCTCGACTACAAATATAAAAAAGAAGATTGAAAAAGAACTTGGATATTTCTCTACACGAAGAAAAAGATTCACTGCCAGTACAATCAAAAATCCGACTACTGAAGAAGTAAACAATATTAAAGAAGGATTACTGTTAAATTCACAAGAAATTACATCCATCAATACAGGTTTTGACCATACTTATTACAATTAAAGTAAATAATTCCTGGTGGTTCTTGTGCTTAGTTTAGTTAATAAATAAGAGTAATTTATTTACATTTTGGGATTCTTTATTCTTTCAAGTCTTACACATTTAACTACTGGCATAAATATGCAATTAAAATATGATAATCTGGTGATTATATTTTATCTCAATATATCATTATGTGTGTGTTGAAAAGAAAATAGTTATGTATATATATATTTATATATTATATTGTACTACTATATCTGTATTAATATATATTATATTTTTTTCAAGTATCCTTAAGAGTTATTCTTGAAGGATACTTTTAAAAAATTACTTGATAAGTTGACATATTGCCTAATTCTTTTGAAAAAAAATAGAATCTAAATCTAGGTGAATTAATTTGCATGTTATATATAAATTAAGGTTATATTTCTAATATTTTTTATGCTTTAATTTTTCTTCATGCGAAGCAAAAGTGTAGATATTTTAATGAAATTTACATAATTAAAAAAAAATTGGCTTTTTCGGTCATATTTATTTTATACTAGCTGCATGGCCGGGCGGTGCACAGGCTTTTTCAAGTTTTAAAATAAATAAAATTTAACAACATGATATTTTTTTAAAGAGGGAGAGCCATTGCAAGACAAAAATTAAAAATAATTTTTTTAATGAGTGTCCACATTATAAATAATTTTAATTTAATTGCAATTTGGCCTTACAGAAAGAATGATTTCATAAAAAAAATATTTTTGGATGTAAGAGAGGAAATAAACATTCTACAAAGGTAAATAGAAATGAATCAATGAAAATATTAATACAAATTATAACAGAAGTATGCTTATGCTATGAGAACTATGAGTGAAATAACCTGAAAGAGATAAACCAAAAGAAAAATTAATTATGTAATAAACCATTTTACTAAATTATTATCATAAATATCATATATTAGGAAGCCTTCAACTGGAAAAAAAGTAAATTAGTACTAACTAAAATTTTAAAAATAGATAAAATAAGCCTACATTGTAATTTAAATAAATTTTCCGTAGCATTAAATTAATATTGTATGAGGAATGGATGTAATACTATCTAACATCTATATTACATTTAATATGAAATTTAAATGTAATACAATAGTGATAAAATTAAATTAGTAAGAACCAAAATAAAAGAAAAAACTCTAAGACAGACCTACGTTGAAAAAAACATAATGAGTGAAATAAACTTTGTTGATAAAAAATTAATTTTTTAAACAATATTTATTTGCAATATTTCAATATAAAATCATTGTAATTCTGTTGCAAAGATCAAACAAATGAGAAAATACAATGGTAAATAACTACAGAGATAATTGAAATATATATGGGCAGTAAGATATGTGTAAAGCACATGATCTTCATAAAACTAAAGGAGAAACATATTATCAGAGGCAATGTAGAACCGTGATGACATGAGACGTAAAATCCCACCAACACTGAATTGTAAAGAAAAATATGAGAAAATCCTATCAAGCTGCATCTTTTTCTACAAACATTTTTTGGATCACAAATATATTTCAAAAAATGTTATCTGTTTTCCTGTAATGATGAGAACATGGTATTTGTATGTGAAGGAAGAAAAGAAATAACCTTTTTTTTCCAATCAAAGGAAATGTCATAGAAATATATGCATATATAACAAATGCAAAATGTATGCATATGTAACAAATAAAAACAAAATATATGCATATGTACAAAATCATCAAAAATCTATAAGAACAGATTGTTAGAAAGAAAAATCACGATGCCACACGACAGAAATTGCATTAACACTGAATTTTAAAGTGCATCAGAAAATAACTTTGTTGTGCATTCAATTACATCGATAGTTTCAGTGAAAACCTTCTTGATAAACAATGTTAACTATCTTTACATGAGGACTTATCGGAAATTGTAACATTAATTTAAATTAAAAGGTTATCTATAAAACAGAAATTTAAGCCATAATTTTGATAAAATTACCATAAACAGTTCTGAACAAACAAAACACTAAATATGTGTGTGTGAAAAATTGAAACAGATTCTGTATGCAAAGCAAAAGTGTAGATATTTTAATAAAATTTACATAATTTAAAAAAACTTTGCTTTTTAAATAATATTTATTTTATAATACAATAAATTATTTTCATTAACTAAATAAATTGCAAATTAATCTGAAGTTTGATAAATAATCATTGAGATTTATTCTCAAAATTAAATATTTTGGACAACAAATGGCGAAAGCAGTGCATTAAAAAAATCTAACTGGGTGCAGAGCGCTGTCCTGATCCACTCCTATTGTAACGTGAACACCCAGCGTTCCCATTAGAAGCAGGTTTATTACAGTGACGATTTTGGATAAAACTACTACTGCATAGACGTTGCTTATTTGGGCTTCTGGACTGTAAAAACAGTCCTCAAGCCCATATCAGGACAATTCTTCGATGGGGGGCATGGCGAAAGTGGTATTTTACGTTCTGCTGAGTGGCATGACGGCGATTGGTTGGACGATGGGATCCGGGAGGCGTGGCTTCTGTGCTTCGTCAGGATGGAAGATTTTCAAAAGTTTTTGCCTTGGCTTAGAGCTATGTAGGTGCTCTCTGATTGGTTGCTGGGTAGAGTGAACAGTGACTCCAATTGGCTACCCTGGGGGCTGGGGTTTAAGACATGAGGAGGAGCAAGTCCAGTGGGGTAGGCAAGAGAAAAATTATGACAAAAATATTTAAAAGTAAAATTTTTTAAAGTAAAATTTTAGAAAAATGGTGTGCAATAGAAATTGCACGAGAAAATGGAATTACGGGGGATTATATAGAAGTCAAGAAGAATTCTTCTTGGTCTCTTTGAATTGTCATTAGGGGTATAATATGGTAAATTTTGCATATTGATATTATTGATTGCTTCTAAATCATTAAAAAAGTTAATTGCAGTATTCTGAATGTGAGATTTGAAACTATTCATTTTAAGAGCTTTACGTATGTCGTCATTATGCATATATCTTATGGCTTTGACGATCATACGTATTAGAGAATTTTGCAGAGTATCAAGTATATTAATATTTGTTTTAGCGGCATAACCCCAAACTGGACATGCATAAGCTAAGATGGGACGCATAACGGCTGTATAGAGAAGCACTTTGTTTTCTATACTTAAAAATGAATTCTGGCCAATTAGGGGGTAAAGTTTAAACATTATTTTCCGGAATTTGTCGCGAACGTAATAAATGTGTGGTTTCCAAGTTAGGTGTGTATCAAAAATAATTCCAATGTATTTGGCTTCCTGAGACCAGGTGATTTGCTTGTTCTACATCATGATTGGTGGCGGGAGAGAGTGCTTTTTTGTAAAAATTATGGCTGTGGATTTTTCTACATTTATACTTACTTTCCATTTGTCGTAGAAATTTTGCAAGAGTAGAAGGTGTTTGTTTAAAGCGAAGGAAATTGTTGAGAGTTTTTTGTAGGTTGCGTGAATGGCAGTGTCATCAGCATAGAGGTTAATTTTTGTTAGTGAGTAGTCAGGGATATCGTTGACATAGAGGTTGAAGAGTAGTGGGCCTAGCAAAGAACCTTGGGGACACCCTGCAGAAACAGAGTGTTCGTTAGAAAGTGTCTCATTGATTCTAATTTTAAAGGAACGATTAGTGAGGTAAGAGTGAATGAGGTGAATCAGAGGAGGAGGTAGGTTGTATGAAATAAGCTTGAAAGTGAGTCCATTAATCCAAACACGGTCGAAGGCTTTCTGGATATCCGTGCTTTTCCTTTTTTGGAAACCTTCCGAGATATGTTCTGTTAGTCTTAGGAGTGGGTGTAAAGTAGAGAGCTTGTTTGTAAAACCGTATTGATTAGGATTAAGAAGGTTATGTTCATTAATATGAAATTTTTTAATCTGTGTAAAATGATAGATTCAGTTAATTTACTAATTGTAGAAAGAAGGGATATTGGCCTGTAGCTGGATGCTAAATGAGGATCTTTGCCAGGTTTGTTAATTGGAAATATAATGGCTTCTCTCTTTCCAGTTGTCTGGAAAGTGGTTAAATTTGAGGATTTTATTGATTAGGATAGTTAAAATAAGGATTAGTTTAATGGGGAAATTTTTTAACATGCGGTTAGTGATTAAATCTTTACCAGGAGCCTTTTTAGCGTTAACATGCTTGATATAGTGAATAATTTCATCAGGAAGTGCAGGTTGAATGAGAGTGGTAGGTGGGGTAGAGAGAAAATTGTCCACCGTAGAGTTAATTTCATCACTTTGGTTATATGAGTCATTTTCGCGATCATTTTCAATAAAGTTATTTTTAATATTAGTAGCTAGGAGGTTAGCTTTTTGCTGATCAGTGACTGCCGTACCAGTTGCACAGTTAAGTGGTGGAATTTTAGGTCTTTTGTTTTTAAAAAAATTTTGAGTGCGCCAGAGACTATTATCGGTAGTGTTGAGTGATTCTAATCTCTTTTGCCAGGTGCTGTCGTTATGTTTTTTAAGTTCTTTTTTGAAGTCTGATTGTGCTCTATTGTACTGAGTTTTGAATATTGGGTTGAGAGTCTGGTGATATTGTTTACGAAGGTGATTTTTGAGCTTTAGTAATCTGTTGATGTGCTGTGGAGTAAAATTTCTACGGTCTGTTTCGATTGGTCGGGAGGCGTGGCAATGAGTTTCGATGACAGCTTCGGTGAACTCCGAAATTTTATGTTCTAGATCGCAAGTATTATTAATGTTATTTGGGTGAAAGTCAAAAAGTGAAAGATTGTTGTTTAAGTTAATTCTGAAAGCATTCCAGTCGGTGGAGACCGCTCTGGGATTAGGGGGTTCTACTGCGAGTTTAAAGTTGAAATTTATATATATATATATATAAGAATACAGGATTGTGGTCAGAAGAAAGATCGTCGATAGAGTTAATAGTGAATGGATAGTAGAAGTTTTTAATAATGGCTATATCTATAGTATTAGCAGAGTTATGACCAAATCTAGTAGGGGTAGGGGGAAAGGCGACATTTAAATTTACCATGTTAGCGAAGTTATAGAGGTGCCTTCCTCTGTTAGTAATATGATTACAGTTCCAAGCGGTATGAGAGGCGTTAAAATCTCCGAAGAGAACACAATTATTGGCAGTTTGAATAAAGTACTCAATATCAAGTGTGAATAAATTTTCATCTGAAGAGGGGGGAATATAAACGCTGGTAATAGAGATGGGATCGTGCTTGGGAGGAGTTAGTATAATATTAGTGGCTTCTATAGTGCGCGGAGAGGGGTGGGTGGGGAGGCAGTAGTGCTTAAGAGAGTTTTTAACTAAAATCAGAGTTCCACCTGCGGTCCGTGATCCGTCTGTGATTCTGTCATTTCGATGGCATGTATAATTAGCGATGTTAAAGTTGTGAGAAGGTCTCAGGTGAGTTAGTTCAATTAGTTCAGCATTACGTCTCAACAATCCGTTTGCGTTCCAAGAACACAAACTGAGGCCAATTGGTGAGGAACAATACATTATTGGTATTATTACAGGATGCCTCTATTTGGGCGTACATCTGATTTGGATTTAAAGTCTGGTTTGCATTTAAATTATTATTATTACAGAGAATTTGCGACAGCTGCATGAGACAATGCATCGTCATTTGCAGCGTTGTTTGGACGTTTAAGTTATTATTATTATTAAAATTATTGAAGTTGAAATTGTTGTTTCGATTATTAAAATTTGGAAAATTGTTGTTGTTGTATCTGTTTGATGGAGGGTTGGGTTTTTTGGCCTCGGGTTGTGCTGAAAATCCAAGTCCTCGTGTCGCCATCTGTTGGTTGTTTTTTGAATTATTTGCTCCGTTTGCGGCTTGGGCATAAGAAACGTTAGGTCGGACTATGCTGTTGTAGATATTGGTGTATGAATTTCTATTATTTAGCGCAGCTCCTTTTAGGGGTTTGGGAAAAGAGGGGCATCCTTTATAATTAGCCATATGTCCGTAGTTATGGCAATTTATGCAGTAGGCAGTTTCTAGCCTTTGCTTAATTGAGCAGTCGCGGGTGAGGTGGTTTTCGCCGCATTTTAAACATCTGGGATTTAAGTAGCAATTTTCCGAGGTGTGATTAAAATTATTACAGGTGTAACATTGTGTTACACCTTTACCGTTATATCCTTCAACTCTAATGCTTAGGTAGCTAAGGGTTTTAAGGTCGAAAATTTTTAAATTATCTAGGTTTCGTGGGAGTGTTATTAGAAAGATGGGGAGGGCACGTTTGGTTTTTCTTCCGACTAGTTGGTTGCCTCTTTCTGGCGTGTAGCCGAGGAGTTCAAGGTCCTCTTTGATTTCTTCGGGTTTAGTGGAGCGGGGAAGGCCTTTAATGACTACTTTTATTGGGAGTTCAGCTTTAGATTTGATCGTGTAAAATTGAAATTTACGTTCTCTGAGAAATTGTACGGCTGTTCTTTCTTCTGGGGTGTCGGTGTATAATTTTAAGAAATCACCCGTTAAGCGGGATCTAATTTTTGGGAATTCCTTCGTAATGACTGCCATTTGCACTTTATAGTTAACGTCTTCTTCGATGAAGAGCATGATGGGTGGGAGGAGTTGATTTTTAGCTGTGCTCTGATTGGTCGAATTATTCGCCTCAGTATTTTCGTTTTCAGTTCTGGGGGGAGTGGATTTAATATCTATGGCGGGAGAACCTGTGTTTTCGAGATTTTTAGAATTAGATTTAGGAAGTTGAAATTTATTGGGAGATAAGTTTATCTCCTCTTTATCGTGAATATCTAGAATGATTTTTCGGGCTGTTTTCCTTTGAGGGGGATACTCAAAGTTTGAGTTATCCTTCCTTTTACATGGATTAACAGTTTGCGAGTTTATTTTGGGCATTGTCTGATTGAATTTAATTGGAGAATTAGGTGGAGTTATCTCATGATGAGGGCAGCCAGGGATAGTACAAGGGTCGTAGGAGTCAATGTCACTTACCGCGACAGCCATTGTCTCCTCGATGTCCTGTAGTTCCGTCAGTGCTCGCTGGTAGAAGGGCTCGTCCGGGTAGTGGTCAGGCATCTGTTTGAGTGTATCCACACATGCCTGCTTGCACTTGCGAAAGGCCTCCATCTTTGCTAGTTGAGCTTTGTTAAACTTCAGCTGCTCACATGGAGTGAGTTGTGGCTGTGGTGACGGTGTCCTAGAGAGAGTCCGTTGAGTCGATGCCAATTCTAATTCCATATCCGTGGGAAGGTTAGCCATGTTCAAATGTTTGTCGTTTCCAGAATAGGGGAGGGAGAATGTAGAGTCTGCTTTGTCAATATAGCCCTGATAAGGGCTGCAGAAGTCAGATGCTCTAATGGATGAAGGTATGGGGTGAGGGTTGCCGGAGCAACTCGGCCCTGTAGCGTTCGCCGCTCTTGCAGATAATCGTAGAAACCGTGCAGAGCGTATAGATGACGCGTCCGCACACTTCGACGTATGAGTCGGGAATCCTCAAAAAAAAGAAAAATTGAAAGCATTCTTGCTTTTATTGATGAACACGAGTGTACACCAGAAGAAGATAATAAAATTCACAGGAACCTAGATAGTACATTAAATAATTTCTATAACAAAAAAGAGCACAACAATAAAAGAATTAAAATGATGGAATCCTCGACTACAAATATAAAAAAGAAGATTGAAAAAGAACTTGGATATTTCTCTACACGAAGAAAAAGATTCACTGCCAGTACAATCAAAAATCCGACTACTGAAGAAGTAAACAATATTAAAGAAGGATTACTGTTAAATTCACAAGAAATTACATCCATCAATACAGGTTTTGACCATACTTATTACAATTAAAGTAAATAATTCCTGGTGGTTCTTGTGCTTAGTTTAGTTAATAAATAAGAGTAATTTATTTACATTTTTGGGATTCTTTATTCTTTCAAGTCTTACACATTTAACTACTGGCATAAATATGCAATTAAAATATGATAATCTGGTGATTATATTTTATCTCAATATATCATTATGTGTGTGTTGAAAAGAAAATAGTTATGTATATATATATTTATATATTATATTGTACTACTATATCTGTATTAATATATATTATATTTTTTTCAAGTATCCTTAAGAGTTATTCTTGAAGGATACTTTTAAAAAATTACTTGATAAGTTGACATATTGCCTAATTCTTTTGAAAAAAAATAGAATCTAAATCTAGGTGAATTAATTTGCATGTTATATATAAATTAAGGTTATATTTCTAATATTTTTTATGCTTTAATTTTTCTTCATGCGAAGCAAAAGTGTAGATATTTTAATGAAATTTACATAATTAAAAAAATTGGCTTTTTCGGTCATATTTATTTTATACTAGCTGCATGGCCGGGCGGTGCACAGGCTTTTTCAAGTTTTAAAATAAATAAAATTTAACAACATGATATTTTTTTAAAGAGGGAGAGCCATTGCAAGACAAAAATTAAAAATAATTTTTTTAATGAGTGTCCACATTATAAATAATTTTAATTTAATTGCAATTTGGCCTTACAGAAAGAATGATTTCATAAAAAAAATATTTTTGGATGTAAGAGAGGAAATAAACATTCTACAAAGGTAAATAGAAATGAATCAATGAAAATATTAATACAAATTATAACAGAAGTATGCTTATGCTATGAGAACTATGAGTGAAATAACCTGAAAGAGATAAACCAAAAGAAAAATTAATTATGTAATAAACCATTTTACTAAATTATTATCATAAATATCATATATTAGGAAGCCTTCAACTGGAAAAAAAGTAAATTAGTACTAACTAAAATTTTAAAAAATAGATAAAATAAGCCTACATTGTAATTTAAATAAATTTTCCGTAGCATTAAATTAATATTGTATGAGGAATGGATGTAATACTATCTAACATCTATATTACATTTAATATGAAATTTAAATGTAATACAATAGTGATAAAATTAAATTAGTAAGAACCAAAATAAAAGAAAAAACTCTAAGACAGACCTACGTTGAAAAAAACATAATGAGTGAAATAAACTTTGTTGATAAAAAATTAATTTTTTAAACAATATTTATTTGCAATATTTCAATATAAAATCATTGTAATTCTGTTGCAAAGATCAAACAAATGAGAAAATACAATGGTAAATAACTACAGAGATAATTGAAATATATATGGGCAGTAAGATATGTGTAAAGCACATGATCTTCATAAAACTAAAGGAGAAACATATTATCAGAGGCAATGTAGAACCGTGATGACATGAGACGTAAAATCCCACCAACACTGAATTGTAAAGAAAAATATGAGAAAATCCTATCAAGCTGCATCTTTTTTCTACAAACATTTTTGGATCACAAATATATTTCAAAAAATGTTATCTGTTTTCCTGTAATGATGAGAACATGGTATTTGTATGTGAAGGAAGAAAAGAAATAACCTTTTTTTTCCAATCAAAGGAAATGTCATAGAAATATATGCATATATAACAAATGCAAAATGTATGCATATGTAACAAATAAAAACAAAATATATGCATATGTACAAAATCATCAAAAATCTATAAGAACAGATTGTTAGAAAGAAAAATCACGATGCCACACGACAGAAATTGCATTAACACTGAATTTTAAAGTGCATCAGAAAATAACTTTGTTGTGCATTCAATTACATCGATAGTTTCAGTGAAAACCTTCTTGATAAACAATGTTAACTATCTTTACATGAGGACTTATCGGAAATTGTAACATTAATTTAAATTAAAAAAGGTTATCTATAAAACAGAAATTTAAGCCTTAATTTTGATAAAATTACCATAAACAGTTCTAAACAAACAAAACACTAAATATGAAACAGATTCTTTATGCAAAGCAAGAGTGTAGATATTTTAATAAAATTTACTTAATTTATAAAAACTTGGCTTTTTAAATAACATTTATTTTATAATACAATAAATTATTTTCATTAACTAAATAAATTGCAAATTAATCTGAAGTTTGATAAATAATCATTGAGATTTATTCTCAAAATTAAATAATTTGGACAACAAATGGCGAAAGCAATGCATTAAAAAAAATCTAACCGGATGCAGAGCGCTGACTTGATCAACTCCTATTATAAAGTCAACATCCCGCATTCCCATAAGAAGCAGGTTTATTAAAGTGAGGATTTTGGATAAAACTACTACAGGATTGAACTCGTTGTATATGTATTAAAGAAATAAACATAAAAAGTGGTGTATTTTTGTCGCCAATGAATCCCAAATTAATTTTTCTAAGCAAACTATTAAAAAAATACCTTGTTATATATTATAACTATGTGTCACAAATTATTTTATCTTTCATCCAACTATATATTTTTAGAAATCCTGCATCATGGAGAAAATCAAACATTTTAACTGTTCAACCAGGAATAAAAATATGTTCAGATTCTCTAGAAAATGTAACACTTAAATTTTAAAAAGAGCCCATTTTCCAAATTCTCACTATCATTAATTTGATTTTATAAATCTTTTAAAGAATTGTGTTACTTTTTTAAAAAAAATTAGTGCATAGCAGTACTTACAAACAGTGATTTAATGATTTTTTCACGATTTCTTCCATTTTTACACCTACACTGAAGATTCCATATTAACGATTCAGTGCCTCACGGATCTGTCACTTGAAGTCTTTTATTTTCATTCTTCATGTTCTTTTGTAATCCATGAGATATGTGTAAGAGCTATTTAAAAACAAGCCTTTTGCTAAAAGAGAGGAGCGCCATCTGTGAACAGTACAAAGCAAATGAAGTAGACTAAATTATGCGGAAGCAACTACATTCTAATTACATTTATCGGTGTTTTACGTAGTATATTACCATGGATTAAAATTCTGTATTTTAAATAATAAAAAAATGTAAGGAAAACATTAATAGTTTTTGTATTCCAATTCACGTTATTGATGAGTTTGATAAATATAACAAGGTTTTATTTATGCATTTCCATTAATCTTCCAGACAGATGATCATAAAGCTGAACTTTACCAGATAATATTTTAACTGGACAATTATCAGAAGTTAATACATACACTGGCTGATTCCACCGCTGCCCAGTAGATGACGCTGTGCTACTGCAGCATTCTGTTCTGCACAAACTTTTCTTTGATCTCCGTAAGATGACGCTGCTATAGCTTTGCTTAGCCCTAAATTTATTATTTTTAAAATTCTGCGAGCTGCGTCTACACGATGCTGGGCGTCGGTGGAAGTAATTCAGTCTTGAGCCAGTCAATTAAAGTAACTAAGTTTATTCAGAACTACCGAGCGAGGCCACGTGATTGCTTCACTCTTTTTATATACAGAGCATAATGACACCACACAAGCTCTTCACGGTTACAAAAACGTGGCGCCATGTAGCTATTCATTCACATAAATCATTTTTATTCACAATTATTGAATTTTTCAAACTTGCTTATTCAGATGAGGCTAATTTAAAAACGACTTGAACATAGTGGAAATTTTGTAACGATTCCCAAAATTTAGTAACACAAGAAATCCACCACAAGAAATTTGAAAACTTCGTTAATCTAATATATATTATAAATGTGAAAGTTTGTGAGTATCTTTGTGGGTCTTTCACGCAAAAACAACTGAATGGACTTTAATGAAACTTTACAGTAATATAGCTTATACATCAGAATAGCACATAGGCTATAATTTATATCATAGACTATAATTTATAAACATATTGTATGAAGTGTCCAAAATATATAACGATATTTGTCAAGTAAGTAGGAAAAATTTCAGCCATCTACGAGCAATTCTAGCTTGCACTGCAAAAAAGCCCACGTCAGCATATATCTATCTTTTGTTTGTGAAAGAACTTTTTGTTTTGTTTTGGCTACGCAAGGTGCTCGCTTCTAATTAATTCCACTGATCAGCATAATGCCTATTTTTTTTTATTTCAGTATAAAATTAAGTTTTGAAGGGAGAGTTTGTTATAAATCTCTCTTTATTTTAATGTTTTTTTATGATTTTATTATGCACATTTGGTAGTAAGAAATTCATCTTTTTTCCAAATAAATGCTTTTATCGCTTCTGGTACTTAAAGTAAATAAACTTTCTCTTTCACACTGCATCATTTGGCGAAATTTTCAAAATTTGTTTGTGATTAGTAGTTAATTATAACGCTATAATTTTAATTGAATAGGCAGATATAATTATTTTTATACTTAAAACCGCAATAACTACTGTACTGTATTTTTTGGAGTGTGAGAGTGAGTGAATATTAATGTCGCACTGTTCAGCTACACGAGGGCTTTTGGCAACGGATCACGTAATTTTGAACCATGGTAAGTGACGTGGACGACACCTGAGCTGGCACCCTCTTCTCTTAACTACCAAACCACACCAACTTAGAAGGAATATTCTACGAATACTTAGCATGAATATTCTTTGAAATCCACTCTTCCAAGATATATGGCAGCACGGGTTCCATGATGAGTATTTTAGCGGAAAAAACAATTTGTCAAAAGTTAAGTGTCTTATGTTTTTGTATGTTAATGAAGACCTTAGAAAATGATTTGACTACTTATTTTAAGTGAATGGTATATATAATTAATTTTACAGTGGAATATCTTTAATTAATTTATTAGCTCTAACGGATTAAATTTTCCAAAGTGGATTATTTTGTTTATGTATATCCCTTAATTTGAAAATGTAGTGATCCAAAAAAAAAAGTATATTGTATGAAAAAAACTGCAGTAAATCATAATGCGGTTGGATAATGTATTAACGTGCATCGCGACCCTACACGGTGGGTCTTATAAAACTCTAATAAAGCTCGAGCTACGAAAGTAGCTAGATATTTGCCAACTTGATTCTATCGTTAACATTTCGCTATGTTTTTCATTGAATCGCCATTATAATATGAGAAAAATGCAAAGTGATGAGGTGTATTCTGAGTATTGTAAGGTTTTAAAAAATTATTTAGATGAGGGAAAAGAAGGTAACAAATCCTTTTATTTCAATGAATAATCCTGTGCTATATCTTTCTCACCAAGTGATAATAAAAAACGAAACTACGGATAGTGGTTTACGCTAGTGCCAGTGGGGTAAGGTACACCCCCGCAACCCCTGCATTGCGGGGGGCCCAGGGTTCTAGAGAGTCCACAGCCTGACTATCACCAAGTACATACCCTTTGTAAAATCCAACTTGGGGGCCCAAAACCTGACTTTGCATTGGGGCCCAAGTGTTCTCCGTTACGCCACGGGCTAGTGCACACGGAAGAAGGGTGTTGGAAGAAAAAAAGAGATTGAAAAGTCAGATGAAGACATGGAGTTACCTCAAGGAATCGAGAAAGTTTTTCCTCTTAAAAGTGAAGGAGCCCACATGCTTAGTGTGGATCCAGATGCTGTAGCACAACCTATCACTGTTGGGGAAGAAAAGGGTTTTCCTAGAGACTCATCTGATAAACATCTAATTTCTGAAGATGAGATGTGTGAAATTGAAGAAAAGCCAAAATTATCTAAGAGAAAACTCAAAAAATCAAGCAGAATGACAGTTGAAGAAGTAAAACAGAAAGTGTGTGTTAACTCGAATTTTAAAGCCTCAAGCAACGTTATATTTGTTCAACGTCATTTGAATTTTAAACGCAAATCTTCGCAAGATAGGCGTGGAATACGAAAATCTACCTGGAAACTGCTTGATTTTATCCTACGATTTGGAGTTAAGAGAAAACCAGAATTGGTAGAAAAAACGAAGACAAAAAATTCTACAGTTCACCGTATTCTTTATTGAATATAACTCAATTTATTTAATTCGAGTTAATTGACATGTTGAATGCTTTTGGGAGTTCCTGTTTCCCGCAGGGAAACTTAACCTCCAATCACTTGTGCTGGTGGATAACTTGAGTTTGGCTTATTTTTCAAATCTTAGCCCAGTACTGTTTTTAAAGTGTAATAATAAATATTAAGAGAAGAAATGATTAAAAAGAGAAAATAAATCATTAAAGTAGTAAAAATTACATTTAGTGTGAAATAAATCCTTGTGAGTTCGTTTTTAATATGAATGGGGGAAAATACTTAAGAATAGGGTGGTGAAGTGAATGTAATGTGAGAAATATGCTAGTAACGGTTCGGTTCTGGGAGCCGAAGCAATCCGTACCGGTTTAATCTGAACGGAGAATGAGAAAAAGACTGGCACAGGCTACCTGCGGTGTCGAAATCTGCCCTCGGAATGATGAGTCCGAACGAAAATTAGATGGCGCGGGCGCCGGCGCCTATTCCCAGAAGGATGGGTAAAAAAAAACATGATTGAAGTTAAAAAACAAATACGGAATGAAGGGGCCGAAACGAAAATTAGATGAAGCGGGTGCCAGCGAAATAAATCGCTTATACCCAGAATCGCGGAGAACAGAATGAAAAAGAAAGACCGATATCTGAAATCATTCCCCTCGCAGAAGGAGGCTGGAGGAAGAGAGCGGCCGTACGAGGACGAAACTGAAGTGACGTCACGAGGGCGAGAAGCAAAGAGCGCAGGAAGGAAGGGCTTAAGAGCCCCAAAACGCGTTCGAGGAGCACCGAAAACGCAGTGGGAAGGAGAATGCTGCTATTTTTTTTTGTGCAGCCGGAATGAAAAGAAAAGAGTCTGCAAGGAAAGACTTAGAGACGCCACAGCAGGTGGAACGAAGCTGGAGCCAGCTTTAACACTGATCCCAGTTCTGATGTGAGCCAAATGCGTTTGAAAATTGTGAAATGTAGCAATTAAGTGTTTATATTGTGATTACGGTGGTTTCAAGGGCAGATTCCATTTAGTAGTTTTGTAAGCAAAGTTTAGTTTAGAGTGAGGATACGTGAATAGTGTTTGTGCTTTAATTACTGGGTTGTCATGATTTTGGATAGAAGTAAAAACATTTCTAGAAGATCTAGTGATGTAATTATCAATCGGCTCCATGTGTAAGTCGTGATAAATGACTATTTCCAACGTACCAAGGTGCGTTAGTAATGATTCTAAGAATTTTATTTTGAATGACTTGAATGCGTTTTGTATGGGTCGGGGCCGCTGCCCCCACACGGGGGGCCCGTAAGTTATCGTTGGGGGCAGAATTTGCTTGTAAAGTATCACTTTCTTTTCTAGAGAAAGTGGAGAGCTTCTCCCAATTAGGGAGATAGCTAACGCTGTTCTACCCCAGAATTTGTCTGAAAGATAGTCAATATGTTTCTTGTAAGTTAGTCGACTATCAATATGTAAGCCCAAGTAACGTACGGCCGGGACCCAATGAATGTTGTCATCAAAAAGTGTGAGTTCAGCTTGGGGGTCAATGACGCCCCATTTTCTAAAAACAATGGCTTTTGTTTTTTGTACATTAATAGCTATTCTCCAGTCTGTCAACCAATTTTCTAGTATGTCGAGGTAGCGTTGCATAGTTTTAATAGTGTAATTGAGTTGGACACCCTGGGTGAGCGCCGCTGAGTCATCTGCGAATAGACAAGTACTAACGGTGGGGTGTTCTGGAAAGTCATGTGTAAAAATGTTGTAGAGATACGGGGAGAGAACCGTACCCTGGAATAAAGGGTCCCAAAAAGGGCACTTTTTTTATCCTGATTAGATTGCTTTGGCGGACGACCAATCAGGTGGCTGGAATTTGTTATTAAGTACAATACAAATTAAATACAAAATTACTTAAATACAATTTTTTGACAAAAAAATGGAAGTATTACATACTTCCAAAACATTCTATCTTTAGGAAAAATGCTTAAAGTATCCGACTACATCCGGGACCGTGATTTTGAAAAAGTGCATAAATGGATAGTTTTCATGATATTTAATGTCACTTAGATTAGAATGCATGTATAAAATAGTTTTAAGCACATTATGACAAAAAAATTATTTAAATACTATATTTTGGCAAAAAATTAACTTAGGTAACCTTTGTTTCAAAACGTTCTCCTTTTATTAGAAATGCTTCTATAATAATAACATTTGGCTTATATAAAGTAAAGAATTTTCTAGAGAGTCTGAATTAGGATTTTTGAAAAATTCACATTATTTTCAGAGTTACCTCCAATAAAATGATTATCGGCGTTTTTTTTCTTAAAATTTCTCCCCTCTGTTGGAGTAAAATATGGATAAATCCACTTCTAAGTTATATATTTCAAAAGTTCTAGTTCAGCCTCTGTACAGAGGTCTGAGATATATACAGGCAAAGTATTATTACAATAGAAGCATTCTTCATAAAAGGAGAATGTTTTGAAAATTGATCATTCTATGTTCATTTTTCGTCAAAATATTGTACTTAAATAATTTTTTTATTGTATATAATGATATTCTTAAAATAATTTTATATAGGTTTTCTAATCTAAGTAGCTCTATATATCATAGATATTTTCCATTTAAAAGCTTTTCCAAAATCACGGTTCCGAACGTAGTCGGATACCTTAATTGAAATAACTAACGGTATTTTTAAAAATTTCTCTAATCTAAACACAGAAAAAGTTCGGTACTTTTTCTGTTATAGGGAACCGAACTGGCTACTGCTTTTCCGATCATCACCTAAATGAAAATTGGAGATATTATCGGAGAAAAAAAATCATTTCAAACCGAATAATAACATTTTTAATTTTTTAATAGATTTTTTATGTACTTTACTTAATAATTGCTACTGACATAAGCCAGAATTTAGTACGTTTCCTACGAGAGAGGTATAATCTTTAACGCCATCTAAAAAAGTTGGAAATAGTTCATACTGTGGCTGGGCATATGGCTCGCGAAGCGAGCCTCCATCCCATATCCTAGATGTTAATGGTGCCTGGGAGAGTTAGAGTCCTTGATGAGGTGAAACAGCCTGGCTTTCGTAGAGACGTAGGAGACAGGTGCGGTTTATTGAAAGTCGAAGTTGGAAAAAGTTCATCCGGAAGTAGCTGAGTAGGTTCCTTGCGATTTGACGATGGTGAAATTTGAACTGGCATTTGATTGGGTGCCCTGATGTTAATGTAAGAATATTTGAATTGAATGGGAAATTAGCCTGTGTATGGGTGAGTGGTACATTGAAATTAGGTAATAAAATTAAAAAAGAAAAACATTGGATAAATAAGAATAAAAAATTTAGCAGGTCATTTGCCAACAGGCAAATGAGGTTATTTAATGTTAGGATGGATTATAGGAGTCAAGGAGAATTCTCATTGGTCTTTTGGTGTTATCATGGGGAGTGTAGCTTTCAAGATTAAGAATGTGGTAATTAGTAGTTAGAGGTAAGGAATTAAAAAATTTTGGGGCAAGTTTTTTAATGTAACTTTTAAAAGTTGGGAATTTCAGTGCTTTGTATAGATCGGAATTTCTCATATTCAGTGCTTTGTATATATCGGAATCTCTCATACCATTCGCATGAACAATCATGCGAATGGTTTTATTTTGAAAAATTTCTAGCGTTTTTAAATTGCTTTTAGCAGCATATCCCCACACAGGACTACCGTAACTCAAAATGGGCCGCAAAAAGGCAGTGTAAAGTAGTACCTTATTTCCCATAGTCACTGTAGAATTCCGGCAAATTAGAGGGTAAATTAATCTTAGAGCGTTCCGGAATTTATTTCACGCATGTAAAATGTGTTGTTTCCATGTGAGTTTACTATCAAGCAAGAGTCCTAAGTAAATTGTGTTTTTAAAACCATTGGAGTGGTGTGGAATATAGTGTTGGCGGTATTGCAGTTTTTCCTTTCCTTGTGAATAGTACTGCAATAGTTTTTCAACGTTTAGTTTAATTTTCCATGTGTTGAAGTAAATTTCAAGTAGCATTAAATGATTATTTAAGTATTTGGTGATGTATTTGTGATTTTTCTATGTTGTTGCAATGGCAGTATCATCCGCGTAGATATTGAGACTTGTCTGTGGATGTGTAGGTAGGTCATTAACGTAAATATTAAAAATAATTGGTTCAAGTAAACTCCCTTGCGGGGCCCCGATGTTGACGTTATAGACATTGGAGAGTGTATTCTTAAGAGCCTCTGCCCTGCATGTTTGAAATTACTTCAATTGAGTTTCCATGTTTATAGTTGTGCAGCAACCTTTTATTTTTGTATCTTAAATGTAAGAGAAATTAAAGCATTTGGCTTGCTTGGTAAGCAGAGTCCGAGGTTCCCACTAAGCTTGTGGGCCCCAGTGCAAGGCACCACCTAGCCCATTGGTAGCTACACCACTGATTGCCGTTATTAAGCTTTATAGCAAATGTGCGTTATACGTTTTACACTCTCTCTTCGGGAGGTTACAAGGTTTGCTAGTGTACGGGGAGTTCTGTAGCCATAGGCGACAAAGAAACAATACAGAATAAAAAAAAAGTGTGTGTGCTTATGACCACACGACAGAAGTGATAACTTCAAATTTTGTAATGTTATTTCAAAGATTAGTTAGGTAAAAAAAAAAGGGTATATTAGTATTGCCCTATAAAATTATTTATTCATATGTCTATATTCATTAAGTACTATTTTTGTGCGAAATATACAATCATATTTGGGATTTAATTGCATTATAAAATGGAAACAATAGGTTTATGGTAGCTCAAAAAGGTTACAAATCCTTTTAGATTCAAAATTTCATTTAAATATCTATAAAATAAAACTCAATCAAACGTTGTTCCGTACTTCCTCGTGCTTCCTTTGGATTATTTCCCATAATTAAATGGAATTTTGATTTTAAAAAATCAACTAAAGGTTTTGATTTGTATTTTGAAAATCTACTTTAATTTAACAATATTCAATTATATCCGTGAATTAATTTAAGTAAAGGGATAGTAAGACAGGTAGTTGATTGCGATGAGAGTAATCTAGGTAAAAAAACCTTTAAAAAGGGATTTAATCAGAAGCTTTATATCACATAATCTCTGGCTTATATACTAGCTCTTTTGTCATTGTATGGCAGTTTTGTGCCATAAAATGCACTGGATGCAAATATATCCGGTGCTGCTGCAAGGAAAGTCTTCTTAATTTTATTTTGTTTTCTCGTATTTAAATTATTTAATGTAACTTATTCTTAATACTTGTATACTTTATTTTGTTATTTTAAATTTTTAATTGTTTTACTTTTCTTTTTAGACTCAAAGTATATTTAAGCAATGTGATTAATAGAACTATTTGTTCATTACTATTCCAATTTTCTTACAAAAATATTTTTGTTTTTAAAATTGCTGCAATATTGCTAATGATAATTATACTATTTATTTGGTGCTATAAAAATGTGTCCTTTTTCTACATTTCATGTTTAATTTTAGTGTGGGATTTCTCTTTCTCTTTAAGCCTATTTTTAAAAATATTACTTTTCATTTTCATGCTTCAACCAGGATTAGAAAGAATTCCACATTCATTTCCGTAGAAAGAAGTGGTGTGGGGGGGAACCCTACTTATATAGATTGAAGATAGGAATTTTACTTTTACTGCGTATTGGAGGGGGGATAAACTACCGCGTTTCAGAGTGGCGGGGGCGTCCCTCCTTTCATTTTTAGGGGTTTGTATGTCTAACTAAAGACGAAAAAAGCCGAATGAGCGTTACATACCTGAGAGTGACGTTCATTCAAGTTCTCTCTCCAGCAAAACGCGCCAACAGAAGTTATCACTTCATTAACCATTCTGGGATACTTTTCTATATTGGCGACAACACATAATATATACGTAAAAAATGTTATAAATGTTTGTTCTTACTGGTTTTTAATCTATTTTGGATGTATTTTGAAAAAAAGACGTTACTGATAAAAAAAGACCTTGATTTATTTTGAAAATGTTGTGGTGAAAGAGGGAGAGAGGTGTATGAAACGAAAGAGCAATAGTGACCAAATAGATGCAATTCCAATCCAATGTTTATTATGAGGGATGTTGACCTCGATGTTGACGAAAAAAGTGACCCTCTCTCCTATACAACAAGTAGACTGCCACTAGCGAGGCTTTTACAGTAACTTTTTTGGAATATTGGTGATCCTAACGAAGCCGAGCTCACCAACATCCCACTGGGCCTTGAAATATACATTTCAAACCAATAATACATTTACATAAAATTTGTACGGTGGTTATAACACAACATACACAGTGAGAACTAAAATATAATCAACAATAAGAAGACTTAAAAATACAATCGAAAACGAAAGCAATAGTAGTCATTATAAAGAATAATCAATAATCAAAAGTAATAGTAAGAGTTCAAATACAGTCAGTAATCAAAGAAATAAAAATTAATTTTCAATATTTACATTTTATAATGGGGTAAATAGCAATTTTTGAAATAGATCTTTTGACAAATTTACCATTTGCTAATTTTAATTGAACAACTCAATTTTTGCCATCAGTACCAGGGTACGTTTGGACAATTTTTCCTATAATCCAATGAGAGCTGTGGGAAAAAAGATTACCTTCCTTTAACAATACAACAGTATTAGTTTTTACATTAGCTTGATGAAATTTCTCTTTACTTCGGGCTTGTAAATTATTCAGATAATCTGTTTTCCATCATTTCCAAATATTTTGTACGGTTTTAATAATTTTTCTATATTTATCAAATTTTTTATTATTTATAGAATATAAATCTGGTTCAACAATAGCATTAAATGTACGCCAGATGAGAAAATGATCATGTGTAAGAACTTGTAAGTTTTCAATTTCAGCTGAAAGGGGAATAATATATCTAGAACTGAGAATTTCTTCTACTTGAACCGTTACTGTATGGAATTATTCTAGAGTCAAATCTAATTTACCAATAATTCTTTTTGCATGAAATTTAAACAACTTGACTCCAGCATCTCAAATTCCTCC
Source organism: Trichonephila clavipes (assembly GCA_019973935.1). Taxonomy (NCBI): domain Eukaryota; kingdom Metazoa; phylum Arthropoda; class Arachnida; order Araneae; family Nephilidae; genus Trichonephila; species Trichonephila clavipes. Next base: position 208,770 of record BMAU01017576.1, on the reverse strand, counting down.
GAAATTGGGAAATTTGGGATATAAAAATTTCCAATATACCCCTTCAGTAGAGAGAAAACCAGACACTTCCTCATCTGGTTGCATTACAAGATTATGCAAATTTCTGAAGTCTTTAGATGCTTTAACAAAATTTGTGGCACTATCAGAAATTATACTTGCACATTTACGGCGGCGAAAGAGAAAACGTTCTAAAGTAGCGATAAGAGCATCTGAATTTAACTCAGTTACAATTTCGAAGTGAATCGCACGAGTTGTGAGATATACAAACACAGCAACATAAATTGTATTTAAAATCCCTTTACGTTGATTTCTAAATTTAACAAAAAAGGGTTCACAAAAATCTACATCGGTAAGGTAAAAAGGAAATATTTCCGTTACTCTTCCTTCAAGCAAGTTACCCATGATTTGATTGGTTTAAATTGGCTTGTTTTTGAAACAAATTACACTGTTACGCACGATTTGTCTACACTAATTTCTGCCGTTAATCGACCAAAATTGCTGCCTTAAGGCTCATTCACACCAAGGCGTACAAACGTAGAGTGTCTAGCGTCTAGCCAATCAGAGACTTCATTTCGCCCGAGATGAAGTCTCTGATTGGCTAGACGCTTAACGCTCGACGCTGACTGCCTTGGTGTGAATTCAGCTTTACAAGATGAAGTAGAGCAGCGATATACTCTACCTGCGGCCCACCAGACTTTTCTGAGTGCCTGGTCATGGCCTGTTTCACTAAAATTCAATTATTTAAGGACAATGCATTAAAAATTTAGAGAGAAACCCAATCAATCAATCAAGGAAATATATCAATTTTGCTATCGATGTCGTGCGGGTACGAGTTATGAGATAACTTTTTTTATATAACTGTAACGGTTAAGGCTGTCTTCGGTAAAAGTACGAGAACTTGAACTAAACGCGAAGCACATTTTTATACAGAAAAAGGACCCAATTTCCATGGAAGTTTGCAATATTATAACTCGTACCTCTGTTAACAATATAGTGTTTTAAAAACTTCAAAATATTCCATGAATACTTTCTTTTTTTTTGTTTTCATACGTGAAGGTATATATAGCCCATTTAACATTTCGGTATAGGTGAAAAAACGCGAAACACATTTTACATCAGAAAAAATTATTCATCTCGGTTAAAAATGGGAAGTATGATAAAAAAAATGCTTATCTTTAAAGGAGAGTGAAGCCAGAATATCATATAAAATGTTCATTTCTTTTATATCTGAAAAAATGTTCCATATTTGAGTCCTATTCTTTAACATTATCTGAAAACAGCCTTAATGAAAATAAAAATCAACAGAGTAGCGCCCATTTTATGGGTTAGTACAATTTTTAATTGATCGTTGCCTTACTAGCGAAAAATATCTAAATAATTTTTGTTGTTTCAAAACGATTGGGATCTTGACTGTGTTTCGTAGGGAAAAACAAACATGGATGTTTGTTTGACTTGTCGTGAAAATGTTAGATTAAAAAAATATAATAATGGTCATCACACTATAGCACTAACCACTAATATTTAATTGGTTCTTTTTCTTGAGGACCTCTTTCAAGACGAGATAAATTATAGCTTGCTTAAAAAAACCTTTTCAAGAACAACAAAATATTTTGTCGGTGGTAATGTCACAAATTAGAGAGGTAACAAAAGCATCCTATCAAATTTGTTACATCATATATATATATATATTATATATATTAGGGGAACTGAGAAAAGTAATATCGTTTTTGCGCATGTCAATGCTGCTTTAATGTTTATGAGCTCATTGCGTTGTTGAAAGTCGTGCCAGAGACATTCCAAAGTTAAAGTGACTAGTTTAGTTGTGAAAACCTAAACCTTAAATTTTCTTTCCCCATTTTGAGTGAAATAGCTATCCAAATACCAGAAGAGATTCATATATGCCATTGCATGCTTTTGAAGTTTCACAAGGGTAGTAATGCAACAGTTTCTACCAAAAACATCTACGATGTTTACCCAAATGCCTTAGATGTTTGTAAACGCCAAAGGTGGATTTCAATGTTCAGATCTGGTAATTTCGATCTTTCAGACTCACATCGATCAGGGAGACCAACAACTTTAGACAATGACATTATTAAGGGCGCAAGTGGAAGCAAATCCGTGTCATACATTCGAGGAACTGTCAAATGCTCTTAACCAACCTTGGTCGACTATCCAAGAACATTTGCAGGAGATTGGCAAAACAAACAGAGCAGGTGTTTGGGTTCCGCATAATGTCTGAAGAAAACAGAGCTAACCGATCTACAACATGCAATTTATTGCTTCAGCGGTACAATACAGAACCGTTTTTTTTATCGCTTGATCACTGCAGATGAAAGGTTTTTGTATGATAATCCAAAACGCAAAAGACGGTGACTCTTTCCAAAAGAACCGCCACGAAGGACACCTAACCAGGTTCACATCCAAAAAAGAAGCTTTTGTGTGACTGGTGGGGTATTCATGGAATCGTCCATTTTGAAGTGCTTAAACCTGGAGAAACTGTTAATGTATATCTTTATTGTGAACAATTAGATCGACTAAATCAATCATTAATTGAAAAGTATCCAGCGATTATCAATACAAAAGGCGATATTTTGCAACACGATAATGCAAGACCACGCTGCGCAAGAAAAACGTTGGAAAAAATTAATGGATTGAGGTGGCAGGTATTGTCTCACCCACCATACTCGCCTGACATTGCGCCAACGGATTTCTATTTATTCCGTTCAGAGTGCAACACTTAACAAACAAAAATTTCCAAATTTGGATGATATGAAAAATGCCATCTCCAGATATTTTACTGAAAAACCGATTGATTTTTATCGATCCGGCATTGAAAATTTGCACACTAGATGGCAAAAGGTTGTTTCCAACGAGGGTGATTACATCATTAATTAAAAAGAAAAACTTGTAAGAAATTTATTTATTCGAATTTACTGTAAAAAAAACGACATAATTTTTCGGTCCCCCTAATATATATTGATAAACGTAAGAAATTGTTTAGGATAAACATATGAATTGATACAAAAATTTTTAGTTTTTTCTCTCTTTTAAATGCTTCTGTTGTACTTTTTGATACAAATTCAGTTATTTATTCAGATATTTTTTTAATGAAACAAAAAAAAAGTATTTGAATAAATTTGAAATAAAAATGCAGAAGCAAGTTTAAACGAATTTTAAACAAATAATACTCATTTCAATTTGGAATTCAGTAAAAACTCTTTGTTTTTATCCTGTACTTCATAAATTAATATCTGAAATAGATATAAGTAAGGCTAATAAGTAAGGCTTTGTCACAAATAGAAAATCGAACTATCAAAGTACATGGCAGCTTTTTTTTTTACAGTAGAATGTAAATAAGGGATTTGGGATCATTGAAGAAAATAAATTGAAATTATTTCTTACCAGGATAAAAAATGCACACAGCTTATTTTTTGTAAGTTGAGTTTGATAGAGATAGAATACAGCTTTAAAAGGAGATCCAAAATCATGAGTTTTAATATTTCGATTGATTCTCTGCATTTCCTTGATCTTATAGCCCTCCCCCTTCCTCCATTAATCCTCATGTTGAGGCTCTCGTGAAATAGATGTCATATGTATGCGGCTCGGTGGATAAAAAGGTCGAGTACCCTTGTATTTGGTCGTACGTTTGAGAATTTTTTATGAAAATAATCTAAAATTAATAAAGTAAGTATATGGCCTGTTGATAATATTACAGGATGCTTAGCATTTTCGTTTAGTACATAATTAATTAATTTGCTTCCAACTCGCAAAATTTGATTTTTATCTAAAAAAGGGTTTAAAGATTTTAACTTACTTTGTGGTGCTATTTTGTTACCCAATTTTAAGGCCTTTAGTTCCGCGTTGAATTCCTGAGTTTCAGCCTAAGTACGAAAACATCGCGAGCATGATTCAGTTCTCTACTCGTTAAAAAGATAACTGCTACATTCTTATTTTGCCACTTTACGGAACCTAAGCAAAAAACATAAAATTCTACTTTGTTTTATATATTTTTTAGAAAGTTTATGCCAGTCAACAAAAATCTATCACTGTTGATTAGAAAAAAGTGTTCACAATGGGCGTTAGTTTCTTCATACTATAAGCAGATTAGTGTTTAAAATATTAAAAATACGCGGCGCTGATGTTTGAAATATATAAATGATGACAAAAATATAGATGGCGTTAAGCGGATTGGAAGGTTAGACACCGAGGTGTAAGAACGTTCGCGGAGTGAGCTCCTACGTTTGGCATTACTGCGCACTTTCTAGGTCGTACTTACAGCTCTTTTCAGAGCTGAGTCGACTTGTTGATCACAACTATAATCTAACGTTGACGACCATGGCTTCGAATACTGATTTCCCCACAGATATGGACTTTCAAAATGCTACACTCCCAAAATCTGGAAATTCAACCCCGGAACGACTGAGCGGACCAACCCCATGTGCGAAACTCGCGGCATCCGTCGCTATACCCTGATTGTTTAAGGCTTCGAAAATATGATCTCCTCTCTAAGATAATCAAATGCCCAGGACGAACATGACCCCACCTTCGTTGAAATGGTCAAGCAAGGTTCTATGTACGAAGGTCTTCTAGAAAAAGCGGTAAGTGAATTTGGCAAACTACCTTACTGTGATACCCCTGGCCACCCTGTACATGAAACCCCCACTTCATCTCCAGTAAAGTCCCAACCTACTAAAAAATGGACGAGGATGGCTTCACCTCTCCCCCCAAGGAAAAGTCTCTAAAAATAACTTAACCTATAAAGAAAAATTTAAAATTAACTTACAAAATCGTTTTAATAATCTACAACCCAAGGATACGAAAGCAGCAGGAACTTCCCGAACCAACACCACCAAAAACACCACTTTAATACCTAGAGCAAATAATCCCGGAGCTAAAAATCTCCCACCTCCAGTTTTTTAAAATATACGAAAGATCATAGAATTCAAATAAAAACACTTAATGACATATACCCTAAATTACATAGCAAACTCACCGGTGAGTACATAAAATTATACTCTGACACAGATGAAGAAAGACGTGAATTAATTCACAAACTCGATGAACTCCAATTTCAATACTTCGCCATCAAACCTAAAGCTGAAAGACCTATAAAAGTGGTAACCAAGGGACTCCCCGAGAATCCGAGAATCCAACCCTCAAGATATAAAAAATGACCTAGTTGAACTAGGATACAAGGTCGATAAAGTTTCTCAACTTATCGGCCGAATTACTAAACAACCTCTTCCAATATTTCTAGTCTCACTCTCCAGGAACATTTTTAATGCAAAAATTTTTAACTCAAAAAAGTAAGTTACATGAACGTTACTGTGGATGGTTACGATGGCAAAGGGGTTACCCAATGCTATTCCTGTAACCGATTCCACCACACAGCAGAAAATGGCCACATCACGCCAAGGTGTCTGAAATGTGGCGAAGCTCACCAAACGCGCGATTGTCAAATAGAAAGGGTCGAAATACCCTACTGTACTAATTGCGAAACATACGGACACATGGCAAACTACTCCGGCTGCCCCAAATCCCCCAAACCTCGTAAAGGTACCCAAGATAAAACAAACACCTACACAAACACAGTTAATAGCATAGTCAGACCTGGAACATCATATTCACAAGCTGCAAGTACCTCCAACTCAACTAACACGCAACAGATGGCACCACATGTCAAGGGAGCTCATGCTGCTTCAGTAACAAACCAGGCCAATCAATCTAACTTACCACCCCCCTACAGTCAATTTTAACAATAATGGAACGTTTGATATGAATTTCATCACTCAAACGCATCAACAAACAATATTAGCCCTCTCCGTGCTTACCCAACTTATTGGTAACGCAACAAGTCTTCCCCCACCTCCCCAACCTTTACAATCTAAGAAATCAAAATAAAGAACAACGCAAAAAGGAATTACACGCCCTTTTCGAGGCACTCATAGAATATGAAGATGATTAGTCGAACATTGATTGGCCTGAGTTTGTGTTCATGGAATGCAAACGGCATACTTAGTAAAATAAACGAATTTAAACTATTTGTAGAGAAGTACTCTCCCGACATTATTTTAGTGCAAGAAACAAAACTGAGACCTATACACAACATTAGAATAGCAAATTACACATGTTACAGAAATGACCGCGTTGCGGAAGGACATGCTCTTGGTGGTGGTGCTCTAATACTTATAAAAAATTCCATTAATCACTTTAATGTGCCAACACCCCAACTTCAGTACTCTAAAGCTACCATTGTTACAATTAATCCTCCAAATTTCAATCCCCTCACAATTTTTAGCATTTACATTCCCCCTAGTTCTGACAATAGACTTTTTACACTTGACATTGAAAACTTAATTCAGATCAACAGTAGTTGTGTGATTTTTGGCGATTTTAATGCCACACACAACGCCTGGAACTGCTCCAACAATTCCACACGGGGAAATCAACTTAAAAATTTTACAGACACTCTTGATGTCGAAATTGCATTCCCCGACCAGATTCGGGCACAATTCATCTAATACATTGGATTTCGCGCTCATAAACAACTTTCTATACCCCTACGCAATTCTCTCTATTCCGGAACTTTCTTCCGGCCACAACCCCGCTATTCTTAATTTTTCTTTTAATTGTAATATTCATAAAGATAATACTAGAGCAGTTACCACCCGTTGGTCAAATTTTCTGAGTACATTAATAATAACATTCATGTTTCGGACTTTGAAAAAATCACAAATCCCGATATCTCAGAAAATAAAATCAACCTTTTCACCGAAGCTGTCCGCTCCGCCTACGAACACGCCTCCCGACCAATCAGAAACAGGAATCACACTTAACTCCTACAACACATACAAAACCTCATAAGACAGAAAAAAAAAGCCAGAAAAACCTTTCAAAACACTTTAAATCCCATTCATGAAACAAATTATAATAGACTACAGAAAATGATTAAAAAAGAAATATTAAAAAATTCTCTGATCAAACCTGGAAAATTAAATTAGAAGCAATGAATACACAACATAACACCTTATGGCAGTGCTTCTCAAACTTTCAATACTGGCGCCCCCCTTTTCAATCACAATTTTTATCGCGCCCCCTTATACAAAATAATTTACTAAATGCAATAATAATGCACTTTTACGATAAAGCAGCAATATTTATTATAAACCGTACAAATTCATGACATAAAAATTAAATTTTGTATATGTTACTTTTAAGCAAAAAAATGTTAAGTAATAGGATAATTACTAAGTTATTTTTCCTTTCTCTGATTTTTAAATTGGAACATATTACAAAATGCGGTGGTTGCTTAGAATATAAAATATAGATATCAGCTAAATATAGAAAATGAACTCAGAGGGTCAATTTCTAATCATAAGCATTCCTTTGAAAAATTTGCTCTGTAAGACAAGCCCATGGAAGTAGCTAATAATTATTAAACTTGTTCTTAATTTAGTATTAATTAATTAGTCATAAAATACTCTGTGCACCACTCATACATTAAAAGCAGTGTTTCTCACACTTTCAATACTGGCGACCCAATTTTCAATCATAATTTTTTGTCTCGCCCCCTGTACAACAATAATGTATTTACTGCAATAAAAATGCACTTTGAGAAGAGACGCTAAAGTTACAATACGATCTTAATTATAAACCGTACAAATTAATACGATAAATATATTAAATTTTGTGTATATGTAACTTTTTAGAAAATATATATATTACTTAGAATTGTGTTATTTTTCTTTCTCTAATTTTTAAATTGGAACAGATCGCAAAATGATGTATTTAAAGATTTATTTCCTTCAGCATTCATTTCTTAAAGTACAAATGTCATTAGAAAAATAGACTAGTCAAAATGTCGCTCTCTATCATATCCATCACATCTGGCATTATAGGGTACGTTTGCGTGAGTCTGGGCAACCTATCGGACGTCTGCGCAAAACATGCAAAAATGCTTTTCCTCGTACAATTCCAGTCAGTTTTGGTCGACTCGATACTCCTATAGCTACCGAATCTAGCTTTAATGTACATTTTTTTTAATTTCCACGTTAATTGTTATTCACGGTAATTAAGTATTTACGGCAGTAGATTAAAACAATATCATGCATACATTTTTAAGTTGTAAGCAAACATTCGACCATAATAAAGAATCAACAAGTACACAGACGAACGAGCATGGTTCCGAAAATTAAATCAAGGCGATCTTCTCAAAAATACTAAAATTTTGGATTTACCACCTTTGAAGAAAATGATGGAAAAAAAACCCCAGCTCGATATGTGTTAAAACTTACAAATCTGTAGAACAACGTGTGAAAGTTGTTTTTAAAATATGTAAAATCATTTAGCTATGTTGGCAAAGAATTTTAAAAATTATTTTCTGGATGAGGACAGCTTGGTAGCAAGTTACGAGTGGATTAGGGATCTATTTCAAGATACTCCAGAAGGGCTCTCAACTTCCGAAGAAGAAATCTTCATAGATTTCGCATCCAGTGAAAATTAAAAGGCAATTTTGTAATAAATCGCTCTTTGAATTTGGGGTAGAGGTGGATGAGGAATTATCTGTACTGAAAACAAAAGCACTTCGTATACTATTACCATTTTCAACATCCTACCTTTTTCAAACCGGATTTTCTGCAGTGGATGCCTTGAAGACAAAATATAAATCTCAGCTAAATATAGAAAAATAACTCTTTAAGTGTCAATTTCTGATATTAAACCTTCCTTTGAAAAACTTTCCTCTACAAGACAAGACCGTGGTCCCTAATAATTATTAAACTTGTTCTTAATTTAGTAATAAGATTGATTGATTGATTGAATATTAACGTCGCACTGTTCGGCTGCACGAGGGCTTTTGACGACGGACCACGTAATTTTGAACCATGGTCAAACATATGACACCTGAGCTGGCACCCCCTCTCTCTAACTACCACACCACACCAACGGGAAAACGTTTCAACTCTCAACAGATTTAACGTGCATCGCTGCCCTAAACGGCGTGTCTTTAGTGGTACTGGGCTCGAACTCGTAACCAGGCAAGCCACGATCCGATACCTACCACTCGGCTACCGCGGCCAAATTCAGTAATAAGAAATTATTTATAAAATACCTTCTTCAGTACTGATAAATCAAACGTATACTGGCTAAAACACCGATTCTTCGCATTCATTTTTAAAAAATAAAACATTATTCTTGATATAATAGCTGAACTGTAAGGGGAGTAAAACTGTGTGCACATACAAAATGTAAAATGATTTATTTTTTTTTTTTTTAGATAAATGCTATAATTGTAAATAACTGTTTAAAAGAACTGTAATTTTAAACCTCACACAATTAGCATTTAGAATTAATGTTAAATGAAAAAAAAAGAATATAAAATTCCGATGAAGAATAATTGTGTTACTTTTTAACTTTTAAAGAGAAGACTTCAAAATGTTTTAACCCGGGAGCAGGCGCGTACTCGATACTAACATTAATGGTAGTGCGGGGGAACTCAGTCACCCCAATCATTTGTTTAGAATTACTTTTACTGTACACGATACAAATCGGAATTCTAGTGAATATTTTTAATTTATAGAAAGTATACTTACCTTCTTTCAAGGACTATTAAATTCTTTGATGATTTGAGAAAAAATCCAATAAAACTGAACTAAAATGATTCAAAAGTACAAGACCATAATAAAGGACGCAAATCAGACACTTTTCAATTATCCTACAGAAATGTTAAACCAATCAATTCTTTTCCAAATATCGCAAAAACTCAATTATTTACAATTTCCCTAAGCGAAAAGCAAACGCATAAAAGATGGGAGGGAATTAATATTGAATAACCATACCATAAGATTGAAGGTCAATAAAATGATTAGCAAACGTACTGTGCAGCCTGGCTGAAAAGTGAATCATGACTTCCTTTTCTTTTTCTACAATTAATGTACAGTATTTCAATAATAATTACAGTGGTGAATTGTTTATCTTCTTGGAATTTTCTCAGGGTCTGGGTTTCTTTTAACGAGTAATATTTTATGTTAAAACGTAATAAAAAAAAAAATCTCTCATTGAGGAAATACAGCAAATAAAACAAAATGTTTTTTTTTTTTTTAATTTGGTTTTGGGATCAAAGATAGCTATTTGATGACGGAAAAAGCCAGATAATAAACATAAATTATGTCAGTGTTGTGTGTATTTTTTTTATTATGGAAGAAAGCATTTTGTTTTACTTCTCTTTCCGGTTATTTTTTTGTAAAAAAAAAAATCTTTAAATTTTCGATACGCTCGTTGTGGGTCATTCTTTGAGAAACACTCCCTTATGGCAGTATCAAAAATATTTCCGTAAAAAACGTTCAGATATCCCCTCCTTAAATAATACGGCAATCACTGACGAACAAAAAGCCGAATTATTAGCATAAACATTTCAAAGCAATTTCACAGACAACATAAGACCTGCAAAATGTCACAGATTGGCAAAAGGTTGTGTTTAGGGATGAATCCCGGTTTGTTTTGGGGACAGATGATAACCGTCTACGGGTGTGGAAGCGCAATGGTGAGCGGTACAATTCCCCCACAGTTATACGTCACACTGCCCGCACAGCCGGTGTAATGGTCTGGGGGTTCGTAGCCTATGATAGCCTGTCCACTTTAATTGTGATGCGTGGAACCTTAACGGGCCAACGTTATGTTGATGATATTCTTTAACCCCATGTAGGACCTTTCCTAAATGGTCTCCCAAGGGCAATTTTCCAGCAAGATAATGCTCGTCCGCATGCAGCAAGAGTTGCTCAAGACTTCCTACGTCATTTTTAGACTCTTCCATGGCCGGTCCGCTCTCCCGATTTGTCCCCTGTAGAGCACGTGTGGGATCAGCTAAAACGGCAGATGTCATCGTGTCACTCTGTACATCATTTAGAGTTGGCTGTTCAAGATTTGTGGGCCCATCTGCCTCAGGACAACATAAGGTTTCAAATCAACTCAATGCCGGACCGTGTGGCGGCATGTATTGCAGTTGGAGGTGGTTCAACGAGCAATTGAAGTTGCCCAGTATTCGTGTCGTTGCACACCCTGTATTTGTTAAATTGTCTTGTTTTTGAGATCAAGTGAATCTCTCATCTGTGTTATTATGTGTATTAAATTTCATTCCAATCCGATGCTTTCTTCTTGGGTCGCTATTTTCATTGTTCCTGAATATATATATTTTTGGATACTGCCTTTTCGGATATGTAATACCCTGCGCGTGAATCGCCGTTGCAATTCTGAATGCACAAGCACGTTTTAAATCTTCCTTATGCTATAGCGTATTAATGTAGTTATAATAAAGAAATGTGATATTTAAGTAATTTAATAGATACAGTGTTTATTAGATATAGTACAACAGTATTTTCGAATGAAGAAATTATATCTGCGGTTATGATGAGGAAGAATCAAATGATGAAGAATATAACAACAACTATCATTCCTCCACTGAAATCGAACCATATTTAGAAGGGGGAGACACTGTTGAAAAAAATGTTTTATATGTAGAGACACAAAAATATTGGGGAAGTACGTAATTTTGAAGGAGACACATGGTACTCATCTTATCCACTTTCAGATGAACTATTGAAAAAAAAATCTGAATTTCTCTTATTTCTGGAACAATAAGAGAAATTAAAAAAAGAAATTCCAAAATTTTTGAATTTATAGATTACAGAAGTTTACTCCAATATGTTTACTTTAAAAAATACAGATAAAAAAATTAAGATCCAGTGAAAACCTCGTATTTACTCACGACGAGATTAAAGGAGTGTATAAGCAATGTACTGAATGACTTTATAAAAAGAACAGATAAGCTACATTTACGTGTGAGAAATATAATAAACATATATATACTGTGTATTTCCTACTTTTCTTCTTTTTTAACTTTTGTATACAAATTTTACGGTAAAAACAGAATGTAAACACCCTTGGATATAATATACCCTGCGCGAGAGCTTTCGGTCATTTTTTCACGCGAGTAATGCCGGGATAATAATAACTATTATCATGTAATATAATTTACCAATAAGTATTTAAAAAAATAATATCATAATGTTATATAATAATAGTTGTGTTATATAATGGTGTTATATTATGCATAAAATATATTTAATTTAATCAATAATGCGTATCAATTAATAGTTGCTGATAACTTGCAATATTCCGAAAACTGCGTTCTTTTAATGAATTTCATCAAACACGAGGAATGTTTAAAAATGCATTATTACTTAAAAGTAAAATAAAGTGGAAATGCTCCATTTGCCGCAATAATTTAAAACACAGCTCTCATATTCTTTAAAGAAAATATCCTTGTACTCTGCAATGGTATCAGAAGAATCCGTATTCGAAAATAGCACAAAATACAGCAAAAGACCGACGCAGTAGCTTGAAGAATGATTGCAATGAAAATAGTTACATTTTTAAGGAAATCGTATTAAAATCATCTAAAACTTGTTGGGTAACCACGAGAAAAAAATTAAGTATAATATACGACAACCCCCTGGAACCTATTAATCTTATGATAAAAATATCAAGGTAACTATATTGTCATGTTATCGCCCATCTTGGCGAACATAAACAACTTGCCACGCAGCAGTCTGATATCAAATTTGCACCTTTAATGGAAAATCATGTAATTTTTAATTCAAAATTTAAACATTTCTTTATTGTCAAAAGTGGATTTTATTAGCATGTAACATGTAAAAGGATTTTTAAAAAATTTACCTTGCTTGGATTTTTGTTTTCAGTAAAACTTTGAAAAAAAACACTAAAGTTGTAAAGAAAAACTTTTTTCCAATAAATAAATAACGAGTGGAAATTTATAAAATGAAATCTATAAATGAAGCTCATTATGTCCCAAAACTTTACAAGCAAAATTTTAGCACTTATGAGTTACTTTTCAATTCATTTTTCAAATAGTCTGCAAGATATTTATAAGTTGTGAACTCTAAGACATCTACTCAGAACTAAACTAGGAAAGAAATACGATACTTAAAGCTACGAAGATTTTTGTGAAATGATTTTTCTGTAGTTTTTTGATTAATTAATTTTTTTCATAATAATAATATATGTTTTAAAAATTGATTATATTATTTCAATAAGAACAAGTTTCAGATACTGTAAGAAAATTGAACTTATGATATATTGATTTTTATTTCTCGAAAACATTAAATTTTCCGGAAAATTACAAGTGTACGAACATTTTTTGAGGGCCATTGTGTATATTTTGAAATTGTGCCGGATTTAACTGAAAGAGTATCATCCATACACATGATTAATTGTGCCAAGGCTTACGTTAAAAAGAATACAAAATGAAGTTCCTCCGTATCGTTCAAACAAAATGTTAAAACATGATATAATTAAAAAAAATCATGAAAGAGTGTAAAGAAAATAAGCAAATATTTTATTTTAGTTTCAAAATGCTAGTCATGGTTAATAACTCTGAATAGTTATCAACCGCATGTGGCAGCTTAGGTTAAAAAACAGTGGAAGAGAAATAAATCTATTTTATTCAACGCATTCAAGCCATTCTCGATTTCAACAGACCAAGTATAGTTAAACAACTGCGAATATTCCTTGGGCTACTGAACTTTTATCGGCGCTTTCTCCCAAATGCAGCGAAACATCAAACAAAATTAAACGACTTTCTGGTTGGAATTAAGAAAAGCAAAAATAAATCTATTGTGACTGGGACAAAGATTCAATAAAAGCCTTTGAATCCTGTAAAGAGCATCTGAACGCCTGTGGAGTTCAGCAACAATATAACAATAGCCACTGGCAGCCCCTCCTTTAGCATTTTTCTCGAAGCGACTGACTCCTACCCAGAAGAGGAATAGTACATACGACAGAGAACTGTTTGTTATGTATTCTGCAGTTAAACATTTTTGATATCACAGACAGGGTCGTGAATTTACTATTTTCATTTACCATACGCCACTGATTTTTGCTTTCAATCAACCGTTGAACAAAGCTTCACCTCGACATCTGCGACATTTTGATTTCATTAGCAAATGCACAACTACAATACGACATATATTAGGCAAAGACAACATCGTGGATGATGCTTTATCAAGAATCTATGTTATATTTTTACCACCAACAATTGATTATGCAGCAATAACAAAAGTTCAAGACAACGATCAGGAATTAATTCTCTCAGCAATTACCATTTGATCACCTGTGAAGTTTCTACTGGCCAACCTCGAACTTACATTCTTGCTGCTTTTCACAAAGACATCTTTGAACGCTACCAGAGAAAATCTCATCCTGGTGTTCGAAACTCTGTCAAGTTAATTTCAAAGAAATTCTTTTGGCCAAAATTGAGATGTGACGTTACAACATGGTATTGCGGCTGCAATGAGTACCAGAAATGTAAAGTCTCCAGGCATGTCCACAGTCAAATTGGGAGATTTCCTCTTGTCAGCAAACGCTTTGATGAACTTCATCTTTACATAATTGGACTATTACCCGCAGCGTCAGGATATCGGTATTGTGTTACTATAGTAGATCGTTTCATCAGATGTCCTTAAGCTTTATCAGTAATGGATATTCGCTCCAAAACGGTAGCAGATGCAGTTTATCGTGGTTGGATTTCAAAGTTTGACTTACCATCTTACAAAGCTGCTGATCAAGGCACTCAGTTTGAATCTGAACCGTTCTATGAACTCTCCAAATTATTAGGCTTTAAGTGCAAATGTATAACAGCCTAACATCCTCAGTTTAGCAGTTTGGTGCAGAGATGGCAGCACAAGCTATAAGCCACCATTATGATCCATAGTGAAACGATTTGGTAAAAATTCATATCGATCATCCTCCTTGAACTGTGTACCATATTTTATGAAGATTTTAAAGCTACGTCAAATGAGTTGGTCTTTGGAGAATAATTACGCTTGCCAGGCGATTTCCTACATGACTTGAAACCTGCATAACTCCATCACATTTTGCGCCACAGCTTCGTAATACTTTCGCTGAAATACGGCCTGTTCTACCAGCTCATTATACAATCGGTCTAAAAAATAGTTGAGCACCGTGGCCCTTTCATAAAATGATTGAAAATGGAAAACAACCCTTTTTCAAACAAATAATTTTTATGATAAATCCCCACATGAATTTTATTTAAACGGTTCGTAAAATTACGTTATTTTTTAGGTGTAATTGATATTACTCATGGATGTAAAGTATTGCTAAATTTTTTTTATTCGACCCCAGATAGGTGAAATGAAATTTATTCATCTTGGTAGGCTTTGAAAAAACAGTTGTCGACAACAAGCCCACGCATTGAGATGACAACTCCTTCCAATCTTGGTGTACCTTAAGAAAACAGGAGACAACAATCAAGTCAGAAAGGTGAGTCTAACTTTTGTGTAATATTTGAATGCGATTTTAAAAAGATGCACTCCAATCTTGGTGTATTAATTCATCCGAAATTTGAGGACCGAGTACACCTCGATCTCCCAATTTTCCGATTTGCAGAGTTAGATAAATCATTTATCGCTGCCAGAATCTGAGATTTCAAATCACTCCAAATCCTGACACGAAAATATTTAGCATTCCCATGTTGCCATGAAAAAATTTTCCGTTAAGACTGTCAAAGTTGGGGTATCCAATACAACCCAACACTGACAATCTTAGCAAAAAACATTTTTGGCTCGACTGGATTCAGAAATATTCTAGCGGCTGGCTGTGTGCTCGCCTTTTATACTCAAGTGAAGCAATTCCTATTGGCTGGCACTATCCAGCATTGAAAGTAATTTCTTAATGCATCTTTTTAACGGAAGTTGTATAAGAGATGCACTCCGACGTTGGCGTATTGTGTGTTTTGAAAAAGGGGGACCGAGTCGACTTTTTTTGGTATAATTGCCTTTTTTTCCCTCTACTAAATCGCACGTTTGTAACATTCGTCCTGCAGCTTGTTAAACTGCTGCAGATAACGAGCAAACCGGTTCGATTTCACAATGGCGCGCTCTAAAATTTCGAAATACTCGTGCGCATTATCGTGCAAGTTGTCAGGTAAGCTGCAGTCATGTAAATCGTGGAATTTGGGCAGCGTGTACAGGTTAAGGAGTCATATACCTTTTAAAATTTCCAGAAAATCGATTTTTTTATTATTATTTTATTTTATAGAGTAAACCTTTCTGAGTGTTCTAAAAGAATTCACATGCAGATATTCCCAATAGAGCGGACGTTATTAAGAAAATAAAAGAGTAGAAAAGGCGATTTAAATATTGTTTACATTTTGGCTTCAGGGTGACAGCTGTCATGTCGCGGGTGACAGCTGCGTTTCTCTGTTTCTAATATTTTCATTCTAATTATTATCAAATGCTTCAATCTAAGCCTCAAATATTATTATTGTTGTTCTGAATATTAACTACAACTTCTACTAACTTTATAAACTTCTACTTCTACTTTGTTTTGATAAAGTGAATCTTGAATTTATACTCGCTCGTTTTTGATTTTCATATCGTATTTTATTCTAAGATAAGTTTTAGGAAAAATATTATTTTCTTTATAATTTTTTGAATTATGAATTCGTTTGAATCTGCCAAAAGACCATCTGGTAAACGTCCTAAGAAAAGGAAGTTTACTGGTAATATGCATACGAGATGCAAAGCTGTACACAGTGTGGATGAATCACTAAACAACAGTGCATCTGGAAAAAAGATTCGTCTGCAAGATGTTGATTCATCTTTTGTTGAACATAATGACTGTTTTGATGGCGGCTATAGAGTGTTTGATAAAACTATCATGTTTACAAACATTCAAAACTTTGCTTCTTGCAAAAAATGTGGTGGTGATATTAAACTATCAGAAAAATGTGTTAGAGGTTTGTCTAGTGTTTTTTCGATTGAATGCAAGAACTGTAAAGACTTGTGTTCGTTTAGAAATTCAAAAATGCTGGGTAAAAGAAAAAATATTCCAGAAATAAACAGACGTTTTGTATACGCAATGAGGACAATTGGACAGGGTCATGCAGCAATGACAACTTTCTGTGGTGTCATTGACTTTCCTCCTCCAGTTGCTGAAAAATCCTATAATAACATTATATAAACAAACTACAATTGTGTAGTAAAGAAGTCGCAGAAGCTTCAATGCAAAGTGAAGCTTTGAAGAGGTAACTTTGACAAATTCTTCCGATATAATAATTAGTGGAGATGGAACATGGAAAACCCGTGGCTATTCTTCTCGTGTTGGTGTGTGTGCTGTTATAAGGGACAAAACAGGAAAGTGTATTGATGCGGAAGTGATGTCTTCTATCTGTAAAGGATGTGATTCTTGGAAACGAAGAAAGGGGTCACCTGCTTACAAAAAGTGGAAAATTCTTCACGTTAAAGAATGTTTGAAAAACCACAATGGTTCAGCTGGCATGATGGAGACTGTGGGAATGGTTCGTATATTTAAGCGTTCATTAAGTCATCGTTCTGTGAGATATACATCTTACATCGGGGATAGCGATTCCAAAACATTCTCATCTATTACTGCATCCAATCCGTATGGAGAAGATATCACAGTTTCAAAAATTGAATGTGTTGGACATGTTCAAAAAAGAATGGGAACTCGTTTACGAAAATTAAAACAAATGAGCTCCAAACTCAGTGATGGGAAGTCGATTGGGGGAAAGGGAAGGTTGACCGATAGAATGATCGACTTAAGTACAACGTACTATGGAAATGCAATCCGACAAAATAAAACATGCCTGTCAGATATGCGAAAAGCTGTTTGGGCTGTATATTTCCATATACGTTCAAGCGACGAAGAGAACCATTGCACAGTGTTTGTCCCGTAGGTCCTAATTCTTGGTGTAAATATCAAAATCAAGTAGTAGAGGGTAGTGTGGAAACTTTAAGACACAGTAACAAATTGCCAGTGGCAGTAATGGATGCCATAAAACCTGTGTTTAATGATCTATCACAACCTAAACTTCTACAAAAATGTCTAGGGGGTAAAACCCAAAATAATAATGAATCCATTAACTCATTAATATGGAAATTATGCCCCAAAACTTTAGGTTGTGGTAGAAAGATTGTTGATATATCTACAAATGAGGTAATTGTCATTTTTAATGATGGTAATCAAGGCAGAATAAAAATTATGCAATCGCTTGGTCTGACTGTTGGTCAATTTGCACATAAATTTGTTACACTTGTAGATATAAAAAGAATTCAGACTGCAGAAGTGTACATTTTAATCTCTGCACAAAAGAAGTACGACAGGCTAAAAGAATGCAATTTAAAACTACTTGTAAGAAATTAACTGAAAAAGAGGGAACATCAAATGCATGTGGCGAATTTTAGCATTTTAGAATCATAGTAATACACTGCATTCATATCACAAATTGTTTAATATTTATAATAAGTAGTTGTTAATTAAGGTATTAATTGTTTTTAAGTAATATTTATAAATTTTTAACTTTATTTTGGAGAAATGAATCACTTTGTTGCATTTTGATTATTTTGTAGCTTTTGATATCGTTTCGATGCTTGTACTGCGTTGGTATAATATATGTTTTTAGTTATAATAATTTTAATAAATTGAAGTTTATTGACTAAAAAAACTTCACATTAGTTTTAATTTAAATTTAGTTGTTTGAGTAACCAGAATAATATATATATAAAACTTTGGTAAATTTTACGTTTGATGTCAATTTTCTCAGAACGTCATTTTTACTCATCACGCGCATGATATTTTCAAAACCGTGCCATGCAAAATGATAAAATTTTTACTGTAGATTCTGATCATATCTGTACTTAAAATAACGAACCAGTTTGAATTTTTAATGAAAAAATTTAAAATTACAAATATAAAATAGCAAAAAATATTTAAAAATTTTATAGTTAAATTTTAAATTGTTATAGTTTACTAAAAATTTTAAATCAGTGTTTCATACTTCGTCATTTTAAAGATAACACAATTTCCAACACTGAGCAAAAATGTCATCAAAAAATATTGGTAACTTTTTTTATAAAGCTGCGCGTACTGCATATCACTTGCGAAAAGAAAACAAAAATTTCTTTTTGTAATTATCTAATTAAAAATTTATCCTAATTAGCACTGTGTTTGTTGGTTATGTTTTAAGTAAAGTAATATCTATTTGTTTATTCCTCCAAAATTTACATCCCAGGAAACAATAATAATAAAATTATAGAGCTTTAAATAGCTCACTATTTTTAACCATTTTCAACTTTTTAAAAGGTATGTGACCCCTTAATGGTAAATAATCCAAGCTTTTCAAAGATTGCTCGCTGGGCCGATCCTTTCAGGACGATAATCTTTTAGCTAGATGTCAAACTTTACCCTTGACGCAAAAGGACAGGTATTCCAAGGGCACAGATCCAGGAATATGTCGTTTCAGAAAGAGAATTTCAATAATGTATCTGTTGGCCTGAGAATTTTTGTCAGTGCAGACGAAATTGAAATGGTCTATGGTAATGCAAATGACTTTCGGATCATTCTTCGGGATACTGGCAATGGACAGTTTGATGGGGACAGGCTGACCACGATAGTGAAACACGTTGGCATGTTTAAAGTTAGCTAGGTAAGACATGTTGCTTCACTTTCTCGCTTTAAATATGTTCGAGTAGCGTGACGTCAATTGGGATCCTATTGGCTGAAGCTTGTCTATATCGCTCCAAATTGTTTTCCAAAGCCCGTTTCCCTAGTTGTGAACACGCGAGATGCCAAGTTACGTTGTAGTTACGATTCATTTTCCAATCGTCCAACCACGTCAACAAAATCACGTACACGTCCGACAGCCGCGTGCAATGAGTGAGATCCAACGTATACGCATCCAAATTTTGAGGTTCATACGCGTCACAAACTTGGTGAGACGGGGGATGACACAATTGAAAAAAAACCTCATCTCGACCCCTTTATCCCCAATCAATCCAAATGATTCGTAAACACAATGACCGTTTTTGCAAACGAACGAAGAATGATGTCGACACTGGTACAACAAATTTTGTACAAATTTTCTTGTCGGGAAACCACGCAGTCTACATTAATGCAAACAATTCTATAAAGGAAAATCAGTATTGTCGTAAAAAGGCTTGGAGATCGGTACTCACTACCTCTAAATACAATGCCTTCTCCCACACTTGCTGTCGTAGCAATCAAACTTCAGGCACCAGATATGATTGTTAACGCTGAGTCGTGTTTATCTGTTTTCGGCTTATTTTTACACCTGTATTTTTTCCTTACTTTTAAAGTCATCCTAATAGTTCAGATCAGGTAGCCTTTTTTGTAACTGCATTATATATTTTGTATTTCTAATATTAAAATACAAAATAATTAATAAATGGTTGCTTTGTCCAAATTTATCATTACTATAAAGTGTGTATCATAAAGAGTTTTATTTTACTTACACACTATTAATACTAACGATAAAGAGAGTGTTTTTTTTCCAGGTATAGAAGTTTAAGTTGGCATTACTTTCCAAGATGGCGACCGATTTAACAGCTGTCAAGTGATTTCTTTTCAGTTTGGTTTGGCAATTCATCAAAACGATCATCAAGCAAGGCGTAGATTCGTCGAATGGGCCCAAAAGGAGATTGCCGTTGTTCCCGATTTTCATAAGCGAATTTTGTTTAGCGATGTAGCGCACTTCTGGTTGAATGGCTACGTCAACAAACAAAACTGTCGCAATTGGAGTGAAGCTAATCCACAAGTGTATGTCGAAACACCGTTACATCCAGAAAACTGACTGTTTGGTGCGCTTTATGGGCTGGTGGAATCCTTCTTCAAAAACGATGAAGGCCACAACGTTACAGTAAATGGGTTGAATCCTAGGAGGACCCACTTTTGGTCGCCAAATTTTTTTGTCGCCAAATTTTGAGCGATAAAGGTTACAATATGGTAACCCTTCCATTTCATCCAAAAAAATTTGGATTTTCAAATCACCTAAAAAATGGCAACCCTAAAAAAGTACAACGTTTTTCGCCTTTTCCGAAAAAACGTCTTTTTGACATTTGACTTCGTTTGAGAAAGTCTGCTCTCCACCGGTTGTTAAGAATGGCGTGTGAAAGGAAATTAATTGAAAGTGAGGCTACGACAGGTTTCTTTGTGCTCCTGGGCACAAAGGGAAGAAAGAGACATTAGAATGGTGTATGAAAGCTAATTTAATTGCTTCTCGTTATGAATGTCGAGGTTTAAAAAATATGCGTTTGTAAGAACGAAGGGAACGGTTGACGGCTACGAATGGCGTTGCCGCAACCAATCGAAAAATAATCGCCACGACGTTGTTCGGAGTGTGAGAAAGGAGCACTTGGTTTAGCGAAAGCAAACTTGCTATAATTTATCTTGCGTTTGACCAGATATTGGTTTGGCAAGAGCATGAATGCGTTCGTGGTGAATGACTTGAAAGTTAATAAGAACAGGTCACAAGTTGGTGGATGACAATTTTCATGACCTTGCATCCATCGCAATGTATCCACCAACGGAACATGACGAAATTCAAGCGTAAGGGTACGTGCCTTTTAAAATTTTTTAAAATGATTGATTTCATGTATTTCTTCAATTTTATATTTGCACGCCCCTTTCGTCCTTTTTAAAAATGTAAATCATCACACTGGTTTTAAAATGCTTTTTTAAAATGAATTTCATTGCTTTTTCTCCGTTTTTTTCTTTATATAATGATTAATTTAATGTATTTATTCGTTTTCATCTTTGCGGCCCATTTCATCCCCGCTGACGCATGCGCTTCCCAATTTTCGTCATTGACGCCTTTTGAAAACCTTCAATTTGGCGCTTTTTGGCGAAAAATTTTGGCGCAAAACAGTGGGTCCTCTACCCAGTAAATGGTGATCGGTATAGAGCCATGATTACTAACTTTTTCATTCCTGAATTGAACAATCATGATGTCCAGGAGCTGTGATTTCAACAAGACGGCGCAACATGTCACACAGATCGTGCCACAATCGATTTATTGAAAGACACGTTTGGTGTCCGCCTAATTTTACGTTTTGGACCTGTGAATTGGCCTCCAAGATCTTGTGATTTAAGACCGCTAGACTATTTTCTGTGGGGCTATGTTAAGTCATTGGTCTATGTGGATAAGCCACAAACGCTTGACCATTTGGAAAACAACATTCGCCGTGTTATTGCCGATATACGGCTAGAAATGTTGGAAAAAGTCATCGAAAATTGGACGTCCAGATTGGACTACATCCGATCCAGCCGTGGCAGACCTATGCCAAAAATCATATTTAAAATGTAATGCCACAAGATTATCTTTCGAATAAAAAAAATCATATCAATCGAATAATACATCGTTGTTTTATTGCAATTTAAAGTTCTATACCTCTAAAAAAACACCCTTTACTTTTGTTGATTCTGCAAAATGAGTTTTTGGTAAAAAAACACAAAAATATTTGTTTGCATTAGCAAAGACACTAGATAATTTTTGTCTCATTAACAATGCTTTTTTGGCTCCTTTTAAAAACATAAATTTTACTAGGGTTTACAAAATATTTGTTTGATAAACAAAACGCTATTGTCATTATAGATAAAAAAAATGAATTACCAATGCTTATATAAGAGACTCAAATGTCTTATCGAACAACCTACTAAAGCTATCAACAGACTTTAAAAATTACGATATTACAATTTCCATAAATAAAATAAAGTTAAATAACTTGCCTTTGAATACTTTGATGGAGAAAAATCTTTTCTGCAGGTAGCTGCAATCCATTTCCTTCGAAGGGGCACCTTTTTGAAATTAAAACATTCTGACTGCTGTAGTACCTATAATTTCAATAACAATTGGAGCTACGCACGTATAGACATAATTTTTTTTTACTTTTCTCAGTTTTATTATTCTCCCAGAATCGTCAAAAAAATGTAGGAAGCAGCAAACAACACACCATAATAGCGTGGGCGAGTACTGGTCTAACACAAGCAAACTTTCTATACCTACTATGCGTTACGTCACAAGTCTCTATCATTTCAGTAGTCAGACCTTGTGTCTTGGAAGTGTTGACATATATAAGACGAGCAAGCAGAGACATTCTCATTCTGTGAATTAACATTTCTCACCCAGCTATCTTTGCACATGCCAACGTGTTTCACTATCGTGGGTGGCCGTGGTAGCCGAGTGTTATAGGTATCGGATCGTGGCTTGCCTTGTCTCGAGCTCGAGCCCAGTACCACTAAAGACCCACCGTGTAGGGAAGCGATGCACGTTAAATCTGTCGAGAGCTGAAACGTCCTGCCGTTGGTGTGGTGTGGTAATTAGGAGAGGGGGTACCAGCACAGGTGTCGTCCACATCACTTGACCATGGTTCAAAATTACGTGGTCCGTCGCCAAAAGCCCTCGTGCAGCTGAATAGTATGACGTTAACATTCAATCAATTAATCAATTCACTATCGTGGTCAGTCTATCCCCATCGAACTGCTCATTTCCAGCATCCCGGAGGATGATCCGAAATTCATTTGCCTTTCTGTGGACCATTCCAATCTTGTCTCCACTAACAAAGATTGCCAGGCCAACAGGTACATTATCAAAATTCTCTTTCTGAAACGACATATTCCTAGATTCGTGCCCTTGGAATACCTGTCCTTTTGTGTCAAGAGTAAATTTTGTCATCTAGCCCCAGGAAAAAGATGTTTCATCACAAAGGTGTGTGAAAGGATAAGACCAGCGAACATTCTTTGAAAAGCTGGGACTATTTACCATTAATATGGAGACTCAACCCAAATTTCACGATATGCGTGACAGTGGCCTTCCTGACCACTTACACGATGATGCACATGAGTATTTCGACATTTCAGAGCGAACCATGGTGAAATCGTATCGGTTAGAGCGTTATCTACAGCAGTTAAACGAGCTGCAGGCTGAATGTTACAAACAAACTTGCGATTTAGTTGGGTGAAAAAAAGGTACAGTTTTACCAAAAAAGGGGAAACGAAGTCGACCCAAGAGTCGACTCGATCCACCTTTTATCAAAACGCACAATATGCCAACTCTGGAGAGCATATTTTTTTGAATCTTTTGTTAAAAAGATGCATTAAAAGATTACTTTCAATGTTGAAAAGTGTCACTAGAGTATAAAAATAAGCAGCCAAGCGCCAAAATGTTTCTGAATCCAGTCGAGTCAAAAATGTTTTTTGTTAAGACTGTTATGGTTGGGTTTTGGGGGGCTCTCTGCGGTAACCCTTTGGTTAAGGTATCGGATCATGGCAGGCATAGCATGAATTCGGGCCCATTACCACTAAAAACTCGTCGTGTAGGGGAGCGATGTACGTTACATCTGTTGAGAGCTCAAATGTCCTCCTATTGGTGTGGTGTGGTAGTTAAGAGAGGGGAGTGCAAGCTAAGGTGTCGTATTCGTCACTTAACCGTGGTTCAAAATTACGAGGTCCGTCGCCAAAAGCTCTCGTGTAGCTGAACAGCGAGACGTTAATATTCATTCACTCATTCAGTTCAGTTGGGTTGTATTGGATATTCCAACTCTGGCAGTCTTAACAGAAAAAAAAATTTTCATGGCAACATGTGAATGCTAAATGTTTTTCCTGTCAGGATTTGGAGTGATTTGAAATCTCAGATTCTGTCAGCGGTAAATGTTTTAGACAAACTCTTCACATCCGAAAATTGCGGGATCAAGTTTTACTCGATCCTCATCTTTTCGGGTCAATTAATACATCAAGATTGGAGTGCATCTTTTTAAAACTACATTTAAATTATACACTAGAATTTTACTCACCTATCTTAGTTGATTGCTGTCTTCTGTTTTTTCAAGACACACCAAGATTGGAAGTATTTGTTGTCTCAATGAGTTGGCTTGTTGTCATCCACTGTTTTTTCAAAACTTGTTGTCGACCCCCTTTTTTTTAAAGCCCACCAAGATGTATAAATTTCATTTCACCCATCTGTGGTCGAATGAAAAAAAATGAGCTATACATTACATCTATGAGTAATATATATTACACCTAAATTGTAACTCAATTACCATTCTTGTAAATAAAAATCTTTTGGGAGTGTATCATAAAAATGATTCGTTTAAAAAAGGGTCGTTTTCCATTTTCAATCACTTTTTGAAAGGGTCATGGGGCTCAACTATTTTTTAGACCTACTGTGTAAAGCAGAAATCTTTCATTTTTCATGGTCTTGTAACGTTTGCTAATTTATTTGTCCGTACTGATTCCGTCCGAACTGCTTTACAGCAACCTTACGAAGGACCATACCCTGTGATGGAGTGCTATGCAAAGTATTTTGACATCAGCATCAGAAGAGTTTCTCGAACAATCTCTATTGATAGATTGAAATCCTGTTTCTTTTCTGAACCTGATCCTTCTTAACCAACTTTAGTAGATGGAACTTCAACCACAAGCATTTCACCACTAACTGTGTGTCAGCTACTTCAATCACTCACAACAGTGCACTTCTGAGCAATCTCCGAAGCTTTGAGTGAGATTTGTTGAACCTCCTGCTCAATAAGTTACTCGTTCTGGTCGTGTAGTTCACACATCTAAACTATTCCTGTAGCGTTCAACCTGTTCACTGGGGGCTCGGGGAGAATTACTCTCACTACATGAACTGAAGAGAACTAATTCAATTATTAATTTCTTTGTTGCCGTTTGACAACACTTATCATTTCATTTTGTTTACCGTTATGCAGTGTGCCATAATGTGTCTCGGAAGTCGTTAAATAATGAGCACACTTTTAGAAGAGGAAAGGGGAAGGAAACAGGGGGATGGCAGTCTGCGGGGTTACAGAGCTTAGCAAATTTCTCTCCAATATCGGCGATTGCTTTGAATACGATGCCAATCATTCATTTTCGCATTAGACGGGGACCTGTTCACACAGTGAAAGCTGTATTCTTATCGAAAGCATAAAAAAATATATAACCATCTTTCGAAATAGCAAGTTTAAATACATGGAACAAATTTATTTTAAATGAAATTAAATAATTTATTTCTTCATTATTTTTTGAATAAAAAGTTGAATTATGTAATTGCAGTGGTAAGTAATACGATTACGAGCAGAAAGCGCTTACATTATTGTTTGGTTGGTTTTTGAAGATCCGGGTTTTTAACGAAACGATACTGGATTAATTTAGATAATACGATTACTCATGGCACGGAAATTCAAAAAAGAAGCAGCTCCTCTGTTGTACATTTTGTAGATTTTGCGAATAAGTATTTTAAATATAACCAATAAACTATAAATCGAAAGGGTAAGTTTTTGATACAGAATAAAAAGCGTTTACTAAACTGATTTGAAAAGCTTTTATTTTCGTATTTAGTTTTCTATTCTACAAAATATAATATTTATTTATAATTTTAGATAGCTTGTGCACTGAATATTAATTGATAGATTTTTATTAAATGGGTTATTTGTTTCGCTCATTCTGTGGGTCATCAAATTACATTTTAATCGTTACGTAATCGTAAATACTTGTTTTACTAATAACAATTCAATATGTGTATACATATTCATAATGATACAAGTCGAATGACGGATTGACCGTAAGCTATGATTTTCACTCTGACAATGAATCGAGTTTCTCTGGTATTTTTGTTTAATATAAACGGGAAAATTTTTAAAAGCTTAATGTTTTATCACTTTATATCAAACTCTCTCTCTCTCTTTAAAAATGAAAAAGCAGACTTCCAAAATTAACTAGAAAGAATTTTTTTCTCATACTTGAAAGCTAGATCAGATTATAAATTAAACTCATTTTCAAACGGAAATTAGTATATATCCTTCCATAGTATAACCATATATCTACACATATAATGTATAAACTCGACTAAATTTATGCCAAAAAAAAATAATGAAAAAGTGGATTTCAATTACATGTTACTGATAAATGTAATTATTCATATATAAATACGTATTTGTGGAAGCAATTCTTTTTTTTTGTACCTAATGAAATTCGAGTTCGAACAAGACAAAAATTGAATTGCATACTGCCTGTGTTATAGTTTTTAATTAAATGGTGTGAAAAGTCTAAATTGTCTCTACACGCTATGCTTAGTTTACACGCAATAAGTTTTCTTATAAAGAGAAAGTTCAAAATTCACAAATTTATAATGCAAGAATTCTCTTTCCGTAAGAAACTATAGGATACTCTCTTATGGTTTCCTCTTCTAAAATAACTATATTAAACGCCGAATTAAAAATAAATTCCCTTATTTAAATGCCTATAAAATGAACGAAAAGATTTATTGAAGTATTTTTTACCTTAGCAATAATAGAAACCACAATTTCACACAATTGTTTCTTTACAGTAAATTATTTTAAATACAAGGGATGCATTTCTCTGCTATGTTAAAAATCATTCGGCCAATTATTTACAAATTAATTAGAGCACTTCTTCATTGAAGTATACAAAGCATGTTTTAATTTTTTTTAAGCAAAAGTTATAAAAAATTTTTACGAGATGTTCTGGCCGTAATTTTAAACTTTTGCTAATTTTAAATAATTTAAATAGAGTTTATCCATAGAAATGTGTCTTATTATAAAAATAAAATTTTATTTTTAAGAATGTCCCTAAAATTTTAAGACACGTTTACCTATATAATGGACATCATACTTAAACTCCTGTTTAATTTAATTATTGAGTTCCAACCTTTCTCCTCCACCCAAACCTTTTAGGCAGTCATAAAAGCGGGATTCTTACTGAATAGTGTGTAGGGGGGGATAAGGATGATCTTATTTTTTCTGCTTCTTAAATCTTCAAAACATGCATATACTCTGAAAATAGTTTATTTATTCAACCATACAATAGTATTCCTTCTATTTGTTATTCTTCCGTATTCTTTTTAATAAATACTGAAGTAGGAAAAAAATTACTTTTGAGTCAAAGATAATATTCTCACTCCTCTAGTTTAAATCAACTACTTTTCATTTAATGTTAAATACAGTAAATTATACCAATCCTAGTTCATAATGTCGTATAAAAATTGAATCACGCAAAGTGAGTGAGAATATGGGGAAGCACTGAATATCGCAAAATTGGTGATGCGACACAGATAATTTTTATCAAATTGCAAAAGTAGAATTTTTTGCTGAAATAAAAGGCCATTTGATTTCATAAATAATTGCATTATTTATAAACTTTTTAAAGAAGCGGGCAAACAACCAAATATCATACAAAAAGAGGATAACCTACATCAAATTGGGACTTTAACACATGACTTTTAACAAATTTGGTAAATTCAATGCAAAAACTACATTATTTTTTTTACAACACATTTAATACAACTGATCACATACACGAGTTATTTTGATGAATAGTTTTGGAATGAGACAATCTAAAACATAGTTTAAAATTAGAATATAATACATTGTTGACTAATTGTGATATTGGTCGCTAAATAACAAGGAAACATTAGAATTTGTGGTGCCTCAATTTCAATGGACTAAATTCATGTGACGTAACGATCACGTGATTCCGTCAACCGGTGAATAGGGCGTCGTTTGTTTACTATTGCGTATGATTATTTTGTTCTTAAAGATTTACATTTTACTTTCTAAAACGTCTTATTTTGCTGAAATGGTTGCTCGATCAGTTATAGAAAGGATAATTAGAAAGAAAAAATTATTTTATAATATCATTATAACAAATCAAAGTGCTTTGGTAGCATGGTGAAGCGTGAGGATTATATTCCATCTTCCTAGTGTTTATGCGTTTGACAACTCTTTGAATAATGTTTCCAACACCGTAAGACAGATGAAACTTCTTCAAAGAGGATTTTGGATAGATGTAGACTTACTTTTACAAGAATGTAAATATTTAAAAGCAAATATTTGTTTATTTTACATCGTTATATTGAGAACATATTATGTTTAGTTAACTTAAATTTTACTTATGTTACACATCTTCAGAGTAGTTAACAGAGGTACTTCAGCATTTAATTATTTAAAATTAGAATCTGATATGTAACCATACATATATCAAAAAGAAGTATATATATTTATAAAACTTATTTTAGTAAACTTAGTAATTTTACAATATTACAGGGAAAAAAAAAAATAAAGAAATGGAAAAATATCTTACTTTATTGCAGCTCTGTTAATGTTTATACTAGTTGATGAAATAAGAACCTCTTTCAAATACATTAGAAATCAAAATTATCATTTACCATTTGTAAAATTACACATAAAAAAATTGTGCTACATTTTAAAAATCTTTATTCGCTGCACTACTTAAGGTAAAATATATGATTTATCGAGAATTGAATTCCAAACATGGTAATAAATTATGGCATTAAAATTTTTAAAATGGAATGTGTATATAGTAGAATATAAATTTGTGTTCAGATATTAAATATAAAAATCTTGTTCACTCCTATATGACCAAAATAAAAAAAGTCATTTTTGAATTCATAATTCTTTTAGAAAAAAATAAAAATTGTAATATATTTGCGTGGTTTCAACACATATGTTTTTTAGAGTTTGACTGTGTGGTATAAAAACCTGTCTCACACATATACAAATTTTTTTACTACATATGTATAATAAATATTCATTTATTGGTATTTGCCCAATTTGTAGATTTATCATTATAGAGATTAGATTTATTTTATACTTTTGCAAAAATAAATCTCATGATATATGTCCTGAATAAATTAGTTGCATTCAGTTTGTAGCAAATATTGACCTAAGAAGAGTAATTTAAACAATTTTATGATATTTATTGAAGAGAATTACAGAGAATCCTTATTTCAAAAATATTGTTAAGAGGTTAATTGGTCAAAATCACTGACATTTTTGTGTGACATATGTTTTGAAGATAAATTTTGGGCTCTTTGTGTACTATAATGATCAATTTCTTTTTTTAAAAGTATCTATACATATAAATAAAAATGAAGTGTCTGTTTGTAATTTAAAATTAACAGCTTTTTACTAAATGCATTTAAAAGTATATACGGTACTTATATGAAAAAATCAATTTTAAAATTTTTTGTCTCTCTGTCAGTCTCTGTTTGTTGGGGATAATCTCTGAAATGACTGGACCAATTTTGACGAAACTTTCACAGGCAGATAATTAATATTATATAAAATAACTTAGGCTACTTTTATTATAGAAAAAAAATTAGGGTTCCGCGAAAATGAAATTAAAACCAATGAAATGGTGAACAATATCCGTTTCTAATAAGGATTGTTTATTTCAGTAGGGATTATTTTTATTCAATAGGGATTGTTTTATATTGCGCGCCTTCTGTCTCACCGTTTCTAGACAAACTTTTTGTTTGATAAGGTTATTGAGACTCACGATATTTCCCGTTCATATCCGATTCTAATGATTTTAACAGTCTTCACTTACCCCTTGCTAGCGGCTTCGTTTCATCCTACCCTGTCCCTCACCTCATTGACAGTATCAAAGGTCACGAATACCTCTCCCCCTGCTTGCAGATTCGTTTCACCCTACTGTTGCTAAGACCTGTTTTGAACTGTTGCATCATTACAATGATTTCATTCGTTCTCAAAAACACTGAGCAACATCAATTTTTCTATAACTTAGACAGCATTTAAGCCTAAATCAGGAAGTTTTGGGGTTTTACGTCATTCGACTTCTCCCAAGGCTCCGCATTTAAATAAAAGTAACCTAATTTCATACCTCTATTGTTTATTTCATTGCCAAATACTGCACAAAGCAGTCACAATAAATGTTTGTCTTGCAAGAGTGATTGTACAAGTGTGAGTGTGCGGTGGGGGTGGCGATCGCAGAGCAAACAGGTTGTTTTATTTAGTTAAGAACGTGGGTAGTTGTTTCTAGAATAAAAATTTTTAATTACGTTTCAGTTGAAAAAGTGCACTTACACCCTTAAATTAAGTAAGTTTATTCAAAACTGTAAATAACTTCATTTATCCTGCATATTAATATACACAATATAATAATATTTAATTGAATAATATTTATATTGCGTAATATTTATATTGAAATCAAAGAATAACGGTTTCTCGAGTCACAAAGTATTTTTTCCTACCGTTCCTTTCTCTTAATTCATTTTGTTTCGTTACATTTTCACTGTTTTCTAATAATTAGAAATCAATGTTAAACGTCGTTAGGTTTTCTTTCATGGAAATAGTTCAGTTTTTTATTTACTTTGAAATCGATAAATTCTTATAGGTTATTTTATTTAGTTAAGTACGTAGGAAGCTGTTTCTATAATAAATATTTTTAATTACGTTTTAGGTGAAAAAGTGCACTTACACCCTTTAGCTATACCTAGAAGAAAATCAAATCATTTTAATATAAATAAATAAATTGAATTGAAGTGTGTTTGTAGTTTGAAATTACAGTTTTTTACTAAATGCATTTAAAAGTATATTTACGGTACTTATTTAAAAAAAATCAAGTTTTTAAATGTTTGTCTGTCTATCTGTCTGTTTGTACCGGCTAATTTCTGAAACAGCTAGACCGAATTTGACGGAACTTTCACTGGCAGATAGCTGTTGTTACAAGGGATAACTTAGTTTACTTTTATTTTTTAAAAAAAATAGAGTTCCGCGAAAACAAAATTAAAACCAATAAAATAATGAACTACATCCAATTCAAAAATAGGGATTATTTATTATTACTTTTTTTAATACTCAAAGACATTTAAAAAGCATTTCTTCATGGAACAAACGCGATGACTCATTTTTAACGAAAAAGAATAATTTATTCTTACTAACTCACTTTTAATTTTGTAACGCAACTAGAGTTGATATGACCTTAAGAATAGAAAAAAGCTATGAGCAATATAAGGAATAATCTATACATATAAATAAAAATGAAGTGTCTGTATGTAATTTGAAATTAACAGCTTTTTACTAAATGCATTTGAAAGTATATACGGTACTTACATGAAAAAATCAATTTTTAAAATTTTTGTCTGTCTGTCTATCTGTCTCTCTGTCAGTCTGCTTGTTCCGGCGAATCTCTGAAACGGCTGGGCCAATTTTGACGAAACTTTCACTGGCAGATAGCTTATGTTATAAGGAATAACTTAGACTACTTTTATTATTTTTTTTAAAAAATTAGGATTCCGAGAAAATAAAATTAAAACCAATGAAATAGTGAGCAATATCCGATTCAAATAAGGATTATTTATTTCAATAGGGACTATTTTTATTCAACAGGGATTATTTTTATTTAATAGGAATTATTTTATTTCGCGAGCCTTCTGTCTCAACGTTGCTAGCAGTTATATCAAACTCTTTTTTCTTTGATTAGGTTGCTGCCATTCGCCACATTTCCTGTTCATGTCTTTAACCTAATGATTTTACAGTCCTTAACTGCATTGCCAAAGGTCATGCGTACATTTCACCTCCTTCCTTGCTGCTTCGTTTGTGTTCGCGTTTCACTCTACTTGTTAATTAGACCTATTTTGATCTTAAAGGTTTTAGTCCTCAACCCATTGACAGTGTCAAAGGTCATGCGTCCCTTTTATCCCTTGCTCAAAAAAAGCAAAGAAAAAAAATGAAACAAAAAAGAAACACAGATTCACAAAGTAGAAGAAAAGTTTTCGTAAACTCTGCGAAATGAATAAACACTTTTTTGTTAAATTCCACGTGGACGAAGTCGCGGGTAACAGCTATTTAACATAAAATAAATGCATCAGAAAGTAATATATATTAACGTATTACACTTCCAGATAAAAATTATTTACACCATTTTTAGCGTTTATTACACAAAATTTGTAACAAAGTGTTACTTTTGCTAAGCAGGTAGGTGTTTTCAAAAATCGACTCACAAGAAAGTTACGGGGCGTCATAAATCATAATAACAATAATAAAAAAATCAGCAATTGTATCTAAAGACTTAACATTTAGCAAACATGGTTTTTTCGTTCAGCTGAATTATGTAAAAAGCTTTTTTTAATTTATACAATTCACGTAAAATTAACTTATTAAAAACTTCTTTATCCTTCAGTCTGTATTTTTTAATTTTTAAATTCACCCGTGTGAAGAACGGGTATACCAGCTACTAATTATATATAAAGGACACTTTAGATACAATTAGTGATAACAAAATTAACTGCCAATATATTTCTCCAAGTAAGTTTTAAGTTTGCATGAAATGGTACTCAAGTGTTTAACAATAAACATAAATATCTGGTCAAGAAACATAACTAATAGAAATTGTGAATGGAAATTTTATGCAACTATTTATTTCCATATTGTATTAAATTGTTTCTATCTTATTTGCAATTCATTGTGTTATAAAAATAAGATTCATTTTTATCAAAGGATAAATATTTATTGTTAATCAAAAACTTTCATTATTGTTAATCAAAAACTTTCATATTAACTCTATCTAATATGAGATAAACAATAGCTTATAAAGAAGTATGCAATTCAATTAGAAATTAAATTGAATTTGTGAAAATTATAGTATTTTTTCTGATGAAATATTCTTTAATATTATACAATTATTTATAACAAGTTGTTCAACATGTTATAAGCACTTTATACAAAGGCAATTTAAAAAATTATTGAATTTGTAATGTAAATTTTTAATATAGTTCATACTCGCATTAATAATCTGAATTTGTGATCCAAGTGTCGCATATCAATGCATAATATTTTGTAGCCGAGATATAAAGGTGAAGTTCATATTACATTGAATTTTTTTAAAAAATTATATATTAATATGATTCATTTATTTAACTTAATAGTGAAATAGTATTTTCTTTTATTATACTTTAGACAATCATTTCTAAAAAAATTTCCAAATTTTTAAAGGATAATTACTAAGTAAATCAGACAGTCAAAAATAGGAATGTTATTTTATTAGAAACATTTTCAAATAGCTTTAAATGCTTCATAATATTGTACAAAATATATATGAAGTATTTATACTCACAATACATTGTGTAAACAAAAAATTCATTTTCAACAAATAACTGTTCCACATTGAAATAAAATATTCATTTGAATTTTAAGTGTAGGTAGGTAAACTCGAATAAATATAATATGTTTTTTAGAAAATTGTTGTTTACCACTTTTAAATAATGAAGTACTGGGGGGAGGGGGAGAGAAATTTCATGCATAGCATTATTTTTATATATAAATTCACACTTGTGTGAAAAACAGGTTTATCAACTAGTAGCATATAAGTACAAAGGAAAACAAATTAAGGACTTCCTATAGTATTGATAAATCAAACCAAAATTACTGGATTATTTCAAATGCCTGACACTTATAATGCTTCACATAGAGTGTTTAATGTCCCCATTGGTAAGCCATACTATTTTAAAATTTACAATTCATGAAGTTGTAAAAAAAATTCAATTTTTATCACAGGAGACATGTATATGAATCATATTATCGCATCCTTAATTACCTTTACATGCATAATACTGAGTTTTCAGGAATTAAACTATTTTAAGGATTTGTGCAAAAAAGGAAAATAGTTAAATCTTGAATAAACAAATACTTACTTCTTAAGTAGCCACCGAGATTTCAAAAAAAAAAAAAAAAAAATTCAAAAAAAAAACACTTTTACCAAAAGATAATTCTCTTCATTTATCTAAAACTTTCATATTAACTAATGTTCAATGTACACAGGCTTCAAGAAATAAACTTTTTTGCAAGTTTGATATGTACTTCAAAAAAATAAGACAATAACATATCAAATCAAATGTAATCATTTCTAAAAATTGTTGCCCCTTTTGTAATGGTTTCATTCCCCTTAAGAATATTGTATTTTAATTTAAAGAAAGAAATGACATATATTAAATTTTAACAGCAACGAATAATTATAAATAATTTAGAAATCGATAATTTGTGTGTGGAAGGTAAAAATCAAAGAAACATTTCTTTAATTTTTGTAAACTTTCCCCCCCCCTCAAATTATCATCAATTTGAAAAAATTCAGAATAAATATTTTCTCCTGACTTTGAATTATTAATTAAAATTACAAACAGACATTTTTTATATTATTCACACCTAACTGACACTGTGTTGTATAATAATAGATGTGAGCTCTTTTTGACGAAATGATATCAATGTTATTGGATAATCATACAATTTTAAAAAGGTAGTTTTAATTCTATACTGTCAACCATTCTTGCGCAAAACTATATAATAAATAACTACTAAATTAATTAAGAACTAAAATAACTAAGAGTCATACCTAAGTTGGCCATGAACTATAAATAAATGCTAGGATCCAACCAAACTAGGATAAATAAATATGCCAGCTAACCAGTGGCGTAACGTACACCCCCGCCACCACTGCACCGCGGGGGGCCCAGGACTCTAGGGGCCCCAAAGCCTGAGCGATGCCAATTGCGTAAGATCCGGCTACTGCTCAAAATATGATTTTGCAGGGGGGCCTGAAAATTCTCCGTTACGCCACTGCAGCTAACACTAGTCGGAAGTAGACAATTACCTAATTATTTAAATAAATTAGAATGAAACAAAAATTATATAAAAGAGTTGTTAAGATTTTTTCCTAATAAATACATATATACTAGAATAATGTAAAAAATGCAATGATATCACATGTTTTTAATTAGATAAAATTAAGAGACAAGTACGACGTCAACAAACGTATAGGAAAACCAATGCTATGAAATCGCACGTGCTGTTTATTGACGTTGGAATCACGTGATTACTGACTGGCGTCAGTCTGTCGATGAACTTACTCCTTAGTACTATTTCGCTTTGCTTCTTCCCCACTCAGTTCATGGTCGTGGTCGAAAATCGAAAACGAGTTCAAGCATCTCTCTCCCTCCCTGGAAGTGACGTCATTCCTGTTCTTGCTCTTCCCTCCCCTCTACAGAGGATGAATCTTTCTCCTCCTACCTGTAGGGACAACTAACCGCGGCTTTTTTACAGAGCTGCACTTGTATTTTTCTCTCTTTTCTGATAATTTCCTTGCTCAAACGTGAATGGGATTTTAAGCGCTATTTTTTAAAAATTAGCTTATTTTTATATACATAAGGAACTGAGGAAAAATATTTGAAATTATTGTATGATCATGGAATGTACATTAAATTTCAATAAACAACAAGCTTTATTATTAACTGTAGTAATAATTTTTTTTGGAGGGGCGGGTGAGTTTGTACGGAATTAATGATTTCTAATATGCAAAAACGCCTGCTTTTTTGCTTAGATTATTTCAAATGCGAAAGTTATTTCTTGGCATTAAGTCATCTTAATACAACCTAATTGGAAAACAAAAGAGATGCTGACATTGAGTTTCAGGCTTTTAAAAATTAAAATTTGTTGGATTTAGGGAAATTTGTTTAAGGATGCGAAAATTTCTTTAATGACAAAAAAAAAAGAAATTATAACTGATAATAAACACTTTACTTATTCTTAAGATTTTAAAGACTGTGTTAACATTTACCACTTTGTAATAGAAAAAGGTAATATTAAGAGAAATTTTTTATATAAGTATTCACATTGATTTTGATGCAATAAAATGTAATCAAAACTTTATAAATTTTATAGATGACATACAGATTTTGAACAAATGTTGGTTTTCAAACTCATTGAATCTCACTCAAAGTAAAACATTTTAAAGATGTTAAATGTTGGTAAAAAATATAAGCTAATCACACATACCCACAGAAAATATATTATTTTAGGAATAATATTGAAGCTGAGTAGTAGTGCATCACGCTTCCACACCACAGGTGCGAGTTTCAAACCCTGGGCTGTGCATGGTTGACTCAGCCTTTCATCCTTTCAGTGGGTCGATAAATGAGTGTCATGCTTGCTTGGGAACTAAACACTGGGAGTTTCGCGTCATATTGACCACATGACCGAAGCATCTGCTCACGACCCTCAATACCCAAGGTCACGTATACTGAGATGGGCACTGCAGGTCTTGGCTCTCATGGGCTGTTGCGCTACTGAGTTAAGGAATAATATTTGATTACGAAATACACTGGCCTCAAAAAGTTAAGGTACAACCGGGTTTTTGTGTCTAATTTGCAAATGAATGAATGTAGAAACAAAAATTTGGAGGATATGTGCATTAAATAGTTTTTATTGAATGCGTCATAGAAATTTGTATAAGTGTATTGCAAAAACGATTTATAACAAAAAAGCAATCTCTGCGGAAAAGTCCATTCTTGGAGAAAACAGCACATCACAGTGTTATGTGGTAAAATGGCATAAAAACAATACAAAAATGGGTTCTAATAAGGAATGTGACCCCTAACTTGAATGCATTGGCGGCATCGATTTCCCATGCTGTTTATTAAGTTGTCGGACACCGGAATAGGAAGCGAAGACCAGACACAGAGTAAGCCTTGTTTCAGCTCATGTAACGACTTTGGAGGAGGATTTAAAGCAGCAACCTCTCTGCCAAGATAGTCCCAATCATGTTCTATCGGATTCAGGTCTGGAGATCGAGCTGGCCATTCCATTCGTTCCAAACCGTGATCCTCCAGATACTCCTCAACAATCCCAGCTTTCGTGCATTATCATCCATCAGAATGAAGTCGTTACCAATAGCAATATGGGCAGCCATATGGTTCAAGGATCTCATCCCGATATCTAAGACCAATTACGGTTCCTCCATGGAACACATGCAGGTCAGTGTGGCCACCGAGCGAGATCCCTGCCCAAACCAGGATTCCACCACCTCTATAACTTTGTCTTTCAACAGTGTTGGATTGATGGTATCTAGTGCGCTGTTCCCTCCAGATCAGTAGACGCCCTGAATCACTTTCCATTGTAAATCTGGACTCGTCTGTGAACAGCACAGAAGCCCATTGTTGCTGCGTCCAAGAAACATGTTCTCTTGCCCAGCATAAGCGGTTCCTTCGCTGTCGTCCGTTGAGGGGAACGCACACAACTGGTCTTCTTGCATACAGACCTGCATTGTGAAGACGATTTCGCACCGTAGTAGCGGAGATTCTTCTTCCTGATGCTTGAAAGTGTTCTGCAACGAGCTGCGGCACAGTAGTGGTTCTTCTCCTTCTTGCCGAAAGAGCTAGAAAACGGTCTTCTGCAGGTGTTGTAGCTCGTGGTCGGCCTGGAACAGGTCTTCTGGACACAGAATCTTCGGATAGGTATTGATCCCAAAGTCGCTGAACAACACTACGAGACACATTGAGACGTCTAGCAACATCAGCCTGCGACAATCCCATTTCCATCCATCCAACTGCCCGCCACCTTAACGAATTGGGTAAACGACGTCTCTGAGACATTTTCTAAACTCTATTGACTATTGTCACCGAAACTGCCAACAACTGTTGAAAATCAACACAACTTACACACAAAAGTACGAAAGCTTGATATTTGCATATTTTTCTCTCACTCATAAATATACGTTCTTTTCTATAAAATAAAAGTTTTAGCAATCGTTTTTGCATTAATGTTTTTAAAGTTCGTTATTATCATTCATGTAAACTATGCATTTTATTGTTACTGCCATTTTTTTTATGGTGAGCTTCGAAAAACATGTTGTACCTTAACTTTTTGAGGCCTGTGTATAAATGATCAAATTAGAAAAAGCAGTTGCAAGTACACAATTTAATGTACAAAGAACACATATTAAGGAATAAACATTCCCCCCTTTAGTATGAGCAAATGATTATAATGCAAACAGATACCATTATTATATAATAAGTTATTAGCTTTACGTACAGACATTCTAAAATCGTTTATAGAATTGCAAATCGATGAAAATCTCAATAACTGGAGAGAGAGAGAGAGAGAGAGAGAGAGTGACAATTAATGTCGCTCTGTTCAGCTACACGAGGACTTTTGGCAACGGACCTCGTAATTTTAAACCATGATCAAGTGACGAGGACGACACCTGAGCTGGAACCCATGTCTTAACTTCCACACCACACCAATGAGAAGACGTTTGAGCCTCAATAGATTTAACGTGTATCAATACTTCTACATCACGGCTAATAACTAGATGATAAATATAGAATATTCTTTTATTTTTGGAATCTATTTTCAACTATAATCACATTTAGTTTCTTTACCGGTTGAGAAAACTCTCTACCGAATTTTCAATATAAATATAGTTCCATCTTTACAATTAGATTCAGTAATTAATTTTAAAATTTTTTCATGATTACACGATAAATCTTTTTTTTAAATATTTTCTGACACAAATACAAAATTATTCATTAATTAAGAAAAAAAGTTTTTCAAAAATGTAATAGTCTTTGAGTATTTTGTTCTATACATTTCTTGAACCAGCCTATCCATTTAAATTCTAAAAAAATTGGTGTAATTGGGTAAAAAAAAAAGAAGCACTTATTTCATTTTAATTAAATGTACAATAAACTTAGATAAAATTGATTAAATTTTGTTAAGTAAAACTTATTTATATTTTGATTTTCAGTAAATGCATTAAAATATGTTAGTTATTGTAAATTCATTTTTCATTCTATTAAATGCAGGAATTTTTTTGTTACACAAACTTAATTTACGCAGGTGTCAAAAATAATGTAATTTTTAATTAATTATAATAATGTATAATCAATAATACAAAATAAAAGAAAATGGAGAATGTGTGCTTGCTTTATGT
This sequence comes from Trichonephila clavipes, assembly GCA_019973935.1. Taxonomy (NCBI): domain Eukaryota; kingdom Metazoa; phylum Arthropoda; class Arachnida; order Araneae; family Nephilidae; genus Trichonephila; species Trichonephila clavipes. Next base: position 169,323 of record BMAU01017576.1, on the reverse strand, counting down.
CATATTGTAAAATTTAGATTGTCTTAGATCGTTAAAGAATTATTCTAAAATAGTTTAAAACTTTGAAGCTCTATCTTTTTTTAAATGAAAATATCTACTTTGAGACACTTGCATACGTCTTCCATCAAGAAGAAAATTACGTGAAATATGTGTTTTGTTTAAAAGTTGTTTTACATATTTGCAACATATGTATTCCAATGGACATCGTCAAAAATCAACTATGATTCTTAGGAAACTGCACTGTTAATGATTTTATAATTGTTTTTCTCTTTTTGAATATATTTGCGGAATACATGGTACTCTTAATCCATTCTGTTTTGATATATTAGAATTCATAATACTTAACGAATCCTTAGAATAAGTCTAAATTTTATTTACAAGTATTTTTCAAAAATTAAAATTATTTTTTCCTTTGACCTAATTCTTCCTATATATACCGAAAAGTATGATAAAACATTTACTGTGGCAAATAAATGAGATGAACAGACGGTAGGTGTTTTGCATTATGCTATAAAATGTGAATATTCTAAGGCTATAAATGTTGGCACATGTTAAATAGTGCCACCTTCTTGTCCCTTCATGTTTTTTATTGAAAAATAATCACGATTAGGGGTTCCATCATGTAACAGAGCTGATACGCATTAAGTCAAAATCCTTACGTTGTCATGGTGTGCAAATTATAAGTGAGGGCTCTATCTCGGCTATCATTCTCGTTACTTGATCGTCATTTAAATTACGAGGTCCGTCTTATTACTTTGTTCCTAATGGAACTCGTAAATGAAATATTAATAATTTATCAATTTACCTACGTGTTCCTAAAAATAAATTCTTTAAATACACATAAGAAATTTAAGATTATATTTTTTTTCAACAGTAATAAATTGTTTTCATTAGTAAAAAAGAGGAAATGCTTTTGAATTTTAGAATACTTGATAGTATAGTACAAACAATAAGCTGGTATCAAAAACAAAATATTATGACTACAAACATTTTTAATATGCCAAGGAGCTTCATGTATCTCTATAAACTTGTTTACATAAAAGGATTGTATTGTTATTCTTTGTACTGAATTGTTTCTTTTGCGAGTAATGACAACATACTGGGCTTCTTAATTTTTTTCGACTTTTGTACCAAAAAAGTTATATTCTTAGCCTTTGGATAATCCTTATTTTTTATTTAAAATTTCAAAAGAGTTGCACAATGTCTAAATTCTAAGATTACTGCTCTGATTTTTGTGCAATGATGAACTGATTCTGTGCGTAAGGTAGAGCCAAAACATTCCTACGAAGACAACTCCTTCGAACAACTGACTTCCTCTCAACGCACTGACTCCTCAATCGAGTTGCAGATAACTGTGACAACAATTTTTCTTTACTTTTTTCAAAACGAAGGAAGATTTTAGCTTCAAATCCCCCTCCCTCCTCTTTGTTTGAACAGTCCCCTAAAGTGACCGGGTAAGTAGAAGAGGGCCTTTTTGGAGGGCTTTGTCAGCATAGTTTCTATTTATCCTATGTCCGACAATTTAACAGTAAAGGAAAGGCCCTTTCCAAAGATTTATTACGGCAATAAGAGGAAGAATAATTTTCCGGCTACTTGAAAGTAACCTTAGAAGAGTTACAAGAAGGCAGATGTGCATTTCTAGGTTTTCTTACACCAAATAGGTATATGATAATTACCAATGACCAAAAACTGAAGAATCAACAATAATCAACGGGGAGAAGCATTTTTTTGTTGATATAAAAGATTTTACGACTTGCTTTGCATATTCATTTTCAGCATTATTAAAGGCATTGAATGAAATAGTATAAAACATTGCTTATTATTTAAAACACTAATCACAATGTAAACTATTGCACAAAAAAGGAAACGCTTATTTGTGATTTTTGTCGAAGGTATAATAACCTAAAGCAAATTTAAACTAATTTATCAAGGTAAAATTTATTTATATTTTGATTTTCAGTAAATGTTTTAAAATGTAGAAAATGTTATAGATTTATATTTATTCTGTTAAACGCAGTAATTTCGTACATACAAACTCAAATTATCGTGTTAACTCTTAAATTAATTCATTTTGAAAAAAAATAATAGTATAATTATTTGAACATTTAGATATATACAATGAATTTAAAAAATGGAAAGAAAAAGCAAAATTTTTGCCAGTCTCTCTATGTCTTAATGTAAAATCTCAAATCGATAATGGGCTATTTATAATCATATAGCACTCTGAAGCTCTATCTTTTTATAATGGAATTAACACATAATTTTTCATAATTCTTTAACAAATAACAAAATTACATTAACTGTATGTGAGTTTAAAAATCTTATAACTATTGAACATCTGTGTACCAATAGACATGTGAATATTCAACTAAGCTATATTGTGGTTAATCAATTTATAATTGCTTCTCTGAGAATTAGTTAGTTATTTATATAACACTGTTAAGAATTTTTGTATATTTTCTTTCTTAAAAGAATAAAAACATTGATAAGTGTCATTTTTTTATTGCTTAGATAATTCATTCTGATTTGATGCATTAGATTTCGTAATAATTATTGAATCTTAAGATTAAGTTTAGGTTTTTACACCAAGCATTTTTCAAGGATTAAAATTATATGATAATGTTCATCTTTGATCTAATTGTTCCTATGTATGCTGAAAATTATGATAATCGATTAACAATGACAGTTAAATGTGATAAATGGCAGGAATGTGGCGTTAACTTAATACTATATCTCAAAATCATAAATAAATGTCACTTGTTAAACAGTATGACATTTTAGATTCCACATGTTTTTACAGCTGTGGTAGCCGAGTGATCACAATTGAGGATTCCATCATCTAGCAGGGTTCTAATACACGTTAACTTTCTAAGGGCTTAAAGTACTTTCATTGCCATCATAACATAATCGACTGGGTTCCAGGTCGGATGTCATCCTCCTTACTTGATTGTTATTCAAATAATGAGGTCCGTCTCATTGCTATATCCCTCATGTTTCCTCTGAATGAGACATTAATAAACTATCGATTTATTTGCATGTTCTTAAAAATAAATCCTTAAAATACAAAAATGAATAAATGTAAAATTTATATTTTTTCCAACTGTAATATACTGCTTTGGTTAGCATAAAATTTCAAATCCTTTGAATTTTTAGAAAAATTCTTGATTAGTAAAACGCAAACAATTAGTTGACATAAGACAAAATTATGACTACACATATCATCATCGACAAGGAGCAAATCATTCATGTATCTTGGTAAACTTATTTATATAAGGAAAACACTATTCTTATTCGTATTTAATTGTTCTTTTATGACTAATTACAACACATTTATTTCTTACTTTTTCATCTTTCATATAAAAAGGTTATTTTATTAGTTTTATGGATAAAAGTTAAACTTGTTAGTTTCTTATTTTTAAGTTACAATAAATTATAATTCTTTTGATCTATCAGTTAGTATAATATTCCTGAAATTCTAAGATAAATGCTCTAATCTCTGTGTGATAAAAATAAATAAACTTCGAAAATATTTTAAGAAATATAATGCACGCGTCATTCTAATTCTAAGCACAATCTTCCCTTTTAAGACGTATGGTAATACAATAGTTTCGAAATGTGCAGCTCAAAAAAAAAATTAGCCCCAGTCCAAAAATAAATCGAAAAATTCACAATAATCGAATATTCTTTATTAACATAGCAATAAAAACCATTACATTTAAAAATCAATGTAAGATCAATCCCCTCTCCCAATAATTTACACTCAAATCGTGTAAAAGGCCTCCACAGGTATCTACCGTATGCAAAATCTAAATGAGTTTTTGGAAATTATAATTTAATGGCTAATTTTTATTTTTGCTCGAAAACGTATTATTTTATGTCATTTTTTCGTATTAATTTTCGAGCAGTAGCTTTACAGGAGGAAACATACTTAAGGAAAGGAGAAAATTGATGTGCTTCGAGTGACTCAACCCCGATCAGCAGTGGCCCACACAAGGGGGGAGGAGTTCCTGGGGGGTCCGGAACCACCCCCCCAAAGCCCTTGATATTTTTCCGATTGACTATAATTATAAGTACGTAAAATTTAATTAATTACTTGTTATTAATGATTAATTTTATTAATTAATGCGAATTATTTATTCAAAAATTAGTTTTTTTACTGTGTTTTGTTCCCGAAAATCGACAAAATCAAAAGGAGCATGATACAAGATTGGTGAACTTTCGACCCCGGACCCCCCTTGAAAAATTCCTGTGTGCGCTACTGCCGATCTGTAAATACTTTATTAGGTGCTTTTTTCATAGCACTCTAATAAATACTCAAGTATGTTGAGTTTTAATTGAATTCATTATTCACAGACTTTATCAATATCTACTGGAATTTTATTCAGCGTGTTCGTTCAACACCAGCGGCAAAGCTATCTCTACACGTTGTACAGAAATGCCACGTTTTTCGTATTTTATACAGTTATGTTGCAGTTAAGCATAATATAATCGATACAAGTACAGAAGTAAAAATATAAAAACAGAAATATAAATTATGATAATCATTTTAAAAATTAACAGAAATTAAGTGCATTTATATAAAATAAGTTTAACAATTATTATTTAAGTTTAATATTTATTTGAATAGAATTAATTTGGCTATCTTGCACCCGACCACGTTTCGCGGATTCGGGAAACAATTGACAGGTGCATCCATCTAGCGAAAGAAAATCTCTACAAAAACTGTCCTTTACATTACTCCCTTGCCATTAACAAAGTTACGATACAAGAGAAAAATATATGGGAGGGACAGTTTCAGACTTATTGAACAGATTATAATTTCATTTTTTTTTTACAAGTTAAACTTATACAAACCACTTTTAACACAATCATTACATTACACAACACAAAATTACTACTACAGGATTGCTACAGAAGTCTTAGTGCACAAAATATGCTACAAGTGTTAACATATTTAAACACAGCTACCTTCCTGTTTCATAAAAAATACGTGGAAAAATACAACTAAAATGTTCATCAATTACTTTAAATGTATATTTATACTGAACAACAATCAAATTTAAACAAAGTCAAAAAAGGAGTACATATAAGATATTCAATAACTCAAAAAAAAGTATAAACTACAGAATGCTTTTGCAAATACACAAAACTCAGTCAATATTTGAACGTGGGAAACTAAGAAGTACACAAATAGTTTGCGAAAAAAATCATTGATATTCCAATGAAAGTTAACATGCCATTAAAAAAACATTTCCAGTTACTCTGCAATGACAACACCTTAATTTTTTTTGGACTATTATGAAACATATCAAATCCAATAGTGTTAAAAAAATGAATTTTCATATTTACATACACAATGGGTAATTTTATAATATATAACATACAGAAAACTTCCTATTTACAAGAAAGAATACCAGAAAACTTTAGTTTTAATTCACCACATAATTATAACTCAGTTAATCACTAATACAATCCATTTACCACAATTGAGCATTTTTATGCAAAACAGTATCTATTTATACACATTTTATTTGATGCTAACACATATTATTTCTACACATAGAATTTGATGCTAACACATATCTATTTATAAACATAGAATTTGATGCTAACACATATTTATTTATACACATAGAATTTGATGCTAACACATATCTATTTATAAACATAGAATTTGATGCTGACACATCTATTTATATTGATATCCTGAAAACTTTATGTTCATTATTAAATACATAATAGATAATTTTGTTAAAATACATACTTTCCAATGAAAAAAACACATTCTGTAACACATTTAAGAGATGAGATGCCCACAAATTGTAATACTAATGAGAGAAATTCTGTCGACAATGTAAAAAACAGTAGTAATGAATAATTATTTGTGACATAAAGTTGAACTTTGTATAACATATATTAATTTGAATGCGAGAATATACCGGGTGGGCAAAAAGTCCGTAAAAACTTTAAAAATTCATAAAATCCGGAGAAATGAACGAAAAAAAAACTGTTTGCGGGATCAGCATTAGTATGTCACGGGATTTTTTTTAAGCTAGAAAAAAAAATAATTCGAAAATCATCCGGTAGATGGCGCTGTTACAAGCGTCTGTGGTGGAAATATGCAAATTAGACGGCTATAAAAACCTTTGCTGTCAATGAATCCACATTCATTCCACCATTGCAAACAGTGAATGTGAACAAGAATGCTCAATGCACTGGATAAAGCTTTGTTGGTGAAGTTATTTTACATGAACGAGGAATCAGCGACCATTGCCTTGCGTAAATTTCGAGTTCAGAAAAATGTGAAGAGTGGAAAAGGCCCTTTAACACCTGCAGGTCTCTTAAAGCTTGTTAAACGTTTTGAGGAAACTGGAAAGTTGGAGGATCGAGCACGAGCCGGACGACCATGCTTGAAAGAATCACGTGCACCCTGCATTGCTGTCGAAATGGAAGCGATTGCGTCCGAAGCAGCTTCAGGGACCAGCAGTGCTCGTGAAGCTGCCAGACGATTGGGCTTACCACCATCATCGGTCCACAATATTCTTCGTCGAATCCTCCAGCTGTACCCGTACAAAATTGCAATCGTGCCATGAACTTTTGCCAGCAGATACCGCACAGAGGGAAGCATTTGCGAAGTGGGCCTTCTCTAAAATGGAACAGGATCCCACCTGGGTTTTTAACATCTTGTGGACAGATGAAGCTCATTTCTCGCTTCATGGTGACGTTAATAACCATAACTGTCGCATTTGGGCGACCTCTAATCCACGTGAGTATACACAGAAGCCATTGCATTCCCCAAAAGTGACAGCATGGTGTGGTTTCACGGGTTCATTTATCATAGGACCCTTCTTCTTTGAAACGCAGTGCGCAATAAATGGATGGATAACGGAAACGGTAAATGCTCAGCGTTATCTAACGCTTCTGCGGGAGACTGTCGTGCCACATGTTTAATTCAACGAGGTCAGATTTCGAATGTCACGTTCGTGCAATATGGAGCAACCAGTCACACTGCTAACCCGGTTAAGGCATTCCTGATACAGACGTTCGGGGAAGACAGAATCGTTAGCAGGCACTGCAGGTACCCATGGCCTCCTCGGTCTCCAGATTTAACACCGGCAGACTTCTGGTTGTGGGGATATTTGAAATCTCGCGTGTATCTATCCGGTCCATCAAGTCTGTCGGAACTGAAAGATGCGATCCACAGAGAAGTATCCTCCATACATCCGGACATGTTGCACTCTGCCGTTGCTGGATTTGTCACTCGTCTGGAATGTCTTCTCCCCTGTGGTGGTGGTCATGTGGAACATATTCTGGTGTAATAAAGTTGTGAAAGTTTTCTGTTCATTATTTATGCATTGTTTCTTAGATTTGCGTACATCAGCGCCACCTACCGGATGATTTTCGAATTATTTTTTTTTCTAGCTTAAAAAGATCCCGTGACATACTAATGCTGATCCCGCAAACAGTTTTTTTTTTCGTTCATTTCTCCGGATTTTATGAATTTTTAAAGTTTTTACGGACTTTTTGCCCACCCGGTATATGGAACATTTTACATCATGCTCTTTAATTTCTTTTTATTTACAAAGCTTTTGTTTGATTTAGATTCTCGCTGTTATGAAATTAGACACAATTCTACTTTTGCTTACAACCTACTGATGATGTTATATCAGGATAGTGGAAGAATAATTATTAAAATTTCACAATACTAGCATAAAAATCATACATGTATATACACTGCTGGACAATTGCTAAGGACCGATAACACTATCATCCATAGCAACCACAAAATGAAAGGAAGCAAAATGTGGAAAATTAGAATAAGTGCGGGATATTAGTAAGAAGAAGTATGAGTATGCAAATTTTGTTCCCACGTCTGCTCATCACGTGATAGCGTTCATAAGAGCTTTAAAGGTTTTGACGCGTGTGGACTGTTGTTGTTTCAAGTCAAAGTTTTACAGGAAAGATTTAATAGACGAACTTAAAATTTTGGGCATGTCTTCCCGACATCACATAGATGATTTTATGCGTGGCCGAATTATTGGAAAGATCGAAGAAGGGCGAAAAATAACAGATGTTGCCAGGGAGTTCGACATCGCTCACAGCGTTGTTTCACGGCTGTGGAAGTCATTTAAAACTACTGGAATTTGTAGTAGACGGCACGGGGGAGGTCGTGTTAGAAGTACGACGCCTGCAGAAGACAGATATATCGTCCTATCAGCAAAAAGGAACAGGCGCACCACAGCTCAGCAGGTGGCAAATCAGTTTCTTGCTGCCTCAGGAAAGCAGATCTCCCGAAAAACTGTTGCGAGACGTTTGAGGGGAGGAGGACTAACCGCACGCAGACATTTTGTGTGTGTCCCATTGACCAGACAGCACCGTACTGCCCGTTTGCAATGGTGTCGTGAGCATCACAATTGGACTGAACAGAACTGGGCATGCGTACTATTCTCAGATGAGAGTAGGTTCAGTCTGTCATCGGATTGTAGACGCAAACTGATCTGGCGCGAGAGTGGTACTGCTTATCGCCCAGAAAATATCCAGGAAAAGGACCGATATCCGACATGCAGTATCATGGTGTGGGCCAGCATCATGATCAATGGCAGCATGCGCCTACATGTGGTTGTGAATGGGACTATGACGGGCCAACGATACATTAATGAAGTTCTACTTCCTCATGTTCGTCTTTTCCGTGGTGCTGTCGGTGATAAATTTGTTTTTATGGACGAAAACGCAACATGTCATCGAACACTCGCTGATCAGGATTGTCTAGACAGCGAGGGTATTCAACGTCTCGTATGGCCAGCGCGTTCTCCAGATCTAAACCCCATTGAAAATGTGTGGGATGCTTTGGGGAGGCAAGTTGCTGGTCGAAACTATCCTCCGACAAACATCCTCCGTGCACTCACAGAGGAATGGGATAAATTGCATCAACAGCTGCTGGATAATGTTGTGCAAAGTATGGTACGACGGGTGGAATGTTGCATCACACTCCACGGTGGACATATCCCGTACTGATACCTTTCTTTAAGGTGCCTGCTGACTTTTAGATGCATTGTTCCATTTCTCCGTACGCAGATCAAATGAACATTTTTTTTTCTTTCAGATATTTCACAGCTTTTGTACTTTCCAGAACAATAAATATTCTTTATTCTAATGTCTGAACAGTGTGGCAACTATATTTTATCCTACGAGGCCTCCTGTCTCGCTTAATGTTATGCTACATAGCAATTTGTGATCCGTCCTTAGCAATTGTTGTGCAGTGTATAACCAATTAAGAGTCAATTTTCAATTCTAAAATCCAGGAATAAACATACATTGTCATTTTATAAGAATATCTACAACATTTAAAGCAGTGTTTACTATAACTTTTTCACTATATGTACATGAATTGCATTACCAAAAGAAATATTTTTAATCAATTAGATACATTTTTATAAATAATGATTTTCAAATTTACTAATTTTTAATTACTGTTTACTAGTAATAAGTGAAAGGAATTCAAACTTTAACACTTACATACATAATAGTTGCTATTTTGTTTATTCTCTAAATCTTACTGGTTTTTTTATCTTTCTGCCACAGCTGGTAGTAGGTTGTTCATCAGGCAATGGGGAATGTTCTTTCCAATTTGAAATCTCATTTTTTTTCCAACACTAGTTTGTTCATTTTGATTGTCCACTGCTAACAAATAGGCAGGTTTCAGTCTATCTACAGAGATATTATATATAACTGCTTTATCTTTGATTAAGATTGTGAAATACTTATCATACTTTTTTGTACAATATATGGTTCTTCATATGGTGGTTCTAATGCTTTTTTAACTCTGTCGATACGAATAAACACATGGGAACAGGATTTCAAATCTTTATGCACAAAGATGTTTTGCTTCATGTTGCTAGGAGACTTCAGTGGCTTTAGCTCTGCCATGTGTTGCTGTAATTTGGCAACAAAATTCTGTGGATCCATGTTAATAGTTGGGGGATCAAAAAATTCACCAGGTAATTTAATGGAAGTACCATAGACCATCTGTGCAATTGTGTAACTAATGTCAGGTCTTATGGCAGCCCTTAAACCTAACAACACAGTGGGTATAATGACTCTGTCCACCTAATATTATTGTGAGCTTTTATAGCACCTTTCAAGGTCCTATGCAAACGTTCCCATTGCATTGAGGGTGGTAAGATGTTGTGTGGGCTACTTTAGCAACACATATTGCAGCTATGCTTCTAAATAGTTCTGCCTCAAACTGTCGACATTGGTCTGTGACTAATTTGGCAGGTACTCTAAACCAGCAAATCCATTTCTCATAAAATGCTCTCCCAACTATTTCAGCTGTTATTTCAGGTATAGGAATTGCTTCCATCCAGCAAGAGAATCGGTCAATGCAGGTTACGCAATACTGCATCCCTTCTGAAGGTGGTAGTTTTCCAATGAGATCTATATGAACTACACTAAACCTTTCATCTGGTTGTTCGAATTCTCCTAATTTAGATTTTGTATGTCTGCTGACTTTACATTTTTGGCATCTAATGCAAGCTTTTGCCCATTCTCTGACTTGCTTTTTAATATCTGACCAGACATATTTTTCAGTCATCAGTTTTACTGTAGATTTAATACCAGGATGAGCTAAGCCATGAATTAGTTGGAATATTTGAAACCTAAATTTTTGTGGAATGTAAGGCCTAATTTTTTGCGTTGAAATGTCACATCAAAGTTTTTTTCCTGATGGCAATGTCGAAGGTTTAAATTTTAGAGAATTGTTCTGCAATAATTGTTGCAACTCTTCGTCAGTAGTTTGCTCTACTGCAATTGCCTCAAAGTGGATTTCAGAAATTGAATCAATTCTGGATAAGGCATCTGCAACAACATTATCTTTTCCCAATACATGTTGAATGTTACAACTAAATTCTGAAATGTATTGAAGTTGTCGTTGTTGTCTTGGTGATGCTTTTTCATTTTTTTGCTTAAATGCAAAAGTCAAAGGCTTGTGGTCAGTATATATAATAAAATCATTCCCTTCCAGTAGGTGTTTGAAATGTTTCACTGAAAGGTATATTCCCAATAGTTCTCGGTCATAGGTACTATTCCTTGTTTGTGTTTCATTTAGCTTCTTAGAGTAAAAAGCTATTGGTTTCCAACCCTCGTTTTCTAACTGCTGGAGTAATGCGCCCACAGCAAAATCTGATGCATCTGTGAAAAGTGATAGGGGTAGTCCAGATCTTGGAAAGGATAAAAGAGAAGCTTCGGCAAGGTCAGTTTTGCATTTTTCGAAGCTTCTCCTGGTGTCATCAGTCCAATGCACTTTTCTGCGGTCTTTCTACTTCGCTCCTTTTAACAGTTCATGTAGAGGAGCTTGAGTCTTAGCAGCATCCTTTAGGTATCTTCGGTAAAAATTTATCATGCCCAGAGAAACGTCCGCAGGTCATGAATAGTTTCTGGTAGTTTGTAGTTTAAGATAGCTTGAACTTTTTCTGGCAGTGGCCGAGAACTTTCTGCCGTGATCAGAAATCCCAAATATTCAACTTGGGCAGCTCCCATCACTGATTTGGAAACATTTATTCGAAGTCCATATTGCTGGAATCTTTCAAATACCATTTTTAGGTATTCACTGTGTTCCTCTTCCGTAGATGAGGCAACTTGTACATCATCAAGATACGGGAAAACAAAGTCGAGTCCATACATTACTTCAGTAATGAAACGTTGGAAGGTTGAAGGAGCATTCCTCAGTCCAAAACTCATAGTATTGAACTCGTACAAGCCAAATGGGGTGGTGATGGCAGTTTTTTCTTTGTCTTCCTCAGCAATAGGTATCTGATAATATGCCTTTACAAGATCTATCTTTGAAAAAAAAATTTATCCTTCAGGATGTAATTAAAGTCCTCAATTCTAGGAATTGGATATCGATCTGGTATTGTCTGTGCGTTGAGTCGCCTGTAATCGCCACATGGTCTTAATGTGCCATCCTTCTTATTAACCAAGTGCAATGGACTTGCCATTGAGATTTTGAGGGTCTAATAATGTCGTTGTCCAGCATAAACTGGAACTCCTGCTTCGCCAGCTTTAACTTATCAGGGGCCAGTTGTCTTGCCTTCGAATAAACCGGTTGGCCAGTTGTTAGGATGTGGTGCTTTACTCCATGTTTGACAACTCTGTTAACCAAGTTTGGCTTGGTTAAATCAGGATACGACTTAAGCAGGTTGAAATACTTGGAGGCTCTATTGACCGTGCTGAGATCATTATTTTCTTGGATGGTAGCAACTTCTCCTTTAATTGAAAGATTTGTTACTCCATCGATTAATTTCCTGTTGTGCAGATCTATCAGCAACTGGAATTTTCGAAGGAAATCAGCACCTATGATTCCTCGCTTAACTTTGGCAATAATAAACAGCCACTGAAATGGGCATCTTAGGCCTAGATCCAGCGTGAGAATTTGTAGACCATATGTTGGAATTTCAGTGCCATTAGCAGCATACAGTTTATATTGAGAGGCTTGGCACTTACCTTTCGTTTTTGTCCAAGGGAGGATCGAGACGTCTACTCCGCTATCCACAAGGAACTGACATCCGGTTTCTCTGTCCTTGACAAATAACCGGGATTTGTGGCCTAAAATGTCGGCAGCAGGACTCGCCGTGGCGTCTACTAATGGGATTCGTTTCCCGGCTCATTGAAGCTGCACACGGCTGTACGCATTTATCAGGGAGGCACTTCTTCCCGAATCGGAAATGGTGATAGCAATATTTTCCCTGACGATTGTAGCCGCGCCTTGATTTGCTGCGACTTCTACTCCTCTGATGGTGATGAGGTCTAGAGCTCTAGCCTTTTCGTTGTAGCTTCAAAGAGGCAAGTTGTTCTTCAAGACTTACTAATTTAGACAAGAGTTCATCGACTCTTAAGGAACCTTTCTGAACCACTGCAGCATCAATTGTTCTTGGCGCCATTTCCACGCTCTTGTTAGCCAATGGGCTATTTTGTCATTTTCCAGTAAATAAAATCCGGGGTCACCAGTTATTAGGTGCTTGTTTCATAGCACTCTAATAAATACTCAAGTGTGCTAAGTTTTAATTGAATTCATTATTCAGACTTTATCAATATCTACTGGAATTTTATTCTGCGTGTTCGTTCAACACCGGCGGCAAAGCTATCTCTACACGTTGTACAGAAATACCACGTTTTTCGTATTTTATACAGTTATGTTGCAGTTAAGCATAATATAATCGATACAAGTACAGAAGTAAAAATATAAAAACAGAAATATAAATTATGAGAATCATTTTAAAAATTAACAGAAATTAAGTGCATTTATATAAAATAAGTTTAACAATTATTATTTAAGTTTAACATTTATTTGAATAGAATTAATTTGGCTATCTTGCACCCTACCACGTTTCGCGGATTCGGGAAAGAGTTGATAGGAGCAGCCATCTAGCGAGAGAAAATCTCTCCAAAAACTGTCATTTACAACTTCTAAAAATGAATCCAAATTCCAATAATGACCATTTTTTCATCATATTTGCCTGTTGTAAAAACAAACTATTCTCTATAACAAACCACTGATGAAGAGATTCAAGTGGTACTCTATTTCAGGACTTTTGATTTAAATCCTGAATGAAGATTTATATGTGTGAGCATGTTAGAAGAGAAAACGTCTACAATAATTGCAAAAATTGAGAATTATGTGAATAAATGTGCCGATGATAACTTGAACGAATAATATGGATGTGATGTGGAAGTTAGAACAGTGAGGTGTTTCTTATGCAATAGCCACGAATCACTTTATTTATAGTATTTTACTAAAGATAGAAAATAAAAATTTAAGTATGAGTTTATTTATATAGTTAAGTTTATAATAGCTAAAACTTTTGCAGTAAATTTAATTCTAAAATTTAAAAGGAAACAGAGTATTAGACGAATTGTGAAGATCCCCTTGGATCTCACTTTGAGAACGAGAATAATTTTGAGTCAATAAAGAACCAGTAGCCATTTTTATAAATAACTTTCTTTATTTGGTTATCTTTCCCAAATAGAATCAAGGACTTTTAATAACTAATAAATCAAAATAGCTTTATGAGGTTTAAAAGGGACTTTCCTTTATATTAACTTAAATATTTAATGATCCAATTAATTAACAATTAGAATATCGATCACGCAGAGATTACCGCAATAAGAGATCCCAGCATTATATTCAATAATGTTCCTACTGAACATTTAACTTTAATCTCACTCCTAATATAAAACTTTAATGAGACTTTAATTTTAAATCAATATTTACCACACTGAATCTCAGCTCTTCCTGTGCCTAATTTATCCACCTAGAAATCTTCAATAATAAATCTCTAACTTCACTATTATAACTACCTGCTTCAATCTCTCTCCTACTGTCTCCAACTTTACTATTCCGTTTGACTTAAATACTTTATCTAATCTGCATAATAAGGAATCCCTGTCCTCTTTTTGGAGTTGATTGGAAATAGGTAGGGAAATAAATTTCCCTAAAAAAGACGTCTCAGAAGGTTAGTGATAAAGTTCCGTATAGATTTGTCTCAGAATTTTTTTTATAAATGTGAATAAATGAGTCTTTCACACATACACAAAAAACAAATCACTGATTACAAAAATGAAATTAAGCTAATAATTTAAAATATCACTTGCCTCTACAAATTCATTCTGATATAAGAACGAATTCATTTACCTTTAAAATGCACATTAATATTACCAATAAATATATATTATAAAAAAAACATACATTTTCTTTATTTATAAGTGATTTTTTTCTTACATAAGGATAAAACTCGAAGCATGTAATTCATTTTCAAAGTTTTATTAATCACAGTAAATGGATTATTAAAAACTTATGTAACAATTTTTTTTTATTTGTATTTGAGCTCCTCATTTACTAAGCTCAAATATATGTTTCTTCTACAAAATTGAATCCATTAAAAATATTTTGATTTACGTGAATGAAAAAAAAGAACAGATTGTTATTTTTTCAGTGAAAATTTCATACGCAAGGGAATTTAACTATTATACTCAAGACACGGAAGAAAAAACTGCCTGAAAAACAATCTTCCAAATGAGAACAAAACTTTTATGTTTCAATGAACCACTAGGCATAGAAAAATGCTATAACGCCAAACCAGGCAACCCAAAATAATGACTTCATTGCACATCTACCAATGACAAGCAACCTCTTTTCCTTTGACCGTGCCGAAGAGGAATGCCCGAGGTGTGAGGAACTCCAAAAAGTGCTCTTTATTTAACGTTACGCATGTGTCTCATGCGTTTTATCTAGTATCAAAAAACATTAAAGCCCATTTACTCTTTATGATTTGTGGAACATCGTTTTAACCAAAAGCAACAATATTCTGAACACGCATTGTAGATATTCATGTCTTTCTCCAACCCATCATATTTTCACCAAAAATACAAAAGGGATTATTTGTGATTCTCATAGATATGTTTTCTTATTCAGAGAACTTAGTAATTAAATGTATTCTGTTCACACGGTTTAATTGCGAGAATTGAAATAAATTCATGGGAGTAAAAGATGAGTAAGTTCTAAACGTTTCATTTTTTTAAAATTGTGTGTTTGTGTTTTAAACATAACTTAAATCAAAGGTTCCCAAACTTTTTTGCCTCTTAGACCTCTCTACAGGTTTTTCGGCTTAGGGTAGACCCCTACAAACCTAATATTAAATTTTTGTAGATTCATCAACTTAAATTGTTTTTGACAGCAAGTATAGAGCTACTTCATTTAAAAGATTTAAATTTTTAACTGCAGTGAGGTATAGTGTAAAACTTTAGAAAAGACATTTTAATCATTTAAATTAAAATTTAATTAGTACATAAAATAACTGAGCATCAAACAAATGCCTTTGGGGGGAATGAATATGGTGATGTACTAACATTTTCAACATTTGATGTAAATCTTGTCAGTGTTAACCCTAAATATCTCCTTGGTTAATATTATCCAGTCTTTTCTTCTTTCTTGTTTTGTTTTGGCGATCGACAAGCGCTCTGTAACTCCTTCTTAACCGAAAAAACAATTAAAAACTTTCTCTTAATATTTCATAATATGGAATAAATAACAGGTATATCTTTTTAATCCAAAATTATTGACTTTCGCTTCTAAAATTTACTTTAAGATCTTCGTTAGTGCCTAATTCTTGTAATCTGACATTTTTTTTTAGGAAGTGACCATATGAATTCATTGCCTACCCTGGTATTACGATAGTCAAAACATTCCCAAATCTAGTTTCAAAATCTAAAATAAGGACTTTCAAATGTTTGACGTAGGTTAAAAGGTCTTTTTTCTTGGTATTATCTTTGACAACTCAGAAACTGGAAAAATTTGTGACATCCATTATTATATTCCTTTTGCTTAATTATGGCAAGAAAGGCTGGAATGTGGTCCTTGTTTTAATAAAATTTATGCTGCTGCCCTGTAACTGCAAATTAACCTCATTCAATTTAGTAAATAAATCTGCTAAATAGGTAAGTTTGGTTGATTAAATTTCCTTCTAAAATTAAAGTCACGATCTGGTTTAATGAGAGCCACTATCGTAGACCCCCATTTCCACTTCATGGACCTCCAAATTATTTTTTCGCTGACGTAGACCTCTTGCAGGTTGTCATAGAACCCTGGGGGTCTATATAGACCACTTTGGGAATCACTGACTTAAATGCTCGTATGTGAAAAATATTTAAGAGCAGATATGTTTTATCAATTTACAAACTTAGCAATAATGGAAATTGAGAGAGAGAGAGATAAAAATCTCATAACTAGAGTAGAAATGTTTCTTCTTTTATATATGAACTGGCTAGTTGACCATGATATAAAATGATGAAACATTTCAACATTTAATTATACAGGATAACATTGCATGTCATTCATGTAATAGTTAATTCACAATTTACATAAATAATCAATCCAGAGAGTTAAATATTCTTAAAGAGTATACATAATTTTAATTTCAATAAATTTTAAAATATTATATAGTTAGTCATTGAAGTGCCTCTGTGTTTACAAAACTTGTTTAAAATATTAAATTGTTTTGATATAATATGTTTCTTGTTAATTGATCCTCAGACTGCTATTCCAAAAGGAAAAGTTCTCACAATTTTACTCTCCACTCTATGGTATATCTTTTTTGTTGTGATTGCTGATATTGCAGTCTTATTGAATTCCTATGGGAATGATGCTTATGTTAAAGATAAAACATATTAACAAGTTATATTCTCAGAAAAACTAGTGAACTCATATATGGTCTCTTTAGTGATTATTAGGTATATGTTATGTGTTCTTACAAGAAAATTAATGTTATGCATTTCTTTGAATTATAAATGTTTATGAAAAATTTACAAATTAATACATTTAAATGGTGTTTGCTCAAAAAATGACAGGTATTTAATCACTGTATAAGAAATTATAACTATCTATTTAGCTATAAAATAACAGGTAAATAAGATGTTACACAAGAGTATTTTATTCTATATTATATGTAATAAAGTGTAATTCACAATCAGTTCTAAGTTTAATCTTCATTATTATAAAATGTATAATTGGACTATGGCATTCATTTATTTTTTCTAGCCTTGTTAATGATGCATTGTTTCAAATAGTGATAGTTAAGATTTGATCAAAGTTTTTTCAAGAAATTAAGTTTATAAGAAATCTCAAGAGTTAATTCTAGCCAGTAAATTATTCATATTTCAAATCTTCTCCCTCCCCCTGCAAAATTGGTAACCTGAATTATCCAGATTATTTTTTTTTAAAAAAATAAATGAAATTGTTTAAGTAATAAAGTAAGGCAAGTATAACTGCATACTTATGTGTCATATTTTTGGTTTGAAAAAGAAATATGGTATATTTAATTGAAAATTTCTTTGAAGAAAGCATGCCCTAAAGCTGTTAATCCTTGCAGAATAGTAAAAAAAAATTCTGCATACATTTTTCAAAATTATGTATTAAAATAAATCAATCTCCACAAGAAAATTAATGAATAGATGGTATAATTGTTTTATTTCATAACAGCATCAAATGTAATACAATATAAAGGTGGATTAGAAGCAATCTCTGCTCACTTTCACTATAAGGAGAAGCTCATACTTTGTGATTGCAATTTAAATGTATATCATATTTTATTTGTTTTTATTGCATTGAAATCAAATCAAATTTGCTTCTACTGAGCATTGCAACTGATAAAATACTGTATGGAATGAGGGCCACATTAAAAAATTTAAATTTAGAATTCTATGCATAAAAAGGAAAAACCTGGTTTTTTAATAGATAGTTGGATTTGTTATTTTGTTGTTGTTCATAATAGATGTAATATTTCTTAATTATTTTGAATGTTGTTTGTTGTTGCATCAGCACTAAAAAGTGCTATCAGTTTAAATTGTGCAAAACTAAAATTGTTTTTTAAGAAAGGACCTAAAAGTGTTGTATATTTTATACTGCTTTATAAAAGCTGTTAATTTTGAAAAATAAATGTATTAAATATTTCATGTTATTTCAGTCAATTTTTTTTTTCCTGTTCAGGAATCTGTACTTTTTATAGCCTAATTTAAGTAGAGATAAAGAGTACTCTATTTTGGTTATAGAATTATTCCCCATTCATCTTTATTCTTGAACTTAACATTTTTAAATATTATTTCATTTTTAATGTATAAAATATTTATCTATTTTAGGAACATATTTAAATTAGATTAATGCTTTTTAAATGTAAAATCTTGTTTTTTATGCAGATTTAGATGCAAAGCTTGCAAGGATATTTAATTCTGGACAAAATAGGATATTTTGGTAAAACACTTATCTTCATTTCTTTTATAATTCAGTTGAATAATAAGATAACTATTTGTTGTACCTTAAATGGTTTCAAAACAAGAAACTGCTAAATTGCTACAGTATTGTTTAAATATAAATGTATTTAAAATTTAAAGGTAGTATTCAGTGATAACATTAAATAAATATTTTGTAAAAATAAATTGAAGTTGTTAATTTAAATAGATTAAGAGCATAAGCTGTTAAATATTTATTAAAATGAATCTATTAAATATCAGTACATTGTGAATTGTCTAGAGTTGTAAAAACTATATTGGAATGACTGCCTCAAAATTTCTAGGAATATTTTGATTACAACTATGTTTTAATAATAACTAATACATTACTGCTGTTTTCTAACTCTATCATTTATACATCTTATTACTAATGTTGTGTTCTATCATTTTCTTAATTCCCCATTAGCTTTATGATTGTTAAATATATTTTTTCCTTTTAACCTTTACAAATCGACTGGTACAGATGCCATACTAGAACTTTTTTGTCTCTTAATTCAGCTTGGTACGACGTTTATACCAAGCTAGCTGAAGACGGTTCTTTCCCCCTTTTTTCCAATAGACCCTTTTACAACTTTCTGTGACCTTTTTTACAATTCTGCTTCTATTGTCCAAAATTGGATGGGGCTATTTTTCGCCAACGCTGTGTGCATTCCTTATCATTTTGGCAAGGTTTAGGAACAGCAAGTTTCTATTAAAAAAATACTTCATTTGAAGATTTTATGCCGTGTGGGAACAACAATTTTTTTTTCTCTTGCTTTATTTTCGATTTCTTAAAATGTTCTAAAAAAGACCAGAATAAGTGAATTAAAAATAATTCTTTTTCAATAAAAAGGAAAGTAAAAAACTTTAAAAATGTGTGTGTTAGTTAGAAAAGTAAAATGTCTATTAATTATGTTCTAAATATTGTTCTTAAAGTTTATACTTCTTTTACATATTTCATCAAAAAATTTTGAAAACATGGGGTGTTCCTTTTTATTATAGGGTTTCAAAGTTGCAGTTAAATATATAAGCTGTAGTAATAAGTGCATAAATAAAGGGTGCACACTAATCCATGTGACTACACAACTATTTATATGTATATATACATACATAAAAGCAGTTGAAATAATTATTACGAGTTTATGACTGAACAATATGTTGTACTCTCAAAGAGTGTAGTCATAAGATTACCAAAGATAGTAATTTAGTAATATTTTAAATAATTTAATATTTTAATAAATATAATATTTATTTATAGTTATCATTTTCTTTTATTTGTTCTGTTTGAAAATATTAATTTACGCTTTACACGCAAATTAAGTTATAATAAACTTTTTACTAACTAAAAATTTATTTGTTATACAAAAAATTTTTAAAAATTCTAAACATTTTAAAACACATATTTATTATATAATGCCTTATTAATACTTTCATGGTATTTTCTTATACTTAAGAGATAATAGCCTATATTCCCCACATCCTTCTCTAATCTGTGTCACATTTAAACAATAGATACAATAAAATCTTGTTTCAGAATGTTATTTTTAGCAATTTGCGTAGAATACATGATTTCTAATAAACATACTAATCATATAAATTCTACTTTCTTAGTACGTCTGAAGTGCTGTACATCAAATTCGAGAAAACATTTTTTTAAACATTAGAACTGACTTCAAAATAGACATGTGCGCATACTTAAAAAAATTCATAATACTCATAAAATAAAAATATGCATTTGAAAGTTTACAGGTCTTTGAATTAAAAAGGGAAACAATGAATTCGAAAAAATTATTGTTATATGATATGGAGCCAAGTATTGGAATTTTTGTTACTCGGGAATGAATACTGACTGAAAATCACTAACCCTTATTGTCTCCCTTTTGTAATGGGGAAAACGTAACAATACCACATGTGGCTCACTATGTTCCCAGTGGGGGAAAGAAAACTTTTCCTGAATTCTAAAGGCGCCGACTGCAAGGGATATTTTTACTTATAATCAACCGAATTCTAAAGGTTAAGGTATTAGGAAAGAATATTGTGAATGCTAGTTTGGAGGAATATATCTAAATGTGTTTAGAAACAAAAAATGAATTCCTTATCATAAATTGTTTTGAAAAATTGAAGCGGAAATTCCTCAAATTTTGTGATCTCTGACCTACCATTATTTACCTGTACAATATTCACTTCATATTTTTAAACATATAGCATTAAACATTAAATATAAAATGTTTTATGTTCTTACTCAATTAGTGTAAAAATTATTTCTTTCTAATTGATATATGTGTTATGAAACAAAAAATAAAACTGATGTCATTTGTGTGATAATAAGTAAACCGATCATCTTTCAGAAGTGCTTCATTATAGAAGTGGAACAAATATATCGGTATTTCAAACCTTTATAATAAGCTTGTAGAATCGGAAAGACATCCAATGTTGTCAACCTCAGTGGAAAGAAGTTTAAACAAATAGTTTAAAGAAATAAAAAAAGTATTGACAATATTATATTCTCTGAATAATATAACTTAAAAAATCATCCAACTTTTGAATAATAAGGAACAGAATATTTCAAATTTTATTGATATTTCCTGATGTTACAAAAATATCAGGTGAACCAATGTCGTTTAAATTGTTTTGGAAATGAAAAAAAAATTTATATGAATCTTCTGTGTTACATCACAAGCAGGGCAATAGTCTAATGCTGCTATTCCTGTGAAGTATATCCCATAACATCTTCCTTAAGGTTTCCTTGTGTACTTAATTACAAAAAGTTAAAAAAAAAAAGATGTATAACATTTTACTTGGGCAAAACATCATGAAGTTTTCATTATAAAAAATACTTAAAAGTTTATGTAGAAATATTCAAAGCACTTATATATGTACTTCAAAGTAATGTTCAAGTCCATTTATGTGAAGGGGTTTGGAAAGTAAGGTACCAACTCTTGTTTAATGCTCGTCATGTCAAAGTATTTAAAAATCTTGACTTCTGTCCCCATAAACTTTGTGTGTTTTTTAAGTGAGACTTTAACAAACAATTGATTCAAAAGCATAGAAACAATCTTCACAATAATTTTGTAAAAACTATTAATAAAATGAGAAAAATACTTTAACATATCTATTGAAGAGAAATGCAATTGTGGCATGGGCCTAATGAATTTAATGAATTAATCATAATTTCCATTTTTAAATATCAAGTAACAGACAGATTTATACATGGACATACTTATAAAAAATTTTTATGTGTAACTATTTTCCTTGAAATCACAATAACTTGTAACATCTAAAAAGAAATTTCTCTCATTCATTCATAAAATTTATATTTTTTGTCTAATCGATAGCTACAAAAAATTTTCCTTCTCTTTTTTTATAAAATATATTTATTTATTCAATAAAGTTTTGGATTCTTCTGCCTAGAGGCCTAAAATAGCTTTAGTTTATGATACTTCTTTTCTTCATAGAGATTTATAAAGTATAAAAAACTTTTTTACAAAAGATAAAAACGATAGCTATTCCTTCAAGGAAAGCTGTTTTCGAAGCGATACATCCAATCCATAAATACTAGAGGGAATTTTTATTGGAATAGTAGGAAAAATGTTTGCTTAATAATTATAAATTGAAAATGCTAGAACAGAAGTTTAAAAGTACTGAAGATTAAATTATCACCAATACAGGGTGTTTCTGAATTCGACTGACAAATTCAAAGGTGCAATAATAGGCAGCATGTGAATGACAAATAGTCATAGAATATGGGTTCGCAAATCACGTTTAGTCTGTAAAATACATGATAATTGTAGCCATCAGGAGGACAATGAGACAGGCAAGAGGAAAGGTCAAACCAATGCGAGGATTTGGAGCACCGAGGTAGGTTTGTAAAAGTGTGCAAATTTCCCTCTTGTCTGGGCAGAATGAAAGTGGTGAGCAAGCTGTCATAGATGGGCGTTGTAGTAAGCACAGGTATTTAACTGCATTTGGTAACAATGCCGGATTAGACGAATGAGGAATATGCATCTCATGTACAGCCGAGGCAATTGCAATGGACGCCTAGCACTTTCTGAGGAGTCAATGTCCACTCCATATTCAATAACTGGGTTCTTTGTCTCGGCCCTTTTAAAATCGCTTGTGTTTGAAACGCCAGTGGATACAGTGGAGGATCTCACATTATGGGTTTCGTCACTTCAGCTGATTTGTCCATTTATTGGAGCTAGCTGTGCTATGATCAACACTGTTACAACTTTGATCAATTCCTTCGACAATCCCACCTCAGGGGCTCACCTTCTTTAGATGAGTACGGGTGTCACAATCCCGAGGTACCCTAGTGATCTTTTCCTTTTCCCAAGGGGTTTACTACCTTTGGTAAACATGGGTCTCACGAACCTGGGGTACCCTAGTGATCCTTCTCTATTTTCGACCCTCCTTCTTGTCATTCAATTTATCCTTTCTTTCTTTTCCCGTCTAGTTCACAGATTTTCACAAATGTTTGCGCAGTATAGCCAGATTTGGCTCTTTCACCATAAAATCTCACATTCACTTACTCCTTCGACAAACCTTGTTGCATTTCTGACATGTAACCATGACCATTCATATTGTAAAGCATGCTTTAGGTCTAATAAATGTATTTTTTACTTCTTTATTGCCCCTTTTTATTCCGACATCACACTCTTCATAACTATTTTGAAAATTTCTCAGAATAACGTGTTTTGCGTTTTCATATTCTTTGTTAATTTGTCGTCCCATTCTGCCTGATATCACCCTTCTGAATTTCAGAGTCGAATTTGGCAACACCCGGTATAATATAATATATTTTCTGTTGGGAAGTTAACACATTTTATACCAAAATGCACCCTCAACAATTGCCATTATTAGGTGTCAATGGATGAAAAATTCTGCCCGAGATCAAAGTTATCCCGTTGTCATGAGTAAATATTAATGTTGCACTATTCATCCACTCGAGGGCCTTAGGCAGTGAACCTTGTAATTTTGAACCATGGTCAAGAGATGAGGATGACACCTGACCTGGCTTCCTAACTTCCTCACCCTAACAACGGGAGGATGTTTTATGCTGATAGATTTTTCGTGGATCTTCCCCCTACACAATTAGTCTTCGGCGGTACTTGGCTCGAATTCATGACACTCCGCCGGTGAGCCCCTATCCGGTTGCGGGATGTGGAAGTTTGGAAAAATTTTATTCAAAACTATGAGATCCTTCGGAAGTAAAAATTTTCTTTCACTGATTCTGTGTGGTGTTTTCAATCGGTATGTTAACCCATTTCATCTTCTAATCCATGTGCTGTGGAATCATGGTCACAAGCTTGTGACCTGATGCCATTGAAGTTCTGTTTAGCCAATTGTTATGGATACTGATGGTTTTACCTCTTCACGATGAAATATTTTCGATTAAAAAATCTTGTTAAATATTTTTAAAGTGAAAACATTTGATTAATATATAAATAGCTTTAAAATCTTGTAAAGGATTTTTCTGATTTTATCCATTTTTACACTAAATCAATCAATCATGCTGACTGTCTGATAAACCAATCTCTAAATACATTCGAACATCATACTTTAAGCTCTAGTTTCAACACTGAGAGCGTTAGAACTGTTGCAAGATGAAACAGTGAAAATTTTCTGATTCTCTGATGTCTTGAATCGATCTGTGAATCAATTTCATCATCTAATTTATGGACCGTGGTAGTCTTGGCCACGAGCTCGTGATCAGCGTGTTATGAATTTGTGATGTGGTGCCATTGAAGTTCTCCTGTGTAGAGGAGCTGATGCCCGTTCTATCTGCCAAGGCTCAAAGTTCTCATGTTGGTGTAGCTTGTACTTTCAAAAGAGTGCTGTGAGCTCATTTGACATGCTCATCACTTGAACATGATTCAAAATAACATGGTTCAATAGTTCACATGTTGCTTTACTGTAAAATGTTAATAAACACTCACTCGCTCATCTGATTTGTTGATTATTGAAATTCTAAAAATAACTCATCATCTGGAAATAGAACATTTATTATTTTCGGATTCCTTTTTGTAAAAGAATAAAAAACAGTATGCTGTAGGAATTATTATGATATCTGTCTCCAGATTATTTCCCAGAAAAATTCCTTCTTGCGATATAACAAAGTATTTTAGGAAGGAAGTAAAAGATGGTCAGATAAATAAAAATGTACACAACATGAAGTTTAACATTTCTCGTGAAAACTTTTGTTATCTAAATAACAAGACAATATTTTGACTGGTTTATGAATTGGATGAGAAAGAATTTCTAATAAACATGTTTCAGTAGGGGAAGATTATAAAAGGGAAGTTAAAAAAGAAATGAAAATGACCTATGTTTTTCAGGTCAGAAGCAATGGTTAACTGTAAGTAAAGGACAATGTTATTAAGTCATTAAATAATGCTTGATAATCTATTCAGAATAAAAGAATGTAATATTTCTTTTTAATTTAAGTGAGCCAGCTTTAAAAAACATCGTTTAAAATAAAAATATATCTATGCAATTCAGTATATGATTGACGGCATAATAATACTTACAGTTTAAATATATGTGCCTTATCCCCAATAAATTTCCTGTTGTACTAAATGGATCTCGTTACATAAAAACAGCCCACAGCTAAAAATGGGCCTTGTGAGTACATTTTATAATGTACAATAAGGTTACTGAACTACAAAAAAAAGGAAGTTCCATGTTCCCTTTGAAAAGTCCTCCAAAAAATTATGCAACAATCTTGATTAAATTCAATGGTTTTTTTTAAAAAAAATTCACAATATGCTAATACTATTTCTAAAGTTCTATTTTAAAATAATTTTGGAATATATTCATTACATATGTTTTATATTTAGACTCCATTTATATGTAAGTGCTGTCTGAAGGTAACTGTATGTTTGCAGAAACCAGAAAAAAAACATACTAATTTCTTAATTTATTTAATCTCATGATATGTGCTACAATTGAATTTCTGGCTGAACATAACTGATTAAATAGAAATAATTTAATTCCAGTTTTATAAAACATTAAAGGAATTTATCTACACATTCAAAAGTGTGTAGACATTAGTAGTTTATTTGTTTGAAGAGTAAAAATAACCTATCATGTGATCACTGTATATTAAAAACAAATTTTTACTTTCTAATAATAGGAAGATGGCTCCTGCTGGCAATGACGACTTAAATCATGATTTGCATCTTCATGCAGGAGAAACGCTTCAGGTTTGTGAACCATGCTGCAAGAGCTGCTCTCTGTGTCCGTTATAAAGATCTCATGTGCGAATTTATACAGAGCCCAGTGTTTGCCAAACGATTTTTCCTTAATTTGCTGACTTAAGATCACATCAGCTGGTTCACACCAAGAAAAAAGCTTATGTTTGCGAAATATGCAAAATAGCCTTCACTCGATTTACTACTTTAAAATCCCCCATCAAAGTAATCTTTGCAAGGAAAAGACTCATGCTTGTGAAGTATGCCACATAGGATTTTCTTACATTCAACATTTTAAAAAACATTCACTTATTCATACCTACAAAAAACCTCTTGTTCCTGAAATATGCAACAAAGTTTTCACACAAAGGGATCTATTAAAGCAACATTTGCAAATTCATACCAACGAAAAACCTTATGTTTGTGAGATGGGCAACAAAGCTTTCTCAGAAAGAGATACTTTAAAAAGACATTTACATGTTCATATCCAGGAACAGTTTCACAATTGTGAAATATGCAATAAAACTTTCACACAGAGTAGTGCATTAAAAAAACATATGCGTTTTTACTCTAAAGAAAAGCCATATGTTTGTGAATTATGCAACAAAACTTTCTCACAAAGTAGTGATTTGAGCAGACATGTGCGTATTCATACCAGAGAAAAGCCTCATGTTTGTGAAATATGCAACAAAGCATTCTCTCAAATTACTAATTTAAATAGACATGTGCGCATTCATACCAAGGAAAAACCTCATGTTTGTGAAATATGCAGCAAAACTTTCTCAGATAATGGTGATTTAAGAAGACATTTGCGTATTCATACCAAAGAAAAGCCTTATGCTTGTGAAATGTGCAACAAAGCATTCTCTCAACTTACTAATTTAAACAGGCATATGCGTATTCATACTAAGGAAAAACCTCATGTTTGTGAAATATGCAGTAAAACTTTCTTAGACAGCGGTAATTTAGTAAAACATTTGCGCATTCATACCAAAGAAAAACCTTACATTTGTGAAGTATGCAACAAAGCTTTCTCACATAGTACTATTTTAAAAAAACATTTGCGTATTCATACCAACGAAAAGCCATATGTTTGTGAAATATGCAACAAAACTTTCTCGCAAAGTAGTGATTTGAGCAGACATATGCGGATTCACACCAAGGAGAAGCCTTATATTTGTGAAATATGCAGCAAAACTTTCTCAGTCAGTGGTAATTTAAAAAGACATTTGAGTATTCATAGCAAAGCAAAGCCATAGGTTTGTGAAATATGCAACAAAGATTTTTGTCGAAGGAATCACTTAAAAAGACATTTGAAAATACATATCTAAGAAAAGTCTTATGTTTGTGAATTCTCTAATAATATACTTTCTCTCAGAGTGGTCATTTAAACAAAGTTATATGCGTATTCATACCAAAATCCTAATGTTTGTCAAATATGGAAAAAAGGCTTTTTCTGAAAGTAGTACTTTGAAAAGACATTTACTTTTTCATTTCGAGGAAAAGACTCGTTAGTGAAATTTGTAATAAATCTTTTTCTTTATGACATTTCAATCTTTTTTTAAAAGATATTTTTGTATCAATGCGAAATAAAAACATTAGACTCTTTGCATAAACTTCATTTAATTTTTCTAAATCAAGTATTAGAATGATTTAAATCGTTGCATTTTCAAGAATGCTTTCCAGTGAGAAACCATATGAAATACATTAACAAATAAAAATCAATATGGTGTGAAGAACTGAATGCTGTTTTCACAATGTTGTGTCATTTAAGTCTTGAAAATTTTAATCATATGCATAAATAGTACTGTGTTATTAATAGGATAAACTGAAACTTTAGCGTGGTATTTTTTTTATACTGCTTTATTCTGTTAATGATTTAAATCAGCTGATTTTGAGAAATATATGTATGAAAAATTGTATCGTATTTCAGTCAATTTTTTTCTTTGTCCAGGAATTTTTACTTTTTATAGCCTAGTTTAATTACAGATGCAAGAGTGTATTTCCTATTCATTCATCGAGATCTTACTATTTTTAAATATTTCATTTTTAATATATGAAATATTAAATAATTTTAGAAACAAATTGAAAGTAAATTAATGCATTATAAATGTAAAATCTGGCATTTTACGCAGATTTAGATTCAAAGTTTGTGTAGATATTTAATTCAGGTCTTAATAGCATATTTTGCTAAAATATTTATTTGAATTGTTTGATAGTTCAGTTGAATAAAAAGATAACGATTATTGTACCTTAAAAATGACTTCAAAACAAGAAACAACAAAGTTTTAGTATTGTTTAAATTTAAATGTAGTATTCTTCAGTTATAACATTAAATAAATGTTTATATGTATAAAAATAAAAATTGCTTTTTTAAAGAGGCTGTGTGTGTGCTAGAGTTTTATTAAAACGAATCTATCAAATATTAGTGTATTGAGAGTTGTCTAGAGTTGCAAGAACTATTTTGGTATAACTGCCTCAAAATTCCAAGGAATATTTTGATTACGATTATGTTATAGTAATATCTAGTGCGTTACTGTTGTTTTCTTACTAAAATAAGTTCTTTTACTAATTATCTCCTATGTTTTTCTTAATTCTTACTTAGTTTTATGATTGTTAAATATGTTTTTCCCTCAAGGCATAGCGAAAGAATATTGTGAATGTGGATTTTGAGGAATATCTTTAAATTTGTGCTGAAACAAAAATGAATTACTACTTATAAATTTTCTTGAAAAATCAAAGAGTGAAATATTTCCAATTTTCCCGATTTCTGACCTACCATTATTGACCTATACAAAATATTCGCTTCCTATATAAAAACATACAGCATTTAACTTTAAATATCAACTACTATGGTGAAATTGTCGAATAGGGCGCCTATCCGCCAAATTTTGAAAAATCGCCAATTTGGCGCGTTTTTGCCTGTTGTGTTTCGGAATTGCAATCCTACCACAACACGCAACGCCGGAGAGCGGAATTCAAGAGGACGGAAGGAAAATCATTAAAAAATAGCATTTTGAAGTTAAGAAACTGGAAATCGCTGCAAAAATCAGGCATTTAAAAATGGAAATAATTTCACCTACCTTTAAAAAATGCTGCTATTTCCGACATTTATGATGACGATGAGTTGCCTACTGAAATTATACCAGTGTGCTACTGCATATTTCTGAGAGCACCTTCCAAAATATTTTTATTTTTGCATCACTAACAAAACGGTGAATACACAAATCCATATAACTAAATTCAAATCAAAAACATTTCTTTACACTCCTAAACACATGATGGGTATCCTCTTTCACACTGGACTAAATTTTGCAGTACCATTCAAAAACGATCATTCACTTTATTACCCGTTCTTTCTCTCAATTCCATACTTTTTCCACGTTTCGGACATACATACGATGATCCAATCAAACCTTCTTTCATGCACCATTCTAAAACAGCTTTCTTTCCAAGCACAGGAAACATGGCACAAAAAAATTTAACAATATTAATCGTAATTTTTCATGCATTCATTCAAATTAATCCTAAGAGCATCGCTGGACATCTTGGCAATCTTTTGAATTTTATGTGGAGAAAGAAATAAAAATATTACCTGTAAAAAGTAATTCCCAAAACGAAGTCTAACAGCTGACCCAACCGGAGCAAAAGAAATAACCGTTTCCTCATTAACGGAATTTTTAAAGTAATAAAAGCTTTCTGCTCATGCGCGAGAAAGACCGTTGAAGAATTAAACTGTTGAAATAAAAAACAAATTACGAATGCGCTAACTTGCCACGATATGGTTAAAATGAAAGAAATCTACTGCGCATGCTCAAAATTTCGCCAAAAAACGACTCTCCTTCACTGGAAAAGAAATTCAGAAGGGTTACCAGATTTGGCGCATTTATCGATTTGGCGAGAAGCGCCCGATTCGAAAAATCAACCAATGCTTTAATATGCTGTTAGGCAATTTGTGTTAAAATGATTTCTTTCTACTTATGTATGTGTTATGAAGAAAAATAAAGATGTGTGTGTCATTTGATAAGTAAACCGATCATCTTTCAGAAGTGCTCCATAATAAGAGTTTCAAACCTTTGTGATTATAATTCGTAGAATCGTTATTATATATCCTAAATCCTTAATTCCTTTCGTCAGTTAAAGGTGATATTGTCGAATGGGCCACTTCTCCGCCAAATTTTTAAAAATCGCCAATTTGGCGCGTTTTTGCGTATTGTGTTTTGGAGTAAAAACCACAATACGCAACGACGGAGTGCGAAATTCAAGATGGCGGAAGGGAAATCATTAAAAAATAGCATTTTCAAGCTTTGAATCTAAAAATCGTGTAAAAATTATGTATTTAAAAATGGAAACAATTTCACTTGCCTTAAAAAAATGCTGCTTTTTTCCGACATTTATGGTGATGTGTTCCCTCGGAATTATACCAATCGATAGCCATGTGTGACCCAACACCCAGGTCTGCGACTGCATATTTCTGAGGGTCCTTCCAAACCGTTTTCGTCTCACTAACAAAACGGTACACATATCCATATTACTCACTTCAAACCAATAACTTTTTTTTACACTCCTAGACACATGATGATTATCGTCTTTCACACTCGACTAATTTTTGCAGTTCATTGAAAACCATCATTCACTTTCTTGCCCGTTCTTTCTCTCAATTCCATACGTTTTCCATATTTCGGACATAGGTATGATGATCCAATCAAACCTTCTTTCATGCACCATTCTAAAGCCGCTTTCTTTCCAAGTACAGGCGACAGGGCAAAAAACCTTTCTGAATATTCATCGTACTTTTTATTGCATTCATTCAGATTCTCGAATAGCATCACTGGACATCGTGGCATTCTGTGAAAATTTATGTGGAGGGAAAAAAAAAGTGAATTTACCTGTGAAAATGATACCACAACGGAAGGAAAAGAAAACAGCTGGTGTAACGGAATTTCCGGAGCAGGTGAAAAATTGCCGATCGCTAAGAAAAACAGCCGTTTGAAAAATGTATCGCGCATGGCCATTAACTAATTATAGGTTATTTTTAAAGTAATAAAAATGCGCATACGGGAAATTGCGGCGATATCGTGAAAAACTTATGGTGCTTGATTAGTTGCGGGAAATTTTTTTGAAATAATGCTGAAAGTTCCTTTTTAAACTCATTTTTTTGTTTGATTAGAACTGAAAACTTATAAAAATAACAAAGAAAAAAATTTTCAATATATTTTTGTAAGAAAAGGGACAATTTTCGGTTAAAATTAGGCATTTTTTGTTCATCATGGCAAACACTGTAAATTAAATTCTAACGCATAAGATAAAAAAAAAGCTCTTTGAATTTTATTCAGAAAGCGTTTACCTATGTTTTGCTCTATCACCTTTGAATAATTTCAGTTTATCACAAAATTAGGGATCAAAAAGTGCACACAAAAGGAAAATTTTTCAAAAAATTTGCATTTATCACAAAGAAAAAATCATAACAAAGGTAAATATATTGTTTTTTCTTATTCTCTACTGCACAACATGCAAACTATAATAATAAACACTGTGATGCTAAATTCCATGCAATTATCTCAAGAACTTTTTGAGTTATGATCGCCATGCGATAAAATATGGAAAAATCTGTTTCGGAGAAAAACGCATTTAAAGATTTAAAATCTAAATCTTAAAAAATTATGCAGCTAAAACAACCTAAACCCTCTTTATATCAAAAGAATAAACCTTTTATAAGCCCATATCAATATTATAATATTTGTTTCAAATTCTTTTTTTAATTTTTTTACCAATTTTTTAGGGTTAAAAAAGCTTTTCTTAACGTGTAAATGCATAGTTTTTTTTAAATGCAAATTAGAGATATAAAAAGCACACCAGAAAAACTTAATTACGTTAAAAAATAATATTTTTTATAAGGAAAAACAGGTATATATATTTCCACTAAGTATCTTAGTGCTTAAGAAATATGTAACATAAAATATATATTAATATGTGTTATTTTGTCAGTAAATATTCCCGAAAATATCTGTTAAAATTATTGCTTATCACAAAAGTTATAAAAAATTATATAATGAGAAGCATATAAAGAACAGTTTTTAAAACCTCCATATGAATACACTTTGACTTTTTTTTATCCTTAGTAATTTGGTTTTCTATGCAGCTTTACACAACAGTTTATTTTGTAAGAAATAAATATTCATTTATTTATGTAATAAAATGCAAAGTTTTGATACCTTTACAAGAAATTATTATCAACTAGCTGGTATACCCGTTCCTCGCACGGGTGAACTGAAAAATTAAACAACACAGATTGAAGGATAAAGAAGTTTTTAATGAGTTAATTTTACGTGAATTTCAAATTAAACAAAAATAGCTCTTTGCATGTCTCAGCTGAACAAAAAAAAAGAAGAAGAAAACACCTTTGTTAAATTTTAAGTCTGTAGATCTAATAGCTGATAAAAAGAATTTTTTTTATATTTATAACTCCCCGTAACACTCTTGTGGGTCAATTTTTGAAAATACCTCCCTAAGCTGATCTTTGCTCAGCAAAAGTAATACATTGTTAGAAATTTTGTGTAATGAACGCTTAAAATAGTCTAAATAATTTATCTGAAAGTGTAATACATTAATATTACTTTCTGTTGTATTTATTTTATGTTAAAATTGTAATATTCGCAAGCAACGCCGTTTCTTAAATTATAATGGCGATTCAATGAAAAACATAGCGAAATGTTAACGATAGAATCAAGTTGGAAATGTCTAGCTACTTTCGTAGCTCGAGCTTTATTAGAGCTTTGTAAGACCCACCGTGTAGGGGCGCGATGCACGTTAATACTTTATCCAACCGCATTATGATTTAATGTAGTTTTTTTATACAATTTTTTTTTTTTATCAGTACATTGAAAATTAAGAGATATACATAAACAAAATACTCCACTTTGGGAAATTTAATCCGTTAGAGCTAATAAATTAAATTTTGATATTAACTATTTTTTTCAGGACAATAATAATAATTTTTGCAATCTGCTGAAAGCGCCGTCAGCTGAAAACGCAATATCCACTACAAAACTATTCGCCTTCCCCGCTAAATACTCATCATAGAACCCGTGCTGCCACATAAATCTTGGAAGAGTGAATTTCAAAGAATATTCCTGCTAAGTATTGGTAGAATATTCCTTCTAAGTTGGTGTGGTGTGGTAGTTAGGAGAAGGGGGTGCCAGTTCAAGTGTCGTCCACGTCACTTGACCATGGTTCAAAATTACGTGATCCGTTGCCAAAAGCCCTCGTGTAGCTGAACACTGCGACGTTAATATTCACTCACTCACACACTCCAAAAAATACAGTACAGTAGTTATAATTATTTTTATACTTAAAAACGCAATATCTGCCTATTCAATTAAAATTATAGCGTTATAATTAACTACTAACCACAAACAAATTTTGAAAATTTGTCCAAATGATGCAGTGTGAAAGAGAAAGTTAATTTAAAGTACCAGAACTGATAAAAGCATTTATTTTTAAAAAAAATCAATTTCTTACTACCAAATGTGCATAATAAAATCAAAAAAAAAAAAAAATTAAAATAAACAGAGATTTATAGCAACCTCTCCCTTCAAAACTTAGTTTTATTCTGAAATTAAAAAAATAGGCATTATGCTGATCACAGGAATTAATTAGAAGCGAGCGCCTTGCGTTGCCAAAACACAAAAAGGGTTTTTCACAAACAAAAGATAGATATATGCTGCGGTGGGCTTTTTTGCAGCGCACGCCAGAGCTCCTTGCAGATGGCAGAATTTTTTCCTACTTAACAAATATCGTTTTATTTTGGACACTTCATACAATATCTTTATAAATTATAGCCTATGTGTTATTCTGATGTATAAATTATATTACTGTAAAGTTTCATTAAAATCCATTCAGTTGTTTTTGCGTGAAAACCTTCCAAACATCCTCACAAATTTTCGCATTTATAATATACATTAGATGTATATATCAGGGATGGCGAACCATTGGCACGCAACCGATCAAAACGGTTTGCATTTTAGTTCAGAAATTATATTGTTACAAGTAACCCCAAACTTGAAAAACAATTTCAAAGATAAAAATGTACTTGAGAAACCAAATACATAGTTATTGAAGAATTTATTTCAATAATATTGATTCTTCAACCAAGGATATGTTTTCAGGCAGATTTTTTGCACTTCAAAGAATTATAAGAAATGCTCAGGTTTATTATGTACCCTGATGTGACATTATTTCATAAACTGAACTTGCTCCAATTCGATTCGTTCGAAATTGAAAAACTTGAAATGCAACTTATTGAATTCTAATCTAGTTCAATATGGATTCAAAAACAAGGAAAAAGTTTAAATTGATTGAAACAGAAAGATTAACAAACAATATAAGTAAAAAAATGCCAGTAACGAAATTTTTGAAACATGGAATTCGATTCCAGACACCTTTAATTGTTTTAATATGCTTAGCTTGTGTTATTTTAACCATATTTTCATCTACTTATGCTTGCGAGCAGGGCCGGCGCTAGCAATTTCGCCGCCCCGAGCAAAGAGGTAAAATGCCGCCCTTTTATAACAAAAACTAAAAGAGATAACCTAAACCCTTTCCACATTTAATGGTAAAATAAAACCAGTGCAAAAAAATTGCTATCAATAATGTTGAAGTTTTGATTAGCAGAAAATACTAATTTATTAATTTATGTTTTTGTCATTAAATTAAAATTAGGGTTGCACAGAAAAAAAAAGAAAAGAGTAATTTCTATAGTGTTTGATTATAAAATACAGATATTAAAAAAATACTAAAACAAATTAAAGAACCATTAAATATTAAAACCTAATTTCATATTAAAAATGCATTTAAACCGAGAGTTAATCTTAAAAGTGTTTTTTTTCTCTCACTTCTAATTCTGAGAATTTTTTTTATAATTCCTTTAACATTAATTTCTTCAACCAGAGTTCATGTTCAATGGCTATTGTTGTCAAGCCGTTTAGCCGATCCTCGGTAGTTGGAGAGCGTAAATTTTTTTAACTAATTTTAATTTGGAGAGAAACTCCTTTCTCCACTTGCCACACTTATTGGGAGAATAAGCATTCCGAGCATATTTTATGATTTTTTCTAAAATGAATCAATATTGATGCGTTTATATCAGCGTTTCTCAAACTGTGGGGCGCACCCTCGGTAGAGGGGCGTAATATCACTTTAAAGGAGGCGTGAACTAACAGATTTAAAATAAGTATTGATTTACTGAAAGAAAGTAAAACAAAATTCATTCTGACATAAAAAAAAATTAATGCACATTTACACTGATATAATATACTTATAAACGTATCAGTACTTCACAAGGTTTTTGATAGTTAATTTATTAATATTAAATTAAAAATAAGTTTAATAATTACTAGTG
The DNA here is from genome assembly GCA_019973935.1 of Trichonephila clavipes. Taxonomy (NCBI): domain Eukaryota; kingdom Metazoa; phylum Arthropoda; class Arachnida; order Araneae; family Nephilidae; genus Trichonephila; species Trichonephila clavipes. Next base: position 133,920 of record BMAU01017576.1, on the reverse strand, counting down.
CTTCTCATGGGTGTCATTTACAAAACGTAATATTTATATTTTGATGGTTTGTATAGTTTATAATTAATGTTGTATTGTAGCTTTAGAGTTTTTATTGTATTCACATAGCATAATTATTGCATAGGGGGGGATGAAAATTATAATTGAAAATTGGGCCGTGGTTATTGAAAGTTTGAGAAGCTTTGGTTTGTATGAAATTGATTTTTAAAAACCCATACTTTGACCTTTTAGAGTTAGTGACTTAAAAAATAAAATGCCGAAAACTTTTTTTACGAATTTTTAAAAAATACTCAGATTTTAAATATTTCATAACTATTTATCAAATTCAAATTTTTTATAACTTCTTCATTTATAAAAATAATTGCATGGAACTTTTTTTTTTCGTGTATCAAACATTTCAAAAATTGCTCGCAATTTTAATTCAACATCTAATATAGTTGTGAAATTTTATAATTATAAAAATTTCTACTTTTTTCAACATACAACTATTTTTAAAAAGGTACATTTTTGTTTCCGGTACCTAAAAAACGCAAAGTGAGTGATTGAATATTAAAGTCCCAATGTTCACTTACTCGAGAGCTTTTGGTGACGCACCTCGACATTTTGAACCATTGTCAAGTGACGAGGATGAGACTTGAACTGGCACCCGTCTCTCTTAACTACCATACCACACCAAGTCTAGGACGTTTAAACTGTCGATTTTAAAAGGGCAGTAATAATTAATTGTGGGAAATTACAACGTGAATTTTGTAATGACGTTAATATAGAAATCAAACACACATACCAAGAACGGCTGATAGCGAGAGGGGAAGGGGAATTTCCATGACAATATGTTATGCCTTTAAAAATGCTCGTGCAACGCCGGGGGGAAATAAACCTGTTTGATAAGGAAAAGAAGCGAAACAATTTCGAAACAGGAAATTTTAAGTTATACACTCGGTAAAAACCCGAGCAACGCCGGGCTAAGTGGAGGAGGGGTGGGGGTGGAAATCATTTTGAAAAAGAGTATTAGAAGTGCTGATTTTGTGAAGGAAAGGGAAAATTTATAAAAGAGAAAGCCCGTGCAATGCCAGGCCATGCAGCTAGTAAAAAATATAACTACGTTGTATTTCAATTTCGATCTGTTGCTATTAGAATCCTTTATCTATAGTAAATAATTAATGAATGTACTCAAAAGCTCATTAATGTTTTGCATTTTAAATGACCTACTATTGTTCTTCGTAAGCGACTAAAGGAGTTATTTTTATATGAAAGGCAAATAATATTTTTTCATTTGAATAACAATGTCAATCGAAATGTTTTAAGACGATTACGTACAAGCTACGCGAGAACACACATTCTTAAAAATGTTAATCAACATGAAAATATTCTACGAAACTGATAACATTTATATTTATGTACGTAAAACAAAAAAATAAATAAATAAAATAGAAAAGGCACAAATACTGCAAAATAGTTTTTTCTTTTCACTTTATCTTAGGCAATGATTAAAATTCCTGGGCATTAAAAATCTAAAAAAGAATTTGAAAATTAAAATATTGTTAACTTTTTTGTTGTCCGACTTTGTCTTGTCTGCATAAGCACAGGAAGCTAAAACAATTAGTTCGGAAGTCAAATTGACACAAGTTTCCCTCAGCTTTCTTCGAAAAAGGGTCTTTTTTCAGGGTCATTCAGCCCCTTTCTTTTCATTCATAGAACTTGACCGTGCTTTCATCACTTTTGTGGAGACTAATCTCTGCCAAAATCTATTTCTTTCAATAGTACTCGAATTCACGCATAGAAAGCAGTAAAATTGTAGCAAATCAGTTGAAAGAGAAGAAACCGGATGCCGAAATTCTTCTTTATCGCCCCCTTCCCCCATGGAACCAACGTTGGGAAACCCGGCTATAATGAATACTAGTTAAATAAAAAAAACTCTAGGACTCCATAGAAAACGTGAATATTTTGCATACACATTTTAAAAATTTTTTTTCTTCAAATTTTTATTTTAACTCGTGTAACCTCTGGGTAATCTCGGTTTGTTTTCTTCGTGAACAAGTTAATTTTACAGCCAATTTGCCGCTTCCTAAGGTGGCCACCCTGAGCAGTGGCCCGGCTTGCCCACCCCTAGCGCCGGCTCTGCTGATTGATTTCCAGTCTAATTCAAAACAGACTTAAAAATTTGTTGAAAAAGGAGCAAGTTGAAATTGATTAAAGCACGAAGATTAACAAGTAATATAATTAAAAATGCTAGTAGTGAAATTTTGGAAACATGAAATTCGATTTCAGATACATTTAGCTGTTTGAAAAAAATGTCTCATGCTATTTTAACCATATTTTCATCTACCTATGCCTACAAGGCATTCTTTTTAGAGATGAATAATATTAAAGACTCACTTAGAATGGCTCGAATTCAGCTTGCATTTTGCTTAAAGTTACATCTTACTATCCTCATACAAGTTATTTGTCATCTTATCTATCACAACCAGAATTCACAATAATGTTACTTTAATTTCAATTACACGTATAAATAAAAAATTTACTACTATACTGTGCAAAATGTATTTTTTCGTTGTAGTTAAAGAATTTTAAGTTGTTAGTATTTATTATTTTCTCAATAATCACAAGTCAAAATTATTTGACGGCACATCTATACCTCCTTAAACATTTCTTAATGAAAAAATGGCACGTTGATCCAAAAAGGTTCGCCACCCCTGGTATAGAATATTGGATGTGCACAAGAATAATTTAATAGTTTGGAAAGCGGGAAAGAAAGTAACTGTCAACATAGATCAGGTCCAAAGGAAAAATGACGAGAATGAGATAAGAGTTGGAAATACGGATAACAGTGGCTGAAGGTAACAAGCGAGTAGTTTTGAGGGTGTGCGACCTAGATCAAATTGGTCACAAAATAGTAAGAATAGTGCGTCAGGTGAACGACGAGAGTTAAAGGGAAAAGTGACAGGTGTTAAGGAGAATTAGGGTGAGGGGCGCACGAATGCTACCAATAAGCGCAGACCACTTATAGGGTCCTCAAACGAATCTTTGACACAAGGGAACAGGTAGTTAAAAAAGATTAGAAAGGAAGTAATTGGATATAAAAGATTTATGAATTCAAGATCTGGGGGACCAGAAAAAAAGCCCGGTAAATCAGGGAGTTAAGAGGAGATTGACATCATCAACTAACAGTGTTTCTAATTATAGAAAGAAAGTCTGGAGAGAGGAAGCGGTAAGGCCAGAACAAGTTACATGTAGGTACAATTTGGACCCAAGAGAATAGGATGAGTTGAGTCCCGACCATCCAGTGAACAGATTACCAGAGGGGACCTGTCCGGTCTAGAGGAAGAAGAGATCAACAGTACAGACTCTACTATAAGGATCAAGGAGGCAAGCAGCAATCAACAAGCCAGAGTCGTTAGAGCAGGGCCGGCGCTAGGGGTGGGCAAGCCGGGCCCCTCCTTAAGGCGGCAACCTTAGGAGACGGCAAATTGGCTGTAAAATTAACTAGTTTATGATGAAAATAAACCAAGATTACACAGGGGTTCTAAGAGTCAAAATAAAAATTCAAAGAAAAAAATTAAAAATATGTATGCAAAATATTCACGTTTTGTATGGAGTCCTAGAGTTTTTTTATTTTTTAACGAGTATTCATTAGTATTTCACCAAAGCTGGTTCCATGGGGGAAGGGGGAGGAGGAGACAAAGAAAAATTTCGGCATCCGGTTTCTTCTCTTTCAACTAATTTCGCACAACTCTTGCTGCTTTGTATGCGTAAATTCGGGTACTATTGAAAGAGATAGATTTGGCAGATTAGTCTCAAGAAAAGTGATGAAAAGCACGGTCAAGTTTTATGAATGGAAAGAGAGGCAGAATGACCCTGAGAAAAATACCCTTTTTCGAAGAAAACTGAGTGTCAATTTCACACAAGATGCCATCACTAATTCTATTAGCTTCGTTTGCTTATGCAGAGAAAATAAAGTCGGACAACAAAAAAGGTAACTATTTATGGGAGGCCAGAATTGTCCGATTTTAGAATCCGCCCCTGAAACGGCTTTGAATTTGTATACGAGTCCCCCCTGGCCGGATGTGGTGAAATTCCTTTTGGTGGAGTGCGTCAAGAAAGTTCCCGCGTTAAAAAGTTCACTAAACCCATAAATTGGGAGGTGGTGTAACAATGCGCTGGCCTCGGGACCAATCAGAGAAATTATACTGGACAAGACAAAGAGTCCTGTCCTAGGATTTTTGGGTAAAAAGGCGCCGAATATAAACGGGACGCACCCCTATTTTAGAAGGAAAAACACACATACAACACACGCGACAAAAATTCCGGAAAATAATGTTTAAACTATTCCCTTTAATTGGCCGGAATTCTGAATTATCTAGAAACAATAAAGTACTTCTCTTTACAGCAATTTTAAGACCAATTTTAGCCTACGGGTGCCCAGGGTGGGGATACGCTGCTAAAACTAATATTAATATTTTAGATACTCTTCAAAATTCAACTATCCGAATGATCGTAAAAGCTACTAGATATATGAGAAACGACGACATTCGGAATGCTATTAAAATCACTAGTTTTAAATCTTATATACAAAAAAACGCTACAAACTTCTTTAACTCCTTGCAATTCACCAACAATATTAATATGATGAATTTACCTAATTATATTCCTCAAGATACTACTAAATGACCGAGAAGAATTTTTCTCGACTCTTATAATCCTCCATAATTTTTTAAATTTCGTGCAATTTTTACTGCACACCCATTGCTTCTAATATCTCTTTTTATTTTTCTCATATATTTTGTAGTATTCACTGCATCTGGGCTTGCCCCTCCCCCCCTAGTCTTAAATTTCTAGCTGAGAGATTTGAGCAGCCAATGAGAGTCACTATCTTTACCCACCAGGATCCAATCAGAGAGCATCCTCTTAGCTCTCCATCATGAACTCAGATTTCCGCACGACCCAGGAAATTTCCTTAACGATTTGCTCGACCAATCAGCTGACTGCTACACGCTAGCATGAAATGAATACTGTTGTTCCACATCTACTTTTCCGGACATGGGATGCCCAAGAATTTCAACGAAGGCTCCGATTTTAGCAGAAGAGAGCCGATCTCAGAGCTGCAGAAAATCCAAAACCCCGAGATTCCAGGCATCAACCATTTCCATTCCCCAGCACCTCCCTCTCACAAGGTAAGTTAATTATTTTGATCTTCTTGTAGTAAAGTAAATTTTTATATGCGTGTGCTTAAAATAAATTTTATCATGTTTTAAAACTATACGATCAATGTTTGATTTAGCGTGAGATGAGTGTTTTTAATTTAGAATTTAGTTAACTAAACTTGTAGTCAAGATGCGATGTTAACTTATGGAACTTGGGTCAATGTTAAAATTAATAAGTTTTAATAGCGTCCTATCATTTGGCGGCGTGATCAGGATGTCAAATTTTTTTCTTTGCACCATTTAATGCCGTAACCTATGTTCCCCTCCCCCCTTAATTTAGATGAGATTTTGGGCCACTCAGTTTTTTTTAATTATGGTTTCATTTAGAAAGAGCCTCTGTCAAGAATTTCTTTATGTTGATAAATTTAATTATCTATCGAAGTGTAAGAATTATTGATAATGTGTCTTGACATATTTACATTACCCTGTTTGCTTTTTTTTTCTAGTGATGTGCCGCCACTTTATATTGTACTGTTATTTTTAGAGGATAAATATAATAGTTTTTTTCTAAGTACAGTTGTTGTTAATGCAGTGCTTCTCAAACTTTCAATACTGGCGCCCCTCTTATCAATCACAATTTTTATCGCGCCCCCATTATACATTAATAATGTACTGAATGCAATAATAATGCACTTTTTTACGCTAAAGCAATAATCTTAATTATATACCGTACAAATTCATGACATAAGTATTAAATTTTGTATATGTTGCTTTTAAGCAAAAAAAATATTAAGTAATAGGATAATTATTATGTTATTTTTCCTTTCTCTAATTTTTAAATTGAAACATATTGCAAAATGCGGTTGCTGCTTAGAAGACAAAATATAGATATCAGCTTTTTTTAGAAAGAACTCAGTGGGTCAATTTCTAATCATAAGCATTCCTTTGAAAAATTTGCTGTGTAAGACAAGCCCATGGAAGTCGCTAATACTTATTAAACTTGTTCTTAATTTAGCATTAATTAATTACTTATAAAATTCTCTGTGCAGCACTGATACATTAAAAGTATACCGGCTGAAGTACCCGCTCTTTGCACGAGTTCATTTATAAGAAAATAAAACATTATTGATATAATCGCTGAATTTTAAGGAGAGTAAAGCCAAATGCGCAACAATGTTTACAAAAATGTAAAATGATTTTTTTAAATCGTCGCTCAAATTATAAATAGTTTTAAGTGAACTGTAATTTTAAGCCTCACAGAATTAGCATTTAGAACTGATGTTGAATAATGAACAATAATATAAAATTCCGATGAAAAATAATTGTATTATTTTTAATATTTAAAGTGAAAAGACTTCAACATGTTTTAAACCTGGAGCAGGCACGCACTCGATACTAATGATCGAGTGGGATTATTGAGCCACCCCAATCTTTTTTTTTATAATTATTTTTATAGTACACAATAAAAATCGTAATTCCAGTGAATAATTTAATTAAGAGAAAATATACTCACCCCTACTTTCAAGAACACAGAAAATATTTCGGAAAAAAGTTATCACACCGGGAACTCTCAGTCAAAACAAGTACCTTAAGATTGTAAAAAAACGTTTGTCACTCCCAAAAAAGAGGGAGATATGTGAGACAAATATATTTTAGTTCACACGTTAAGACTGTCAAACAGGAGGATAGTGTCAGAGCCATTGGTAACAATTAAACAGTTTTGCCAGAATTACCGATTTCGTGCACTCTGTGCTCGGCGTGACAGCCCGAATAAAAGGGTATTCATTACAATATGGATGTTCAAAAAAATTATGTAAAACGTTTTTCATTATGCTTTTTTATATGTTTGGGAATAACTCATAGAAATAAATCTTGGCCAAGTAATTCTTCAAAGAGCTCTCTGTGCTTTTCCAAAAATCATAAAAATATTTTACAAGGAAAAAATCGCAGCAGAAATAGTTTATTTGCAACTTCCCTAAATGAAAAAACAAATACACACACACATAAGAGCAGGGACGTAACTAACCGTACAAGTAAGTTCGAAGGTCAAACCGCAGCAATTACACATTCAGCTGCCTACAGTTGATGACAATAATATAACAGTGATGAATATTTTATCTTCCTAAATTTTTTTTTCGATTATTGGTCTGGGTTTTGTTTTTTCTCATTTTGGTTTGAAAAGAAACCGTAATAAAAGTAGAAGCTTTAATTTTTTATGACGTAATATCGCAGATATATAAATTATATCAGTGTAAATGTGTATTTTTTTATTATGTCAGAAAGTATTTTGTTTTACTTCATTCCAGTAAATAAATTTTTTTTAATCTTTTATTTTCGATATGCTCGCGCCCCCCAGGGGGGCGCGCCCCACAGTTTGAGGAACACTGTGTTAATGTATTTTTTTTCATATGCTCTTTGCTAGTGTATATATGTGTGTATTCATTATCTTAACTGATCTAGATATGATCTCAAATTGTTATGTGTTGATATGTTTGTATTGTGGATTTTAGTGTGCTCAATTTTTTTCCTTTTCATTAATTCGAGTGTATATTGCCATATGGAGTACGTGTTTAGTTGCTAGTTAACAATTTTTTTTTGGTCCGAATGTTTGAAGTGGTTCAGTTAATTGATTATGCTCATTGTTCTCGTGATAAAAATTCTTGTGTTGTTGCTGTTTCAAATTGTAGTCGATAAGGTGTTGTTAAATTTAGAGAAAGGGAAAGAAATTGGCGGGATTGTCATTAGCGTAGATATTATATTTTGAGTGACTTAAGTGTTATGAAGATGTAAGTTCCAGTAAAAGCTGGTTAGATGTCACGCTGCTTAAATTACAGAAATTAATTGTGTTAGATTTTGATAGTAATTGATTAGGTGTTTATGACTGTAGTACTTGGAATTTGAGATATTAAAGTGATAAAAAAGGTTAGTAGTTTTGGAAAAAAAAATTGGTTAGATGTGTGTTCATTTGAGCAGTATTTGAATTTAGAGATATTAAAGTGTAAGGAAGAGGTTAAGTTTTGACGGAAATACACTGGTGTGAAAAACTTAAGCAACAATGTAAAAAGTTAGCCGATAGCCGTGAAATTGCAGAAAAGGAGAAGTCTGGAGATCAGTACAGTGAACACGTAAGTCAGTTGAAACGTCATGCGTTTGGAAATATCAGGAACGTAACGTCAGAAGCGACGCGAGCGTACGCAAAACGCGTAACGTCGACGCGCGCTGCTTAATAGTAGAATAAAATGAAGGACGGAGACGCAATTCAACATATTCCCTGCAAGTGCCAGTGATTCAATTCGTGAAATATGGCTAGAAGAAATCAACTGGATTACTTCATACGTGGAAGAATGATCGGAAGGCTGGAGGAGAGGCGTACTGTCACCAGTGTAGCTGCAGAGTTCGGAATCAGCAAAAGTGTCGTTTCGAGTGCTTGGAAAGCGTTCCAAACCACAGGCACAGCTGTTAGAAAGGTTGGTGGTGGCCGCTCGACGATGACCGATATATCATCCTGAAGGCTAATAGAGTCCGGATGACCGATATATCATCCTGAAGGCTAATAGTGTCCGGATGACCGATATATCATCCTGCAGGCTAATAGAGTCCGACAGCATTCAGCAAGTGCCATTGCTCAGAAACTCTCTACAGCAACGGGGCGACAAGTGTTGCGGTTTACTGTGGCCAGACGCCTTCACAAAGGGTACCTATTGGCCCGCCATCCTGAACGCTAACTCCCGTTGAAAACTGTCCACCAACGCCTCCATTTACAATGGTGCAGAGAGCACAAAAACTGGACCACTGATCAATGGAGCCGTGACCTTCTTACGGATGAGAGTCGTTTCAGTAACGGAAGCGATTCTCAACGCTTTTTGATTTAGAGAGATCGGGACACGGTTTTATTCCAGTAACATCAAGGAAAGACACCGTTACGGTGGTCCTGGAGTTCTTGTCTGAGGAGGCATTATGCAGAACGGGCGAACTGAGCTCCACATTTTTGACAGAGGGTCTATAAACGGAGATCGCTATTGTGAGGAAGTACTTCTTCCCCATGTGCGTCTGTTCCGACGTGCCATTGGCCCAGAATTCATTTTTATGGATGACTATGCACGGCCACATCGGACTCTTGCTGTTGAGGAGCTGATGGAAAGTGAAAATATCACTCGAATGGATCGGCCTACGTACTCCACAGTTTTACATCCTATTGAACATGTGTGGGATGCTTTGGAGAGACGTATTGCAGCAGGCTTACATCATCCGGAGAACACCCAACAACTCAAACAGATGCTGATTGAGGAATGGGCACTCCTACCGCAAGAAATGTTGCACCAGCTGGTTCTGAGTATGCGGAGACGCCATTGCGGTGCGGGGAGGGCATACACCATATTAAGGAACATCTGCTTGTTGTTCTTCCTGTTGGATAGACAATCATGAGTCACGATAGTACACTTTCAAAAAAGCTTGTTTTTGTTTGATTCCATACCGTATGCATCGTATTCCTTTTTGAACGCCGATGCTTTCGTCATCCTTTACGTACATAATACTCTCACTCATTTCTGAATTTCATGTCTTTCAGATGATTTTTCGTGAAGTTATGGCAATAAACCCACCTTTTGCTTAAGGTTTGCAGACCAGTGTAGTTATTGCGTGTTAATTATGTTTGTGCTTGGAATTGAGTTTTTTCTTTATTCTCTGAGATGTTAAGGTTTGTCAATTTCTTTTGTGGGTCTGTTGTTCTGGTTGAGATGGGATTTTAATTGTTGGAGCGATGTTGTTTTGGGGGCATAAGTATTGGTTACATCGATTTTTTTTGTGGACATGTATGATAGAGCATCGGACTTCGTAAATGCGCTTGAATTGTTGTTGCAAAAATTTTTTTCTCTCTCTCCTTGTTTCTGTTAAAATTTTGATTTGGAGTTGTCATGCAAATTATTTTTTGGGGTTATTTTGTTGGTTGGACGTTTTGTGTGTGGTTTGAATCTTGGTGTGCTTGGGTGATGGGGAGGACGTCCCACCTCATGCTGATAGCTGGCCGTGTCATTTTGGTGCACTCCTACTCGGAGTATTTTCGTTTTACCCCCACTCCTCGCGGGTGGCAGGGGAGAAACTTTGGGTGTTGGTTCTCTCCGGCGCATTAGGAGGAATTTTCTCCATCGCGTCCCCTTGCTGTCGCAAGAGATATCGGAAATTCAACCTCTCTTTTCTCTCTAGGGTTGCCGATCCCACCTTTTTTTGTTTGTTACTTTTTCTCTCGTAGGTGCTCGATGCTAATTTTTTGTTTTTTTTTCTCGACGCAATAGTCTTTCTTTCGTAATATTTTGTTTTGTTGAATTTTGTGGAAATCTTCTATCTTGCATCATAATTAAATGCAACTTGGTTATTTATATAACATTTTTCAAATTTGTATGAAACATAGCTAATCTTTACTTGGCGCTCGTTTTTCATATAAGAAAAAAAAATAAATAGAAATTTTTTTCTTCATCATCATGTTTTGAAACTCAATTAGTATATTGTGTTATATCGTACTTCATACGTTAAATTTGTTAATTTTTTTCCTCTTACATTTAATGCACTAACTTTCAGCTGGAATGTTTTTATATATAACTATCCAACTTGTGTCATGTCGTTTCTGATGTTTAAGTGAGACATTATTGTACTTAGATGTTCAATGAATTTTTAACTCAGATTTTTTTTATGCACCTTGTTTCATGTCATGTTTTGATGTTTAAGTGAGACATTGTTGTACCTGGTTATTTAATGAATTTTAGCTCTACATTTTTTATGCTACTTGTTTCATGTCAATATAAATTTTTTTTGTTGTTTGTGAGAAGAGAGAGATTTACTTTTGCTATCTACCCCCCTGGGTCTCACCTTGAACACCAAGATTAATTTGAGGCAAAGAATCACTATAAGAGCCAGTTTGAATAATAATAGTATTTATTTAGTATTATAATTTTCTCAAAAAAAACTCTGATAACATATAATACAATTAAGTTACGTCCAATATATAAAGGGATTTACCTTCATTCTAAATTAAATTACGAATGATGCCATTAATTAATAATTAAGCTCAAGATCAAGTAAGGTCTACCGAAATAGGAGATCCGAGAAATACACGTACTCGAATTCTTAACTTTCCTTAACTTTAACTAATTTGCTTAAACTGACGCTTATTTTAAGCGTATGTAAATTATATTTACCGCTGGCTATATCACCTTTCTGGTACGTCTAGCAGGACGACGTCTCCACGCTTCTTATATCCTGGCATCCTCTAATATTGTGCTTAAAGTTGCTGGCTCAATAGCCTTCCATCATATCATTGCTATCTCACAACGCTCGACTTAAATACCTTGTCTAATTTGAATATCCCGTTCATATTTTGGAGTTGATTGAATATAAACGCGAATTTATATTCCCCAAAAAGATGCATAAGAAGATTAGTGGAAAGGTTCCGTTCAGATTCGTCACAATTTAATACATGATTGCAACAGAAACAAAATTTTGGGGTCTTTGGGACGCCTGTCAAGAAATTTGAGATGTTGTAAATGTTTGTATAATTGACATTTTCATTAATCAAGTAATCTTTTTGTTGTGTTTATTACCTATTTATTTACTCTTTATTCATTGTCTCTTGCTTGAATATTTTTAGTTCATGTTTATTTGACTGTGTTATTATTAATGTACTTTTCTTTTTAATTCTTTTGGTTTGCATAAATTTTTTTAAGGATGGTATTTTGGGAGATGCAATTTTAGTGATACGTTGATGTTAGTGTGTCAATATTAAGTGGCTGTGTATTACTGAATAATGATATGTTTGGAACTTATGCTTGTTAGGATATTGATAGAGGTGGTTGTTTGAATTTTTTTTCTTGGGAAATTATTTCGAAACCTAACTCTGTTTTGCTGATGTTACTTTTGTTTTCTCAAATGATTGCTAATTTCTGTCTAAAACTTGTATAGTCTGTCGGTTAGATGTTTCAATGCTATTATGGTTTTTTTTGTGTATGTTTTTGCTATAGATTTGGAATTTTTTTCTCTTATAAGGCCCTCTAGTTAAATTGTTGTTTAGTTAAAGGAATGTACAGTCAAAAAAAAACAATTTTGTCTCGCTTGTGTACTAATTTGTAATATGAAATGAATGTTTTGTTTATGTCGTTGTATTAGGTCTATTGGTTTCGGTTAATTTTTTTTAATTCATGGTAGTGTTTGGTTAGATTATTGAATTGAGTACTGATATTGAATGAGTTTTTTTATGGTTTTGGATTTAAATTGTAGTTTTGCATTGTTATTTGGAAATAATTTATGTTCCGATAATGCAATTGTTGAATTTTAGGTTTCGTGTATACGTAGTTAGGTTAGCTTTGAGTGTGGTATTGGCAAAGAGGAAAATTTTGATTTAGAGGCTAATTAGTATTGTTTCAGTTTGTAGATATTGAGTTTGATGATAATTTTTTTTTTGGTGTTGTAAATGTTGAAATGATTAGGTACGAATTTTTTTTATTAATTATTTGAAGGAGAAAGATAATTTGAGTTAATGATTTTGTGGAATATTTGAGAAAGTTATTGAAGAGATAGATAATTTTGAGTTTATAAGTATGTGGTAAATTTTTGAGAACGTTGTTTGATATGGAGATGAAAAATTCCGAGTTAAGGATTATGTGAGATTTTGAGTATATAAGTTGATGGTAATAGATAATTTTGAGTTATTGGTATTGTGGAGAAGTTGATTAATTATTTGAAAGTTACAGATAAGTTTAGTAAGTGTTATTGAGGTACAGGATATAGATGATTTTGAGGTAATGGTATTTTGGAATAGTTGAAGAATCATTTAAAGGTTACTGAGAATTTTGAGTTAATGTTATCGAGCGATATTTTGAGTAATTATTTCGATGGATATAAATGAATTTGAGTTAGCCGTATTGTTGAAAATTGAGGATGTTTTTTTTAAAAAATTTTTACGAGTATAGTGAACCATTGTGATGAGTTTGTTTATTATTTTAAATTAATACATTGAATTACTTGGAATGTTAATAAGTGATGTTGATTAGTGAAGTGAAATTTTTTTTTCGGGGGGGGGATTATGTTTTTTATTATGTGAAGGACTTGTAATGAATTTTTTTGTTTGTTTTGGTTAAATTTACTTTACATCGAGTGTGTTAACATGTATGTCGTGGATTGCATTATCCATTTTATGTTTACTACTTTTTTTTCTCTTATATTTTCAACTGCATTTGGGATTTCTGGAATTCATTTCTCAATATGGAAATTCGCATTTATTGAACGTGGAAGAAATTGTTTTTTTTCCTTTTTTTTCTCAAAAATTATTTTAATGTATTAATCAATATAGTTATTTTTTTATGTTTCGATTTGCATTTTTTTTTGTATTGAATGTTCATTCTGTTTCAAGTGTCGGCGGTTACCTGCAATCACCCTAACGCAGGAAATGGCATATTCTGTTTTTTTCCACCTTTGTAAACAGTCGTGGTGCATCCTGATCACCTGTGGACACTCATGGTTTGCAATTCTAAATTTAATTGTAATATTTTTTTAATTTTAAATTGTAACCAATGCTTATAGTGAATTTTTAAAAAAATTTCTTAGGCTATTAAGTATTCTCAGAGGTTATAAATTCTTTTATCTATGCACACTTATGGTTTGCAATTCTAAATTTAATTTGGAATAATTGTTTAAATTGTAATCAATGCTTTTAGTGTATTTTCTTTGCAATTTCTTAGGCTATTAAGCATTGACAAAGGTTACATTTTTTTTATCTATGCACACTTATCCTATGCAATTTTAAATTTAATATGCAATAATTGTTTTAAATTGTAATCAAAGCTTTTAGTGAATTTTCTTTGCAATTTCTTAGGCTATCGAGCATTGTCAAAGGTTACAAGAATTTTTTTTTGTTTTTTGATACAGGCACATCACATTATTCATGTCATACTTTCGATGTTATATGGTTATATATTATGTTTTTTTCTTAGTGCTACGTTCTTATTGATTATGCGTCTTTCACTTGTAATTATTTCTTTATCACATATTTTTTTAATGTTTGTATGTGTGGTTATTGTGAGTATCAAAGCTATGATATATGTATGTTTTGAATTAAGATTATTAAATTTATTCTATTTGTTATTTTATATATATATTCCTTGTGAATTGTCCGGTGACCCATGTCTCATCTCAATTTTTTTTGTTCGGAAGATGAATTTAATTTCAGTTGTTTATTGTTGAATTTTTTTCCCTTTTTCCCTTATAGCGTTTGGGGAATTGGGATTTAACTTTGAAAACTTTTCTTCATATTTTTTTCTCTTTTTTTTCTGTTGCATTTTCAATTGCAAATTATGGGAGGACGCGGTTGGTGCTTGGAGTCTGCGGTGGATGTCAGCTGGGGTAGAGTTTCTCTTTTCTCCACACTGGTTTTCTTCAATTACTAATATGGTTTCCCTGGGAGACATTCTTTTCTCTTGTAGGGTCCATGGAACCTCAACATTCAGCACTTACCGGAACCCACAGGATCACCGACTTTTCTACTCATCGTGGAAAAATTACAGACTTTTGGATGTGCTGCCCCACGGGACGACCGATTTTTCTTCTCGTCGTGGAGAAATGTCAAACCTGTTGATGTGTTGCCCCAACAGAGCACCGCACTTTCTTCGCAGTATCGATACATCTACTATTTTTGCTAATCGGAACCCACATGATCACCGAACTTTTTTCTCATTAGGGAACATTAAATTTTTTTTACTGCTTATGTTTTTTTTGTGCTGTGTATTTGAGAGAGGGGAGGAGTGATGGGAGTCTAGAATTGTCCTATTTTAGAATCCGCCCCTGAAACGGCTTGGAATTTGTACACGAGTCCTCCCTTACCGGATGTGGTGAAATTCCTTTTGGTGGGGTGCGTCAAGAAAGTTCCCGCGATAAAAAGTTCACTAAACCCATAAATTTTGAGGTGGTGTAACACTGCGCTGGCCTCGGGACCAATCAGAGAAATTATACTGGCCAAGACAAAGAGTCCTGCCCTAGGAATTTTGGCTAAAAAGGCACCGAATATAAACGGGACGCACCCCGATTTTAGCAGGAGAGAGCCGATATCAGAGCTGCAGAAAATCCAAAACCCCGAGATTCCGGGCATCAACCATGTTCATTCTCCAGCACCCTCCCTCTCTCAAGGTAAGTTAATTATTTTGACCTTCTTGTAGTAAAGTAAATTTTTATATACGTGTGCTTAAAATAAATTTAATGTTTTAAAACTATACGATCAGTGTTTGATTTAGCGTGAGATGAGTCTTTTTAATTTAGAAAATTTAGTTAACTTTTGTAGTCATGATGCGATGTTAACTTATGAAACTTGGGTCAATATAAAATTAGTAAGTTTTAATAGCGTCGCATCACTATATTTTCATTTTCAAATTCTCTGTTAGATTTTTAAGGTTTAATGCTCAGGAATTTTAATCCTTGCGTAAGATAAAGTGAAAAAAAAATTATTTTGCTGCATTTGTGTGATTTTATTTTATTTTTTCTAGTTTTATATACATAAATATAAATGTCATCACTTTTGTAGAATATTTTCATGTTGATTAACATTTTTAAGTATGTGTGTTTTCGTAGCTTGAATATGCCGTAATCGTCTTAAAACATTTTCGATTGACATTGTTATTCAACTGAAAAAATATTATTTGCTACTCGTATAAAAATAACTTCTTTAGTCGCTTATGAAGGACGATTGTAGGGAATTTCAAATGTAAAATATTAATGAGCTTTTTTCAGTATATTCATTAATTATTTACCATACCTAAAGGATCCTAGCAGCAGTAGCTCGAAATTAAAACACAACGTAGTTATATTTATTAAGATGATTTTGTTTTGTAATCGTAATATATTGTGATGATTTTGTTTAGTAATAAATGCACTAATCTATGATTGCTAAATATTTAATTCATATTGCTTCAATTTGTTAAAAGAATTTTCAAAGAAAAATATCAGTTAATTTTACTCACAGAGACATTTTATCTTTTTTTTAATTGAATGGAACATGTGAAATAAACATATAATTTTTCTAGTCTATTCTAAGACTGTGTTAAGATAGCCATTATTTTGTAAGATCAAATTTTAAAAACTGGTACATTATATATATATATTGCATATTATTGCCATTGTAAGAGGAATTTGCACAATGCCTTTTTAATTAAGATTTTTTACACCAGTGACTCCCAAAGTAGACTATATAGACCCCCAGGGATCTATGACGACCTACAAGGGATCCACGTCAGTAAAAAATTATTTGGCGGTCAATGAGGTGTAAGTGGGAGTCTATGTGGTAGTGGCTTTCATTAAACTAAATCGTGACTTTAATTTTAAAAGAAAATTTAATCAAGTGGGAACCAAATTTTACTTATTTAGCAGATTTGTTTACTAAATTTAATGAGGTTAATTTACCCGTACAAGGTGACACAGCATAATTTTTTTTAAAAACAGGAACCATTTCAGCGTTGTTTTCCAGAATTAAGCTGAAGAAGTATAATTCTGGATGCCTGGAATTTTTTCTCAAATTAACCCAACCAATCTGTCAGCACGTTTTAAACTACGTCAACATTTAACTGATTTTTCTTGAGATTTTGAAACTAGGTTTAAAAATGCTTTGACTATGGTAATACCACAGTAGGCAATGAATTTATATGGTCATATTGAAAAAAAAAATCACATGACAACAGGAGCTGATCGTGATATGCACCAATGAAGATTTTAAAGTTTAGAAATAGATGGCAACAATTTTGGATTTAAAAAGGCAAACCTGTTATTTGTCCCGTATTATGGAATATTGCGAGGAAGTTTTTAATTATTTTTCCTAGTAAGAAGGAGTTTTAGCGCAGTTGCCACTCTCCAAAACAAAACAAAAAAAAACTGGACACTACTAACAGAGGAGATTTAGGGTTAAATCTGACAAGAATGATACTAAATGTTGAAAATTTGTTAATATTGCCCCAGATTTATCCCTCCCTTTAAAATCAATTTTGTGTTGTTTGGTTATTTTATTTAAGTTATTTTGTATATTAATTAACTTTTAATTTAATTAACGTATGCTTTTTAAACTTTTAACTCTATACTTCATTAGTTATACATTTAATTCTCTTAAAGTAGTAGTACTAGCTGTCAAAAAGACATTTAAGTTGATAAATTTGCAGATATTAAATAAGCAGGGGTCTACCCCAAACTGAAAAACATGGTAAGGGGTCTATGAGACAAAAATATTTGGGAACCTCTGTTTTACACGGACAATTTGACGGAATATTTAATGCAGTCTAATAATTAATTATGTAATTAATTATATATATTACGTATATAATTAATCACGTGTATAATTAATTATAAAAATACATAAAAAATGTATAATATATTAAAAATATTTTTAAACATTCTGTTGTGTTGTGTGAGTTCAAACTATAATTAGATGCACATTTGAACGACTTCCTCCTTAAAGTATTATTTTAATATATCTCTACTTCACTGTACAACACATTACTAATTACAGATACAATTTCATAGTTGCGTGCTATTTATATACAATCCTCCACTCAGTCACAGTTAAGTCTTTAACTGGTTACAGTTAAATATACCACATCTCCTCCTCCTTAAAGAACAAGTCTCTCCGAGGCCGCCTGATTCTCCCGGAACGCCTAGGTAATGGCCTGTCTGGAACTGGTGGACTCCTCGTCTCGGAGTCAGTCTCTTTAGCTGAAGACTGTGATAGATCTGGAACCGCAACATCAGTTGATGGCACTCCTTGTACGGAAGATGAACCCACCTTGTTCAGATCCTTAGAAATATCTTCCGCCGTTTCTGCATGCTGAATATTAGAGTTGTTTTCTCGAACCTCTGATGATGGAAATCTCTGGTGCATAAGTGGAATGATGTTTTCTTGCACTTTATCCCCCACTGAACGGATCTGATCAACATGTCGTCTCACGAGGGTTCCTTGAACATCAATGATGTAGTGGAGTACGCCATCCTGGTTTACAATGGTACCAAACTTCCATCTAGTATTAGCTGCTCTGTAAACTCTCACAGCCACTGATCTCCAACATCAAATTTCCTATCTCGGAATTCGAAATTATCTCTTCGTAATTTATCCTGAATTTTTGTTTTCAATTCAGGTAAAAGTAAATCTATCCTGGTTCTAATGTCTCTTTTAAGAATAACATGGCTGGACTAAGTGTTGTAGTTACATTAGAGCTTTTCGGTATTGCATTAAAAATGTACTTAATTTCTGCTGTATAGTACCTTCGTATTTATGCATAGCTCTTAATGATTGCTTTAAAGTAGCAACATAACGTTCTGCTTGTCCATTACTAGAAGGCTTGAAAGGTGCACTAGTTTTGTGCCTAACTCCATTTTTATGCATAAATCGCTGAAATTCATAGGATGTAAACTGAGATCCATTATCGCTGACAAGTACCCTAGGTAATCCGAATCTTGCAAAACTATCTCGAAGACATTCGATGGTTTTTTTTGTTGTGGTTACCTTCATAGGGTATACTTCTAACCATTTGGAATGAGCGTCAACGATCAGGAAAAAACGTGTGTTCAAAAATTGGTCCAGCAAAATCTACATGAATACGTTCCCAGGGCATACTGGGATATTCCCAGTAATGAACTTTAGATTTTGGAGGATCAGCCTTATATCTAGCACAATCGACACAGTTTTTTGCGGCTTCTTCAATATCGTTATCTATATTTTTCCAATAGACGAACGATCTAGCTATAGCCTTCATTTTTACTATTCCTAAGTGTCCAGCATGTAATTCTTCCAGAACGTTCTTCCGAAATTTCCTTGGAATACAGACCCTTTGTCAGTACATAATACAACCATCCTCAACTCATACTGGGCTTCCCTCCCTTGCAAATCTTTACCTTCCCTTAAGGCTCTTAAGAGTGGACCCAGCTCTATATCTTTACTCGTCTCCTGTCGTAACTCCTTAGAAGTAACCGGTAATGCTTCAATCTGTGACATCTGAAATATTGTGATGTCATCTTTAACTTCAAGCTCTTCGGATGTTTTTGGTAAACGAGAAAGAAAGTCTGCATTTCCGTGTTCAATCGTTTTACGGAATATTATATCAAACTCAAATGACTGCAAAATGAGCGCATAATGTAAAAGTCGGGTAGCTGCCAACACTGGTAAACCTTTTTTGAACCAAAAATAGCTATCAAAGGTTTGTGATCTGTTATCAAAGTGAATCTTCTACCTTTCAAATATAGATAAAACTTTCTTACTGCCCAAACTATTGAAAGAGCTTCCTTATCAATTTGGGAGTATTTTTCTCGGACCCAGATAAAGTTCTTGATGCGAACGCGATCGGACGTTCAGAGCCATCTGGATACACGTGTGACAGAACACAACCAATGCCAACTGGAGATGCATCACTAGCTAAAGTTAAAGGTAGGCTAGGATCATAATGCACCAAAATTTTAGGTGAACAAATTTCCTTCTTTATTTGCTCAAAGGCAACCTGGCAATCCTTCGACCATAAAAATCTAACATTTTTTTTTGTTAAATTATTAAGAGGATTAGCAATAGTAGCTAAATTTTCACAAAATTTCCGTAAAATTAACTAACCCTAAGAAACTTTTTACTTCATGAACATTTCGGGGTACAGGAGCATTTACAACGGCTGAGATCTTTTCGTCAGTTTTATGTAACCCTTTTGAATCGATTCTATGCCCAAGAAAATTTATTTCATTTTGGAAAAACTTACTTTTATTTAAATTAAGCTTTAGCCCGTGTTCTCTACATTTCTTAAAAATTCCTCTAAAGCTGTAAAATGCGAAATTTCATCGCTCCCTGTTATTCTAGCATCATCCATAAAGACCTTGACTCCATCCATACCCTGAAATAGTCCGTCAACATAGCGCTGCCAAATAGCAGGTGCCCCATTTAATCCATACATAAATCTTTTACAAATATATAATCCCTTGTGGGTATTTATAGTCATTAATTTCTGACTGTCGGGATGGACTTTCATTTGCAAATATGCATGCTTAAAATCTAATTTTGTAAATTGTTTTCCCCATTTAAACTACCAAAAATTTCATCCAATCTTGGTAAAGGATGCTGAGGAACAATTAAATTTGGATTCAGGGTTACTGAATAATCAGCACATAGTCTTATACTACCATCGGATTTAACAACAGGGACTACTGGGGTTGCCCATTCAGAGCTGTCGACTTTTTCTATGATACCCTCTTTTTTCAAGTCTGTCAATTTCGTTTTCAACTCTACCTTTGAGAGCAAAGGGTACTGTTCGAACCCTACAAAATATAGGTTTTACTCCATGTCTGAGTTTTAATTTAGCCTCATAATTGTTTTTCTCCTAATTTATCATCGAAAATATCCTTATACTCTCTTAGAAGGTTATTTAAATTTTGTTCACTTTTTGCTCTAAAAGCTTTAATAGCCGGCCAATCTAAATGAATTTTATAGAGCCATTCCCGACCCAGAATAGTATCCAAGTTTTCTTTCACAATGTATAAGTTCAAGTGTACATTTTGATTTTTATATTGTACCCTTACAGTAACATATCCTAATGGTATAATTGAATCTCCTTTATATGTTTTAAAAACTATATTTGTAGGTTTAATTGGTTTATTTGAAATTTTCCTGAAATTTCCAATACTCATTACACTAACCGCTCCCCGTATCCAATTCCATAGAACAACTTTTGTTTTCAATTTGTAAATTTATCATAATTGGAGGTCGTTTTGGTTCTTCCTCGTGTAATATATAATCCTGAATTTTTAATTCGTATAGTGGAATTCTATTTCTATCTTCAACTTCATTTAATAGAGTTACCTGTTTTTGTTTAACCGATTTCGCATTTGCCTTTTAAATGCGAAGCATGCCTGTTTAATGTGCCCAATTTTCCCACAGAAATTACATTTACTTGAAATAAATCTACAATTCTCTTTGCATGGTTGGTACCTGTGCATCGTGAACAATATAATTTTTTCTTTCGGCTTTTTGTAAAATTGGATTTTTATTCATGTGTTTTTTAAAAGTTTGCATTGAATTTATTGCTCGGCCCATAATATCATTTGTCCCTTTAAAAGCTTTTTCCATAGCCAGTGATATATTTAGCGTTTTCTCGAGATTAATATTATCTTCCTCAAATAATCGATCTAAAATCATTTTATCCCGCAACCCGCTTACAAATACGTCGCGTAACATAATATTCAACATATCTTTATCATAATCACAATTCATTGCTGGAGCCCGAAGCTCGGCAATGTATGTACTAATACCTTCCCCTTCAGTCTGTTTTCTGTTTAAAAATTTGTGACGAGAAGGTATAATTAAAGGTTTTGGGGTCAAATGTTTCTTAAGTGCATCTTTTAATTTATCTAACGTTTGGTCGGAAGGAATGTCAGGTGCAAGCAAATTCTTTAGTAACTGGTACAATTTTGCACTAAGAGACGAAACAAAAACCTTAGCTCGATTTGCTATTGGTACATTCTGTACATCTAAGTAAGTTTCGAATCTTTCAATGAAACTATCGAAATTTTCATTTTCTTCATCAAATTTGTCAAATTGCACAGTTACTTTATGACTATGAGAATCGTCTCTAATTTGCAGCGCTCGAATCAAATCTTGATTCTGCCGGAGTAAGTCTGCAATTTGCTGTTCCATGGTTCCTTCCGATTAAAGAGAGAGAAAAAATTTCCTTTACCTTGAGCAGTTTTCAGGCAATGCCTTATCCAAAAGAATCTCCAATATATCCCATCCTCATCGCCAACTGTTGTGTTGTGTGAGTTCAAACTATAATTAGATGCACATTTGAACGACTTCCTCCTTAAAGTATTATTTTAATATATCTTTAATATATCTATGCTACTAATAAAGTTCCTGAAAATGCATATTTCGAAAAATTTAAAAATTGAGTTAATAAATTATCTGCAGTTTAATATATGAAGAACAAAGATTTAAAAAAAAATACAAACATTTAATGCAAAAATATCCTTTAGATAAATTGCAAAATTTCAGGTGCGAAATTTAAATTTAAAAAGATAATTATTTAATAGATAATTAATTTGGATATATAGTGATATCAAAATAACATAGAATTAGCAGCCCTAAAAAGCAAACAATGACTTGAAGCCTAAATAACTTACAAAGCATTTTTAAAATTAAGTTTCAATCTTATTAAAATATGTTTCATTTGTGATTAATACGTAAAGGCTTTAAATCTCAATCGTTTAATTGCAACGAATACAAATATAAAATACTCGGAATTCCTATTTCAATATCTTACCAAAAAAGTTTCAGAACATAACTACTCATCCAAGACTTAAACGAGAGGCTCTTAATCAGTGTTCCGTAGAACACTAGTGCACTAAGAATTAAAAAGTCGGTGTTTTCAGTTTGCAATAGTTTTTATTTACTCTGTTTCATTTTACTATTATATTTCTCAAAAATCCTTTAAAATGTATTTTTCGTGATTGTGAAAAAGGTTTAAAAGCGTTAATATGTATATTAAAGAAAACAATTCTAGTAATAATAGGTTCCAATCTATAGCAATATTTAAAAAAGGCAACAATAAGAATGTCAAAATTATGACAGAAATTCCTTATAAAAAGCAACAGAAAAAGAATTTAATTCAAGTTTTATTGTTACAAAACAATAATTAATGTGAAAGAATATAGGTACTTTTTTTTGTTGCGTTCCTAGTATAAAACTATTTAATTAAAGTGGAAGCAAAAGGTTCATTACAGAAATAAAAATATGATGAGCACAATTTATAAAGTAGATAAGTGATTTCAAACAAATCGTTGGGAAAGCCGAATAGATGCATTAAAACCACTAAGGTATCAAGTAGGGGGGGATATACCATGTTTTACTTGCTGTTTGTAACAATTCGGAGATTGACAACTCAATAAGAGTTGAGGCTTCTGGACTATTAAGTTGTATTAAGCAATTTAAATTCTTATGCTGCATTGTAATTTGGTACAAAATCTTAAATTGTATCAATCCTATAAGTAAGCACTTGCAGACAGAAGACTATGATTTTTACCATCTACGATGGAGCTTTTGAAAGATTGTAAAGATTTCTTCAAGGACACAGCCTTATCTTAGATCGGACACAACCTTTAATGAAATGCATTGTGATGCTCGAGAACTCGCCGACGAAATTGACATACCGGTTGATTTTGAGGTCACCCAGCCACGTCATAAGAGTTCGAAGAAGGAATGTTAATATTTCGACTATGAGGCACAAGATGATCCTACTTTGAAATATAAGGCAGAGTTTTATTTTTTCACATTAGATAAAGCTATCAATGCACTTGAATCCAGGTTTGATTTGATCAGTACCCACAGCAATTATTTCCTATTTTCATACAATATTTGTGATTTAAAAGATACTCCTCAAAACGACAAACTTAAGTATTGTAAAGATCTAGAAACAGTGTTAACTGATGGGAATTCACCAGATATAAACGCGTTGAACCTGGCAGACGAGACAGTAATGGTTTTTTCTTTGCTAAATAAAAAAGAAAGTCCAATCGAGATTTTAAAATTCAGATCGAACCTGGATTTTGCTCCAAATCTCGGTATAGTTTTAAGGATATTGCTTACTCTCCCAATAAGTGTGGCAAGTGGAGAGAAAAAAAGGAGTTTCTCCAAATTAAAATTAAATAAAGTTTTTATGCTCCACTACTACCGAGGATCGGCTAAACAAAAATAGCTATTGAACATGAACTGGCTGAAGAAATTAATGTTAAAGAAATTTTTAAAAAAAATCTCAGCATTAAAAGTGAGAAAGTTTTTTTTAAAAAAGTTTTTAACTCTCGTTTTAAATGTATTTTAACATGTAATTAAGTTTTAATATTTAGTGGTTCTATAATTTGTGTTTTAGTATTTCTTTAATATCTGTATTTTATAACTATACACTAGAAATTACTCTTCTTTTTTTCCGTGCACAACCCTACTTTATTTTAATGTAGTGCCAAAAATTAAATTAATAATTTTTTGTTAATCAAAACTTCAACATTATTGATAGCAATTTTTTTTATTCACGTTTTATTTTACCATTAAGCATGGGAAAGGTTTAGGATATATCATTTAATTCTTGTTATAAACGGGGGCGGCTTTTACCTCTTTGCCCGGGGCGGCGAAACTGCTAGCGCCGGCTCTGAAAGATGGTATGGAACACTTTTCATCGAAAATTTTCACTACACAGATAATTGTGTAATCTCATAATTTATAAAAGTAAACAAAAAAAGTACTTTTAATTAGTTCTAAGCATAATTCTATAAAAGTTGAAAACAATGATAAACGCCTACCTGAGACTTTTTCATATTTCAATAAAACTAAATTTGGTGTAAACATGACCGATCAAACGGCGAGAAAATTTACTACAAAATCAGTCATGCAGATGGCCTCTCCGGGTATTTTTCTATATTCTTGATTTAGCTGTGATTAATGCCTAAATTTTGTACTAGCAAACGACAGGAGAAAATATTTCGAAACATTTTTTATTCCAGTTGGCAGAACTTTCCGCCGATTTTCAAGAAGCCCGTGAACAAACAAAAGGATAAAAAACACACAATCGATGCCTAAATCTCTCTCTATTACAGATTCTTATCAAAGTAAGACATGGCAAATAGGATATTGTAACAACAAAACTATCAAAATTTGTTTTAAATCTGGAAAATATATCTGTGAAAAATGTACTATGAAAACACCCAGTATATGTAAAAAATGCGTTGAGCAATGAATTAAAAATTCTTTTTCTTTGTGTTAGCAATATATAAAAATTGGCAAAATACAATTCTGTTTAATTATGATAAATGTTTTTTGTTTATTCTTAACATCCATATTTCATACATTCAATCAAGAAACATAAAGACCTGTCATTTGACCGGCTACGGTAGAAATGGGTATGTATCAAATGTTGGTATGTTTAATGTTAAAAAAGAATAGGAATTACTATCGTAAGAGGAGAAAAAAAACGACGGGTCTCTGTTGATTGTTCAATTATATTCCACAAAAAAGCCATTTACATTTAAATAGAATTAAAAAAAAATAATTTACAGATATGAAGCAAAAAAAAGTTTAATGAATAAAGCAAATATATATGTGGGAGACAACAAGGGATCCACGACATTTGTCTTTCTTCAGATTTATTTAAACTTAACAAAAATTAATTAAAAGGTAGCTATTCTACAATTGGATTTCCATGATGTGACGACGGGAACGCCTGCTCGCAAACCTCAGTCTTTCTCCGCTCTTTTTTCTCAATAGTCAAAGTTTTGGTTTCACTTTTGAACAGCTGCGCCTGCGCGTGAAGACTGCGTGCTTTCGTTGAGAGATTCAATTGGATGACGACTCCACAACAGATTCCACAACGGCCAGCCTGACCATACGCTGTCCGCAGCGGTACTTATACCTTTTTTTTTTCATGGAGACCAGAGGAGAATCTGAAGCATACAAAAAAGACGGAACAGACAAGGACTATACAACAAATACACAAAGATTTAACATATCATAATTTTGCTGAACTAGACAGTTTCTCCCCACATCTTCATGTGGTCTGCTGCTGTGGATGTAGTATTGGCCCAATATCATTCAACGATATTGGAGGTTCTTGAAGAACAGAGATGAAGGCACCTCTTCGACATCCGGAAGGTTCAACAGGGAAACATTGTGTATCACAGGCAAGGCATGACTCTGAGATGACGATAGTACGGTAGGAAAACCAGAGTTGGTAACCACAACGGTGTTATAGGTTTCTAAAACAGAGGACGACGTGTACGTTACCGACGGAGAGTTAAGCTCTTTGGTTGAACGCATCGATATTTTCCTCTCTGGACGTCTGTTCAAAACGATCGCTCTTTTTCTTCCGTTTCCACTTCCAGGGCTTGAAGAGCCTCCGGAGCATCGCGAACCGACTATGTTTACTCTCCATAGGTGAAGGGGTAGGCTAACGGGAGTTGGAGCCCACGGAACTCGTTTTCATGGCACCATTGACTTTCTTACACAATACTATAGGTGAACAATTATCAGAACGTTTTTCTCTTATAATACCCATTTTTAACTTAGTACTCTTAATTTTATTAGGTTTATAATTCTTAATTAGAGAACCCAAATCATTTCTAATATTAAAGTTTTTAACATGTGACAAATCATAACTAGTTTTCTATCACATTTGCAAAAGATAAAATAGAAAAATCACCTAAAGAGGATTCACTTTCATTCAATAAAACATCGCTCTTTGCGTGGCTTATTTTCTTTATTTCAGTATATACACTGGGATGTATAATAAATTCTTTGGTCAAGGTCGGTGATATTGCCGTTCGAACACTTAAACTGGGAGAGTGCTGAATAAGAGAATTATTTATTGGCAAAACCTCTACCATACGCCTCTCGTTAAAACATGAGCTCAATGTTATCCTTCCTTCGGAAGGTTTGTTCCCTCTAATTAGTGAGGAATTTAGAACTGGGATCTGGCAACCTGAATCAATCAAGGCTGTTACGGGCTGATTTTCTACAAAAATGTTTACATATTGGAGCTGTTGTGCGAACTCATCGCTTTTTTGTTTTTCGCTCTTGACTTTCAAACTATTCGCTTTTTTTCTGTTATGGATGTGGCCGTAGATTCTTTAGGCTTAAAACACTTCTCACAATCTCTTGCGTAATGAGATGAATCACCGCATATGTAGCAATTTTTATTTTGTCTTTCGAGATTTTGGGGATAGCTATCTCTTATCTTTGGTTTATAGTTTCGTGGTCTATTTTTAAAGGGGTCTTCAGTATATCCACAAGCAATAGGAGTTTCCTTACGTGATCCGCTTCTAGATGAAATATAAATATCGCACTCTTTAGCTAAATCAATAGGCCTAAACCAATCTTCCGCTTCTCGAATGCCAATATGAGTTGCGGTTTCCTTATTTAAAGTTTCAAATAATTTATCAGAAATTAAAAGATCACATAGAGATTCAAAGGAATTAACTTTTCTTAACGAACAATAATATTGGAAGTTTGCCGTCAATCTTGCAGCAAATTGGATGTATGTCTCGCCTGATGATTTTACAGCATTTTTAAATGAGTTTAAACACTCGCGAGGGGTTACTTGGAATTCTCTGAGTACTATAGATTTTAGTTTTTCATAGTCATTTAATTCCTCCTTTTTAATTACAATAAGACATTATGAGCTCTTTCGCCCAGAAGATTTATTAAAATTTCAGATTTATATTCGTCATTTATTTTCTTGGTTAAAAATGCGCGTTCTAATGATTGGAAGAACAGATTAAAATTTTCAGATCTGGTGGGAACAGGAAGAGATAAAGTTTTAATGCTTTTGATCATATTTTCTATGTTTGTTTCGAACTGTTTCTCTTCGACTTTAGCTGCAGGATTTAAACTTAATGCTTTATTTTTAGCCGTTTGTAGTTCGACTTCTTTTTCTAACTTTGCTAACTGTAGTTTTGAGAGCTCAATTTTCTGTTTTCTAAAGTTGCCTCTCTTTCGTTTCGCGATACCCTCTCATCTATACAGTTTTTAATTAAAGTTTTAACGAAATCTGCATCACTTTCAAATGTACTACTCTTCTCAATTTTAGTCTTTAGTTTAGCTATGGTGTCCGTACTCTCCACAATACCGTCTAGATCCTCAACAACTCTTATGAGATCCTCTTTAAGAGCTTTTTTATACATTTTAAAAAAAAATATATGGAAATATCCTACCTTTTTTTTAGCTCCCTTGTTGCTCGCACGTACGATGTATCCAATAATTGAAGAAATACACTGATTCACTTCTACGCAGATGAACACAGATGCCACAACCTCTTCGCAGGTTATATCGTTAGACGAAAAATAGTTCTTGAAATTCTTTAAATTGACACCTCTTCGCAGGTGTTAAATCAATAGTTCCGGCCTCTACACAGGCGGAATATTCACGCTGGGTTCGAATGAAAAATTCAACCTCTACACAGGTTGAGCCAAGTTTCCAAAAAATGGCGGCGCGTCTCCTCCACCGGCGCTTCTTTAGTTCACGCGTTCTAAACTTTGATCAAAATCGAAATTTTATCTATCCCGGCCGAGCCCCCATAATTTGTGGGAGACAACAAGGGATCCACGACATTTGTCTTTCTTCAGATTTATTTAAACTTAACAAAAATTAATTAAAAAAAGGTAGCTATTCTACAATTGGATTTCCATGATGTGACGACCGGAACGCCTGCTCGCAAACCTCCGTCTTTCTCCGCTCTTTTTTCTCAATAGTCAAAGTTTTGGTTTCACTTTTGAACAGCTGCGCCTACGCGCGAAGACTGCGTGCTTTCGTTGAGAGATTCAATTGGATGACGACTCCACAACCGATTCCACACACACACACACACATATATATATATATATTGCTACTTCGCTCATTCCTTATTAGAATTCATTTTTTTTGTTATCTTTACTTTTCCATTTTCTCTCTCGGAAAACATTAATGTTCTTTCCAAAAGAATAAACTCCTCTGCTAAAAGTACTTTTTTCAATTCCTACTATTAGGTCACACCTCCCCATATATATTCATATATGGGAGCAGTGGAGCACAGAAAGGGGGATCCGGCCCCATCAAAGCCCTTGATTTTTTTCTGATTGATTATAATTCTAAGTATATAGTATGTAATGTTTAATTATGTTATTAATGATTAATCTTATTAATTAATGCTAATTATTTATTCAATAATTAGTTTACTGTGTTTTGTTCCCGAAAATCGACAAAATCAAAATGAGCATGACACAAGAATAGCGAACTTTCGACCCCGGACCTCCCCCGAAAAATTCCTGTGTGCGCTAGTGTATGGGAGTCTAACCAATATCTCCCAATAAAAGTTTAGACCTCCGATACCGAGGTTTTTTGGTGGCGTGGTGTCTAGGGGTTTTCTTTAGAATTTACGGGTTAAGTTTGAATAAATTGAATCAAAATAATCCAAACGAAGGTCTTTCTTGAAAGTAAAAGAGTTTATTACAAGTTATAGGGAAAAGTTTACAGGGCTATATATAGGAATTAAAACATGTAGATATTAAAAAGAAGAAAGTTAGACAATACCCTATAGGAGGACGTAAGAAATCTAGAAAAAGTTCATTACATAACTGAAACTTACCGCTTGGTTAGCGAGCGAGCGGGATGCGCAAAAGTGCTACGTCTTCGTACTACGATTAGTGGGCCTCTGCCGGATTATTATTTGTAAACGGCGTTTCGTAAGCCCTCCAGATGGCGTTGATCGCGCGAGAATGCGGTTTTAATTGAAGTTACCGTCCTCTTGAAAGGGATATAATCTAACCTTTTACAAAGATATTTAAACGGAATATTCTACACACACACACACACATATATATATATATCTTGTTCAATTGTTAATAACATTTAAATACATTTTTTCAAACTTGGATGACACTTGATGTAAATAGTTCTTTTTCAAATATTAATTCATAAATTAAATTAAAAAATGAGTAAATAGTAACAAAAATAATAGTCCAACACCACATATAAAAAGAAAACTCGCTCCTTGTGTCACTGTAACGCAATGGATAGCGCGCTGGACTTCTAATCCAAAGGTCTAGGATTCGAATCCTACCTAGGATGGCCTAATTTCTAAGAATGTCATTTATGAATGAATAAATAGTAACAAACAAAAATAATAGTCCAATACCAAATACAGAAAGGGAAATTGCTTTCTATTTTGCCATTTAATATTGTGATTCTGTCATGTATATACATATTTATATTAATTGTAATTACTTAATAAAAAAGAAACAAAAATTAAATTTTTCTTTGTTGATCTAAGTATAGAAATTGAATACATTTTTTATGTCATTTTTTCCCCCTGATATCTTTATCCCATATCATATAAAGGATAATATCCTCACTTAAATTTGTATGGTTATTACAGGGATGAACAAGTGAAAAGAAATGTCTGGATGCTGCATGTTTTTCTATCTGCCATCCACGCTTAAATATTTCCAACAATAAATCGAAAATGCATATTCCTTCGACACGTTCTTTTAGATGATTGGGGCTTCTTTGCCAGAACTGTCGTAGAAGCTTCACATAATCAAAGTCTTTAAATAAAGCTAAAATTTTGCTATAGATAATGACGTGTAATAAGCAAATAAAGTGATTTTCTGGTAGAACATCCCAAACTTTATCGGCGGCATCCAGGAAAAAATTATGGTAAGGCCGAAATAAGTATATGCTTAAAACCTTCGCAGGAAAGCGTTTAAGTAACTGCTCGCGATGATCTGCATTCATCCTAGAAAGACAAAAGCGGCCGACGTGCATCTCCTTCGTACTTTGAAATACTGAGTCTAAAATAATATTACAATCCTCCTTCGATAGATCATCCAAAAGGCGACTCTGTACAGACACGTCAGTCCAATTATAACGATAGCCATTACACCCCGATGGCTGAGATTCAGAGATACATCCTTCTTTGTAGTGAGTAATCCATTGTACAACTTTTTCTTCATGCTTGTTTAATTTTTTCCCTTCTGAATACTCCTGTAAAATTGTATTCCTTTCAGCCTCATGTAAATTTTTAAAAAAAGTAAGGATATCCCTTCTAGACAAATACTGACAAGCTAGCACGAATCGCGTTGTGACACCCAACCATTCAGAATAAATTAGTGAATCAGCAGTTTTGATTCTATCCACTAATCCATCTTCATTAAAGCAAAACTCCAGAGAGCATTCTTGCTCCGTCGTGAATATTCCATTGTGATCTCTTATCCAGTAATCAACATCTAATTTGATGGGTTTTATCAAGGGGATTATTTCCTCATGCAAGGTCAATGGAATACCTAAATCTGACATTTCTTCCCTCAGGACTTTCTTCCATACTTCCTCTTTTAAATCATTTATTCTTCTTCTAGTATCAGCATTTATTCTTCTTCTAGTATCAGAATCATTGATAAATCCAGCTGCTACTTTTACTAGACTAATTTCTTTAAGTGTCAACATTATGTTATGTAAGCATATATAATGTCTTCGAAAATAACTAAATACAGGAAAAAAAATTCTTTCTAAAAACTATCATGTGTTAGCACTGGAAAGAATGAAGAAAAAAGGTTTTTTTTCCCCAAATAAATGTTAGAGAAAATTTAATTGCGAAATCTCAAAACTTGTCTCTTCTTTCGAATACGTCTTGCTTCAGAAGTATCAAGTTGAAAAACAAACTGTAAAATGAAAGAAAGACAACATATGTTAGTATATGAGATAAAAATGTGTCATTTGTGACAGAAATTACAAAAATATTTAATTGTTTTCCATTTATGTTAAACAATGAAATAAAGAGTGGGTCATATCGTTTGAAATTTAAACATTTTGATGATATACCATTCATATATACCGATACCTGTTTATTGATCTATTATAAGCTGAATTTACAAAAATATAGAAGGTAACATACCGATATATTTAGAAAAAAATAACTTCAAGAAAAAATACAACTTGAAAAATATCGTTACATATTCGAAGAACAATAAAGTGTTAAAAAGCTATTATATCCTGGGAAAATGATAAATTGTAAAATAACTATTCAAAAATAAGAGTACCTAATTTTAATGGAAGAATCAGTAATTCGGAAAGTTTCTTTCCCGACACTTTTTAAGATATTAGAAAATTTCCTGTATAAATACATTTGCGTCATTCAATGGTGTAACGCAGCGTTTCCCAAAGTGTAGTATGCTTACCCCCCAGGAGTACGGAAAGAGTTTGGTGGGGATATACTCTGCACCGTGCTTAGCAGCGCTTAATGGACCGAACTCACCGCCGTCTGGCGCCAAGTTGGTAATCGCATGATAATTTCCGCAACAATTGCATGTTTATTTATTAACGTGGTATAACCTATATGCAAGATGTTGACATTCTTTGGTTTAATTTCATCTAATTAAAAACATATGATAACATTGTACTTTTTTGTATTATTCAAGTATATATATATTTATTAGGAAATAATCTTAACTGTTTTATATAATTTTCGTTTTATTCTAATTTATTTATCTAATTAGGTAATTGACTGCTTCAATTAGGGTTAGCTGGCATATTTATTTAGGTTGGATCCTAGCATTTATTTATAATTCTTGGTACACTTAGATATAGCTCTTGGTTATTTTAATTCTGTAACGAATGGCAAAAAGATGATACTAGAGCGCCCTCTTCTGGTCGTATGGATACTTACAGAGTCAGCCTGCCACCTCGGTGGAGGGCGGACGTGCCAATGTCCGCCCGTGCAACCCCCCTTAGAATTTGTATTGTATTAATTGTTTTTATGTCTTTGTAACCGTGCTCAATCAGAATATGTACCAATTAAAATTATTTGAGCTAGCTGCCAGTGTTATTTTTGAGTACAGGTTACAAAATGGCGCCAAGCGAGCGGCCGAACAGTCACACACACACTCACACAGACTAGCAGTCCTATTAAAATTAACTAACAAAATTATCTTCAATATTCTGAACTGCCAGTTCATAAAGATTTTCTAAAAGTATTTTCTGAAGTTGTAGCTGCCAGCTACGAAGTTGGATTGTTTATTTCCTACCGGGAAATTAGAAATTTTGGATTACATTCGTTTTCACGGATCGTCAGAAAAGTTTCTTTCGTTTTGTTTTCTTATTCATTTTGACTTTTTTGTTGAATTTTACTTGTGTATTTGTATTTTATGGCATATATATACACTGCTGGACAATTACTAAGGACGGATCACAAATTGCTATGTAGCATAACATTAAGCGAGACATGAGGCCTAGTAGGATAAAATATAGTTGCCACACTGTTCAGACATTAGAATAAAGAATATTTATTGTTCTGGAAAGTACAAAAGCTGTAAAACATCTGAAAAAAAAATGTTCATTTGATCTGCGTACGGAGAAATGGAACAATGCATCTAAAAGTCAGCAGGCACCTTAAAGAAAGGTATTAGTACGGGATATGTCCACCGTGGAGTGTGATGCAACATTCCACCCGTCGTACCATACTTTGCACAACATTATCCAGCAGCTGTTGATGCAATTTATCCCATTCCTCTGTGAGTGCACGGAGGATGTTTGTCGGAGGATAGTTTCGACCAGCAACTTGCCTCCCCAAAGCATCCCACACATTTTCAATGGGATTTAGATCTGGAGAACGCGCTGGCCATACGAGACGTTGAATACCCTCGCTGTCTAGACAATCCTGAACAGCGAGTGTTCGATGACATGTTGCGTTGTCGTCCATAAAAACAAATTTATCACCGACAGCACCACGGAAAAGACAAACATGAGGAAGTAGAACTTCATCAATGTATCGTTGTCCCGTCATAGTCCCATTCGCAACCACATGTAGGCGCGTGCGGCCATTGATCATGATGCCGGCCCACACCATGATACTGCATGTCGGATATCGGTCCTTTTCCTGGACGATAAGCAGTACCACTCTCGCGCCAGATCAGTTGGCGTCTACAATCCGACGACAGACTGAACCTACTCTCATCTGAGAATAGTACGCATGCCCAGTCCGATTGTGATGCTCACGACACCATTGCAAACGGGCAGTCTAGCTGGGTTATATATATCTAGAGCACTTAGCCCTTTTGGGGCTTTGATCTCTTGTCTGGAAAGAATATTGTGACATAATACTTTGAAAACATTGCCCTTTTTATTTTAGAGATTTAAGTAAATAATTAAGAAGTTAAAAAAAAAATTAAAGATAAGAATAATTTAAAGACAGAAAAAATTAAATTTAAGAATCAGAATAAAAACTATTAAGTTACAAATGCTGAATTTTTGAAGCTTACATTAAAGATAATTTCCTTCGGCCAATAGGGACCTCAGGATGGCTGATTGCCTGTCCAATGGGGAGGCAGTTTTTCGTGTTTGTGTTGAGTGTGAGATGAGAATGAATACTCCCTCCCGTGTTGCGAGAAGGAGCTTTCTGATTTGTTGTTGCGTTAATGTGGTGACTTCGGTCCCGGTGGGGGTACCGTCGTCGTGTACGGGATCGGAGGCTTCCAGTGTCCGTACCGGGCAATGGGGCTCTCCGATTGGTAGTTGGGTGTTTGTGGATTTTTGTGTTCATGAAATGAGTGCTGTTGAATGAATTTACAGAAATAAATGGTGTTTCTTAAGAATTAAAATAATATGAAAAATAAAAATTTAGGTTTTAATTAATTAGTATGTTTCTAGGTCTGTGTGTGCGTCTCGTTGGAGTGTATTTCTCGATCTTTTGGATCGAGATATTATCTGAGTTATCTATTTTTGTAAAGAATGTTTTTGCTATTTTTCTCATGAAGTTTTTAATTGTTTTGTAGTTAATGGCATTCCTGAGACTAGAATTTCTCATGTACCAATCGGCTTTGAGAATCTGTCTCAGGGTTTTGTTTTGTAGTACTTCTAATTTTTGGATGTGTGTTTTAGCTGCAAAACTCCACACTGGAGAGGCATAGGTAATGACTGGTCTTAGAAGTGAAGAATAAATAAGCAGTTTATTTGATCTACTTAATTTAGATCTTCTGCTAATTAGATGGGAGAACGTGTGAGCTTTCTTGATGAAGTTCTCACGTATGCGTGTAATATGTTGTTTGAAAGTGAGTTTTTTATCTAACGTAACACCAAGATATTTGGTGCTCTGAGACCAAGGGATTCATTCTTTCGTTGTGTAAGTAAACGTCTGGATAGTTTAATCGTGTTTTTCTAGTAAAGAAGACTGCTTCCGTTTTTGCCACATTAAGGGCAATTTTCCATTTTTTATGATTTTATTTTATAGAAATTACCAGTCCTCTAAAACTAGAAGGTGTCTGCCATTTTATTGCGTCTGGCCACTAGTTTGGGGTGCAGTCTGGATCAATGGGACACACAACAGGTCTGCGTACGTAAAAAATTAAAATATTTCTTATCGTCACTCCTCCCCATCAAACGTCTGGCATTTTTACAGTTTTTTCCCATTTTAATAATAATAATTTTTTTCTTTTTGCCAATTTTAGGAATCATGCTTTCCTGAGGCAGCAAGAAACTGATTTGCCACCTGCTGAGCTGTAGTGCGCCTGTTCCTTTTTGTTCCTTTTTGCTGATAGGACGATATATTTGTCTTCTGCAGGCGTCGTACTTCTAACACGACCTCCCCCGTCCCGTCTACTACACATTCCAGTATTTTAAATGACTTCCACAGCCGTGAAACAACGCTGTGAGCGATGTCGAACTCCCTGGCAACATCTGTTATTTTTCGCCCTTCTTCGATCTTTCCAATAATTCGGCCACGCATAAAATCATCTATGTGATGTCGGGAAGACATGCCCAAAATTTTAAGTTCGTCTATTAAATCTTTCCTGTAAAACTTTGACTTGAAACAACAACTGTCCACACGCGTCAAAACCTTTAAAGCTCTTACGAACGCTATCACGTGATGAACAGACGTGGAAAAAAAAATTGCATATACACATACTTCTTCTTACTAATATCCCGCACTTATTCTAATTTTCCACATTTTGCTTCCTTTCATTTTGTGGTTGCTATAGATGATAGTGTTATCCGTCCTTAGCAATTGTCCAGCAGTGTATAATAACCATCATTTATTAGTCTATTTTATTTGAGTAATTCTTTTCCCTATTTCGGAAACTCTTTCTACTTTTGTTCATTTTTTTCTCCCTGTCTGAAATTTATGACTATTAGTGTGTACTTGATTGGGACATTTTTACCCTCCCTTCTGACCTTGAGTTTTCACTGTTTTTTCTGTAAAATTTATTAACCATCGGTACTTTTCCCTTTTCTGCTGACTCATTAATTCACTTATGACGCAAGAGTGTCACTGAGATTGATATTTCCTGTTTAGTCTTATAATTACCTTTTTTTATTTAAGTGTTATACTGTGTTTTATTTCTAACTATATTGAAGAGTTTTGATCACATATTAGATTTTTGTGAATTTAAAAGAAAGAAATTATTATTTTTGTTAAAAACAAGTATTATAGAAAAGTATTTTTTTTATTCTTTCAAAAGATTCATCCATAGGTTTTGTTTCGACTTTGAATTTCATCAGACTTCTTTTATATGTGAATTTTTTTTTTTTTTTCAAAGCTCAGATTTTGCCTTCTGTATTTTTAAGCAGTATTTTTATTCCTTCAAAGGATTAATTTTTAAGTTTTTTTTACTAAGTTCATCAGAATTTCTTTTTACTTGAATTTTCATTTTGCTTTCAAAGTTTAGATTTTGTATCCTGTAAGATATTTTTAATACATTTTTTAATAGTATTGTGTTCGAATATTCAATTATTGATCTTCTAATGACTAGTTGATGCTTAATTATAAAGGTTAACTATTTTGAAACTAAATTAACCGCATTTAATTGGCGGATGATGATCAATTGAATCATTTTTAAATTGAAAAATTAAATTACGATATTACAAGATTGAAATGAAGTTGGTCTCAAAATAAATTGCTTATCGAAAAGCTTGAGGAAAATTTGGCTTGGCTGCAAGTAACGCCCAAATGGTAAAAGTGTTAACTATTGCTAATTAAAATTTTTCTTCAGTTCATTATTGTTAAAAATACATTGAAATCTGTAATCAAAGATGAATGAAATTTGGGATGATACCAGATGCCTGTAAGTGATTGTTACACTAGCTTGTGACAAATGGCGCTAATGAATGCCAAAAGGCTATAAATGGTACCCGAGCGTTTGTAAGAAGTCTGGTTAATCTTACATCCCTTTCAGTCTGGAGAACAGAAGAGTTCGTGTCCAATGCTGCAGAGATGGAGATCGAGGCATGGATCAACTGGTGACTGTTCTCTTCACTGGTGAATATTTCCAGAGAACAGAAGAGTCCGTTTCCAATGTAGCTAAGATCATGGAGATCAAAGCATGGATCAACAGGTGACTGTTCTCTTAGCAAATGAATATTTCCTACCGGGAAATGGAGTCCAACGTAAAATTACCAATTCATTTTCTGAACACCTAGTTCATAAAGAATTTTAAAGTGGTTTCTGAAGTGTAGCTGCCGGCTACGAAGAAATTTTGGGATTGTAAATTTCCTACCGGGAAATTTGATGTTTTCGATAGTGCATTTCCTACCGGGAAATTTGATGTTTTTGATTGTACATTTCCTACCGGGAAATTTGATGTTTTGAATTGTATATTTCCTACCGGGAAATTTGATGTTTTGAATTGTATATTTCCTACCGGGAAATTTGATGTTTTGAATTGTATATTTCCTACTAGGAAAATTGATATTTCAGATTGCATCCGTCTTTATGGTGCATCAGATAAGTTATTCCATCTTCGAAGTAGGGGGAGAAGCCATTCCAGTGATGCCTCTCAGAGAAAAAAGGAAGACCCAGGAACGACAAATCTGCTGGTTCCTCATCGAGGACGATGTTTAGGAACCAGAGGGGGAGTGTAACGAATGGCAAAAAGATGATACTAGAGCGCCCTCTTCTGGTCGTATGGATACTTACAGAGTCAGCCTGCCACCTCGGTGGAGGGCGAACGTGCCAATGTCCGCCCGTGCAAACCCCTTAGAATTTGTATTGTATTAATTGTTTTTATGTCTTTGTAACTGTGCTCAATCAGAATATGTACCAATTAAAATTATTTGAGCTAGCTGCAAGTGTTATTTTTGAGTACAGGTTATAATTCTTAATTTAGTAGTTCTTTATTAGATATGTATTGAGCTAGAATTGCTCACAGTATAGAATCAAATTACTTCTTTTAAACTGTCTGACTATTGAATAACAATGGTACTTCCTTAAAAAGAACTCAAACCTATTATTATCCAATAGAGAGTAAGTTAGGTGCGAATAATATAAAAAAAATGCTTGTTTGTAATTTTAATTAATAATTCAAAATCAAGAGAAAATATTTATTCTGAAGTAATACAATTTGATGATTATTTGTGGAAAGAATGTTTACAAAAATTGAAGAAATATTTCTTTTGATTTTTAACTTCCACAAATTATCAATTTCTAAATTATACTTTGTTTTGTTAAAAATTAATGCCATTTCTTTCTTTAAATTAAAATAAAATATTCTTAAGGAGAATGAAACCATTAAAAAAGGGGTAATAATTTTTACAAATGATTAAATTTAATTTGATATGTTATCTTATTTTTTGAAGTTCATATCAAACTTGTAAAAAAGTTTATTTCTTGAAGCCTGTGTATGTAGAATATTAGGTAAGATGAAAGTTTTAGATAAATGTAGAGAATTATCTTTTGGTAAAAATGTTTTTTTTTTCATCAGTTTTTTTTTGAAATCTCAGTGGTTACTTAAGAAGTAAGTATTTGTTTATCCATGATTTAACTATTTTCGTTTTTTGCACAAACCCTTAAAATAGTATAATTCCTGAAAACTCAGTATATGTAAAGATAATTATGGATATGAGTATATAACTCATATATATGTATCCTGTGATTAAAATCAATTTTTTTTACAACTTCATGAATTGCAAATTTTATAATAGTATGGCTTACCAATGGAGACATTGAACACATATGTGAAGCCTTTTAAGTGTCAGACATTTGAAATAATCATGCAATTTTGGTTTGATTTATCGATTCTAAAGAAAGTTCTTAAAATTAAGTTCTTTGTACTTAAATGCTACTAGCTGGTAAACCTGTTCTTCACACAGGCGTGAATTTATATATATAAGTAATGTTATGCATGAATTTTCTCTCCCCGCAGTACTTCAGTATTTAGAGATGGAAAATAACAATTTTCTGTAAAATACAATATTATATTTACTCAAGTTTGCCTACCTAAACTTAAAATTCAAATGAATATTTTATTTCACTGTGGAAAAATTATTTGAAGAGAAATGCATATAAATACTTTATATATTGTACAACATTATGAAGCATTTAAAGATATTTAAAAATGTTTCTAATAAAATAACATTCCCTATCTTTGACTGTCTGATTTACTTAGTAATTATCCTTTAAAAATTTGGAAATTTTTTTAGAAATGATTGTCTAAAGTAATAAAAGAAATTACTATTTCACTATTAAGTTAAAGAAATGAATCATATTAATATATAAATTTTAGTAAATATTCAATGTAATGTGATTATCCATTATTAAGAGTTATTGAATTACATATAAAGTGCATAATCAGGGCTAATAATTAACTAAATTATTATAATGAGTTATTTCTACATGTATTAACTGTTTTTATATTTTTCTCTAAGTTGCAGTTACTATAGCAAGTGCTGAGAGTTCTTTCAGCATATTAAAATTAATAGTTACTTTCGATCATGCATGTGTACAGAATGCTAATATGCCTTTACTCGTTCAGTATAGTGTTATGCAGAACTGAATAGTTTTTTCTATTTGAAGATTCACCTTTATATATCGGTTACTAAATATAATGCATGAATGTGCGACGCTTGGATCACAAATTAAGATTATTAATGCGAGTATGAAATATATTAAAAGTTTACATTACAAATTCCAAAATGTTTTTAACTGTCTTTGTATAAAGTGCCTACAACATGTTGAACTACTTATTTAAAATTATTGTACAATATTAAGGAAATATTTCATCAGAAAAAGTGCAATAATTTTCACAAATTCAATTTAATTAACCTTAGTTTTAAATATATATTTTTCTTATTGAATTACATATAATTTAGAAAAATAATAGTATGGTTTATCTATAAACAATAGATGGTTCCAATATACAAGCTAAACTTAAATTAAAAAAAAATTTTTTTTACTTCTTTAATGTTTTGTTTAATCCATATTAGAGTTAATATGAAAATTTTTGATTAATAATAAATATTTACCCATTGATGAAAATGAATCTTATTTTTACAACACAATTAATTGCAAATAATTTTAAAAAAAATTCAATACAATATATATGTAAATAAATAGTTGATTAAAATTTCCTGGAGAAATATATTGACATGTTATTTTGTTATCACTAATATATATCTAAAAAGTATCCTTTTACATATAATTATAATTTAAAAAAATGGTACTTATGTATTAAACTGCTAAATAATTTCGGCAAGCAAAAAGACATCAAGTACTTTTTGTCTTCGAAACATATGTCACACAAAAAATATCAGTGATTTTGGTCAATTAACCCCGAAACAAAAATTTTGAAAAGATTCTCTATGATAAATATTATAAAATTGATCCAAGTACTCTTCTTGGGTTAATATTTGTAACTCATTGCAACAAATTTATTCACAGGACTTATATTTATGCAAAAACCAATCTAATGATATAAATAAATTTAATCAATAATGATAAATCTTTTATGAATTGTGCAAGTACCAATAAATGCACATTTGTTATACACAGCAAAAAAAAAAAAAATTGTATATCTGTGTCTAGGTTTATGCCATACAGTCAAACTCTGAAAAACATATGTGTTAATTATAATATATTTACATGGTATCTATTTTTATTTTTTTAAAAAAGAATTATGGATACAAAAATGACTTTTATTTTGATAATGTAGGAGTGTGTGAGCAGGACTTTTATATTCAATATATGGACATAAATTTATATTCTATTACACACACATTCTAATTTAAAAATTTTAATGCCTTAATTTCTTACCATATTTGGAATTCAATTCTCGATAAATCATATATTTTACCTTAAGTAGTGCAGCAAATAAAGATTTTTAAAATGTAGCACAATTTTTTTATGTGTAATTTTACAAATGGTAAATGATAATTTTGATTTCTAATGTGTTTGAAAGTGGTTCTTATTTCATCAACTAGTATAAACATTAACAGAGCTGCAATAAAGTAAGATATTTTTCCATTTCTTTATTTTTTCTTTTCCCCTGTAATATTGTAAAATTATTAAATAATAATAATAAAAAAACATTTTTTAATGTACCATGTTTTTATAATGGACTATAAAGTATAAAAAATAATTTCTATATTACTTATGAAGGATAAAACCACATACGGATTTCTAACTTTTCTAAGTTATCCTGGAAATTCATACTTGACAATTTTTGATAGCTATTAAAATACTTGCAAGAATGGAAACGAAAAACATTGGACGCATGCAGCAGGTACTTGATACATTAATAGCTCAAGTAACACAATTTTATTGCACCGCAAATAATGTGAACCAATAATAAAGTCTTTTATTGATAGCTACTCTCTACACTCGTAATATGTAGTTATGACGACAATACTGAGTTTCCTTTCTAGAATTGTTTGCATTAATGTAGATTGCATGGTTTCCTGACAAGAAGGATTTCATTGTATCAAGTTTGCTTTGATGGCAACCATATGCTGGCACAATAAACAAAAATTTCATTAAATAAATGAGAAAAAAAAATTGTTTGAATTTTGTGTATTAAGTGTTGTTGAAATTTTTTTTTTGTTGTTGTAACAAAATTATTTTGGTATTTCCAACAAAAACTCCATACAAAATAACAAAAAATCAAATTATAAGAGTAATTTTTGTTGATTCAGATAAATCTTTTCTGTTGGTGCATAGTAATATATTTATTTTTAATTTTACGTTTTGTGAATTATACTTTGCTAGTGATACAATACAAAGAAACATAGAAGCTTATGACGAAAAAACCGATTAGAAAATATGGTTGCTCTTAAAAGTGTTTCAGTTTACAAAATTTTATTGTGCCACTTTTTCGAACATTTCCCAAAATATATGTGAAATTCTACAAATCCTGCCCGAGAATGTCCTAAACAGAGACAGCTAAGATTTGAACATTTACAATACTCAACTCAAGAAAACATTTTTTTTATTTCCAAAGAGGAATTTTGAAAAAAAATTAATCATTTAATTCTTTTCCAGAATTAGTAGAGTGTAAAATTTGTAGAAGTACAGAAAAGCTTCAGGACATATGAACTGTAGTTCATATATAAAAGATTAAGTAATAATTATGATGCAAGACATTGCAATATTTCCTGTTATTAAATCATTAGTAATTATAAAGAGAGTTAGATTTTTCAACATACATAGGCCAAACAAAGATAGATCAACTTGGTAAGTACAAATTTCTAAGTTAATATTGCTATTGTTGTAAATAAAATATTATATGAGCTGGCTCTCATAGAAATGAAAAGCTCCTATTTTTTTCCCTACAACATTTGATTTTATTGTTGATCTTGTGGAAAGTATGTTTTCATATTCACAGATGATAAAAAAATTATACTCCACATTTCCTAATTGACCAACTT
Organism: Trichonephila clavipes; assembly: GCA_019973935.1. Lineage (NCBI taxonomy): Eukaryota > Metazoa > Arthropoda > Arachnida > Araneae > Nephilidae > Trichonephila > Trichonephila clavipes. Next base: position 91,602 of record BMAU01017576.1, on the reverse strand, counting down.
AAATTTGTAATCAGTAACAAGTTTTCTTTTAAATATTCCTCAGAAATAATAAGTTTATTTTTCTATAATACAATCCATATTTCCTAAAATCTGTGATTTTTTTAGAAATGCAGGATATCTCGATATTCTCATTCCAGAACTTGGCACAAAATGTGTTCATCATTTAAAACTGATCCTCACACAGAACAAACGAAAACTTCCTAGCAAACATGAAGAAAAAAGTAACCCTCCTAAAATCTAATTACAAAACTCATACTGATGCTTGACGAAATCCATTTAAAGCCATTTAGATTTTAAAGGGGGTAATATTCTTGGGGGATGGCATATAACAGTGAACAAGCTGCTACTTCAGCATATATGTTCATGTGATTCAAAGTTTTCTTTCTCCTCTTAAAGAAGTAGTTCATATAATGCCGGTGGAAAAATAATCAAAGGAGAAAAACTGTTAATGGTTGTTAAAAAGTACTATCGTAGAACTTGATGGTATAGGATTCAAAGTTATAAGCGTAGATTCTGACCATAATACCATAAATTAAAAAGCTATGTGTAACTTTTCTAGTCCTCCCCAATTGAGCATTGTATATTCACATCCTTCTGATCCTTGAAATACTTTTTTTTTTGTTTTTGATTCAGTACACATTTTTCACTGCATTTGTAACAATTGGATCAATAATAAAAAAAAAATTAGGTCAATATTTTTATTTTCCAGATTTTGAAGATCATAAAAAGTTTCAGTTATTAGAAGCAAATTTCTCTACTCTTAAAACTATGACATAGAAGTATAGTGGTTAGCAACGCTGACTGCTGTGCCATAAGGCCTGGGTTTGAATCCCGGAAAAGACATGGATGTTTGTAAATGTATAGTGCCTCTGTGGCATGGGGGTACTATAAATAGCAGTTGAGCCATGAGACCTCTCGTGAGGTTGGAGGAAGGGGAAGAGAGTGGGAGGCCTCTGATCACTCCCTGGGTGTACTCCCTCAAAATTGGGATGGAGTATAGAAATTCAACCTGTCTCAGGCTCTGGTAACTTTCATTCCTTCCCTTTGGGAAGGACACAGCAACAACATGTGACACACATAGAAAGTAATCATTCAGTAAACTTTGTGTATGGTTTAACTTTGAAGGCTTTATGTACAATAAATGTTGAAAAACAAAATGTGAAACATATGCTTAAGGTATTTAATAACTTTGTTATTTGGGGACTCCAACTATTAGGAGAGCAGAAATATTTTTAACTTATTTTACGATAAATTGTTATATTTTCATTTGTGGGGACTTTATTTTTTGGTAATTTATAATGCTTGTTATTGCAAAGAGTTTGTGTGTGTGAATTTTAGTTCATTACTATGCATGGTACCAATAAAGTTTTACACCATATTTAAATTCACATTTGTAACAATATATAACTGAATAACTACTTTTGGGGAGAAAAAGTACCAAAGATTTAAGGAAAGAAAAGTAACTGTGACAACATTAACTAAATTTTGTCAGTCTGTTATCTGATTTTTGACTGTGAGAAACATGTCAGCTGCAGACATTCACAGCCATGTAACAGAAGTTGATGGCACTGAAGCAATTAGTGATTGCAAAGTTCGAAAATGGGTCAAGAAGTTTAAAGATGGGTGAAAAAATGTCCATGACGAAGAACGCTCAGGTCGGCAGTCTGTAATCACTCATGATTTGATGCAAGCAGTTTAATCTGTGTGATAAGCAAGACTGTGTTTGAGGTACCTTTTCCGGTACCTGAAGCACAGTCTTGGGCAGGAAACACTTCAGGGACAACGAAGAAGTGTAAGTGGCTGTGAACTCTTGGCTGTCCAACCAGGCAGCAGACTTTTTTGAAGAGGGTTTTCAAATTGATTGATTGTCACAAAAGAGTGCATTTAAAAAATAACAACAGAAATTGTTCAATGACACTTTTTCTCGAAGATCTCTTTCAAGAGATAAATAGGCATTCTTGAATAATCTTTAAAACATCAAAAAAGTGTTTTATCAATGGTAATGTCACAGTGAGAACAAAGGCACACTATGAAATTTGTTATATCATTGGTAACAATATGAGACAGTTTCCTGATGCAGAAATTGTGCGAGCGATTCTTTAATGCTTGCCATTTAGAAAAATTCAGAGACAAAAATATAAAAACTAATAATTAAAAAAAAGCAAAATAAGAGTTTTAATATTTATATCAATTTCCACATTTCAATTTTTCTATGTTATCTTGGTCTTAAAGCATTTTTCCTGGTGAAATAGCCATCATACGTATGCCGGCAGAAAAAAAAAGAATGAGTAGCCCTGGTTTAGACTAAAGGATAATTTTGACAATGATACACAGTAAATGTAATAAATAATGAGAAAAGTACTTACTGATATTGCAACATCATTGGAGAGATGAACTTAGTGTGGGATATGGAGTAACAAAGACTGTTATTACTCTAGGATGGGGATTTAACTTATAATCTTTAGAAGTTGGAGTGACGTATCTGATGTTCAGTTCAGTTCAGTTCAGTGCAAGCACTGAAAAAGTGGAGACCTGGCTAACGCCTTATGCTCCGATAAAATTTTGATCAGTTTCTAATCCAAGATATAACACACAGTTCGTGATTGCAGTCTATCTGTAATTACGTATCTGATGATTTAACCATTGCTTTTTGTGAAACACAGTTACAGTTTTTGTGGGAAATGGAGCAAACATAGGCTATTATCCCCTTTGTTAATTTAATTAGTTTTTCACCGCGTTATTAATAATGGCGCATAATGAAGGACAACAGTTGCAGTTAAAATGTTGCCACAGCTAATAAGTTCGACATTTCTTGTTTGACACTATTTAAACTGTAGCAGATATACTAGGCATCGTAATAATCTCTGGTCTATTCTTCGTATTGTTCAACATTCCACTATCGCGTTTAGAGATGTTTTGGAAAGAGCAATGAATAACAAATCAACTTTCAGAGTCTTTTTAAAAGGAATGAAACTTTTTGGTATTTACCAATCTATTAGGCTTTTTATTACCTTTTTTTTTCGAGGGACCATAGTTAACACCTCCTAGCCTATGTTGCTTTGCATTCCCTTCAACCTTTCAATCAATAAATCAATTTTGTATTGCCTGTTTACAAATAACTTGGAGAAGATTAAGAAAATTTAGATTGGAGTACTTAGGGAACATATTGTTCGTTTGAAGTAAATAAAAAATGTAGGTGGCCACAATCCCGTAATTTGATTAAAATTTGTAACAAATTATCTTCGTCATGTAGACTGCATCATATAAATTTCAATAAGTATGAATCTAAATGCAGATCCGTGATATTTTTTGTTTTACTGAATTAAATATTATTTCTAGTACTTGCATATATTAGACCGAAATACTCAATTATGTTCCCAACTGTAAAAATTTGGTACAGAATTTTGATTAGTTTTCTGGAGAAAAATAAGATAATATTGCAAATTATAAACAATATTGTTATTTTCAAGAATGTTCAGTCAAGAATATGATGTTTTTGGTTCAAGTGTAATATAGGGGAGGTCACTTGGCGCAGTCCTTTATTTTGGTGACTAAAAGTGGTCGCCAAGGTACTTTTTTCGGTATTATTTATTATTTATTTTAGAATGAATTCGATATCTCACCATGACATTTAGATAAAAATCGAAAAATCCGCGGTACCCATGGTCGTGTTTACCACAGTATAATATGCAAGTATCTTTTAAAATGTTTTATTTTAATGCATTAAAGTAAAACTAGTCATCATTTTGGTGATATTGATTTCCCCCTATTATTTTTTAACTTTGCATTTTCTTTTAAAAGTTGTGTTGTTGAAATCAGTTTACCAGTGAAAATGTTTTAATATTTGAGTCTCTAAGTGGATATTTTGTTTAAGATTTTAGGAACATTAGAATTAAAAAAAACTAGAGCATAAGTACTTGAATTAGGACACACTTTTGCCATGTAGTAAGACATTTTATAGTAAACTTGTGTGTGTGTATATATATATATTCCTTTTATGTTTCTTCACTTATTCAAGTGCTGTGATTATCTTCATTGTCTAAAGTATGGAAATTCTTTGTCTTTTAATTTTATAAAATGTGTCATACTTCTTCAGGTAGAAAGGATGAGTAAATTACAATCCAATACTATTCTGATGAGGTGCAAAAACAACTAGGAAGTATGTCCTCATGAAAAAAATTTGAGAACACTTCATCCTTACCGAGTAAGTTTATTTTGAGAACAGAGAAATAATATTCATTCATTAAAAAAATAAAACACAGTATTGTTCTCTCCTAGAAAGTTATATAATTATTAGAATCATTAATGATTTTAAAAGCATAGTTTAAAACAATTAATATTTGTCAGTTTTGAGTACTCCTTCCAGATAAATATCTAATTTAATTTTTCCAGCTGTACAAAATGTTAAATTAATAATTTTTGTTGATATTCTTGCGATTTTTGAAGAAAGTCTAATTTTGGAAATTATAGAGAAATCTTTCTCGGTTAAAATTAGATTTCCTTCACTTACAAATTATTTCTTTTGTCATAAATTTTGTGGTTCATTTTAATTCATGTCATTTTGTTGTTAATTTTTATTTAGAAAAAATTAAGTGTGTACAGGAGAAAGTGAGAAACTAATTTTTTCCTTTTTTGAAACTTGGTATTGTTTTCGCAGACTAACTGAGATGCAATCTGAATGAACATTTGGTTGGATCCTAGCCAAGCACACTGCTTGGCGACAAAATCTTTGGCGCCAAAAAACTTTGGCGATAAAGTTTACAATATGGCAACCCTTCCGGATTGTTCAGTCCGGTGGCTAACATATGGCAACCCTAAAATCGTAAGAAAGCTTGGAGAGCAAGGGAATAAGGCTGTTTTAGGTTGGGTTATGAAAGAAGGATTAATTCCCTCCAGATATGAGTGTCAGAAGTGTAAAAAGGATATGCTTTTGGTTGAACGAAAGGGTAAGATTGATGGTTTTGAATGACGTTGTCGAGTACAGTCGAAAGAGAATCCCCACTTTGTTTGCCGGAGTGTAAGAAAAGGTATGTGGTTTAGTCATAGTAGATTGAGTATTTGTGTGATCTTGCGATTAACCAGGTATTGGTTAGGCAAGAGTACGAATGAGTTTGTAATAAATGATTTAAAAATTAAAAACACAGTGGTAAGTGATTTTTTACAATTTTTTAAATGCTGTTTTTCTCTTATTTTACTGCCTTTATCTCGTAGAAATTTGTGCCCTTTTCTTTATTTTATGCTTTTGTGTAAATACATGTGTTTTCAGCTTCCCTGACGCCATTACGGAAACCCCGTTTTTTAGGATTTTTGAACAGGAGCTGAGACCGTCACCCTCCCCCTTTTCCTTCGTTTCCGGCACTGACATTATTACGGAAACCCCATTTTCTTAGGCTGAGACCGTCAACCACCGATTTTTTTTCGTTTTCTTCCATGACGTCATTTTTTGAAACGGGGGTTATTGGCGCCATTTGGCGAAAAAAAATGGCGCCAAAAACAGCAGTGTGCCAGACTAGGATTTTACCGAACATTTTTCTGTTGCATAGTTAAGAATTTATTTCTACATAGACTGTTAAATAGTAGAGTTTGTTCTAAGTATGTAATTTATTTTCTACATTTATATAATTATTTTTATCACTATGAAATAAGTCAGCGTAAAATCTGAATTTCATAAAACTCTTCTTTAAACATCTAAAATATAATCAGTTGATGACTATGGGAGCCATAGCTATATTTGATTTAATTTTGAAATTTTAACTATTATTAAAATTGTTTTTTGATTTGGTGAATGCATTGAACCTTAAATATATATTAATAGTGTTTTCCTTTGAAAATCATTTTAATGAAACAATCTTTTAGGGCATTGCAATATTTACAAAGAATAACCATGTATTTACTTAGATAGTGTTTTATAATATCTATTGATATTATAATACATCTTAAAATAGTGGATTATTTTTAGTATTCCATTAAACTTGAAAATTGTGCTACGATGTCTTAAGAAAAGAATAGAGATGTCTTCAAATTTCAGTATTGAACAGGGCACGATGAGAGAAATTTCTTGCTCAGAATTATCAGAATGTAAGCTTCATGTATTCTTTTTTTTAAATTTTTTTTTTCTGTCTACTTTTTGAGTGAATAATGTGAACTTCTATAATTAAATTTAGTTTCTGTCATCTAAAGAACATTATCAGTTTTGTAATTGAATTGATGTTGCTGAATTTGTTGAATTGTGACTAAACTGTGTTTTTTTTTCTTTAAAAATATGTCTATTTGCAAAAAAGAAAAATTTAATTGAAAGTAAAACTGTCTTTTGGGGTTCTAGTTTATAACATTTCATATCTTCTAGCCACAGAATTCTACTGCATGCATATATCTACTGCAATTTGTACTTGTCGGTTGCCATTATGACTGTTTAATTTGTATTCATTTGCTTCACCTAACCCATACTTCGTAAATCATAGCTTAGACATTTCGAGATTAATCTGATTAGCCAGTGAATTTGTATCCTGGTGCCACTGAAGATTCCTATTATAAAGAAAGTGATGCACATTAAATTTTGTGAAGTTCAGAATCCTACCATTTGCAATATGTTTAACTTTGGGGAGGAGTTTGCAAGCTCAGGTGACGTCCTGATCACTTGATTTTGGCTCAAAATTGCAAAATCCCACTCCAATAGTCCTCATTGTTACTTCTGACTGTATTAATAAACAATCAATCTATACTCATCTGGTATTTTTGTTAAAAAAATTAGGAGGTTGGTCTCACGAAAACAGTTTATTACTATTTTCAATTATAATAATTTTATAGCTTTCTTGCATATTTACTCCTTTTTGAACATATGTAATGGTTTTCAATATGTTTTGTTCCTATGGTAGTAAATTTTACTTGCAATAAGTTTATGACATGCATAATTGTTTTAAATATAATATTGCTATTATGTTTTTTTCTTTGTGTTACAGTTTTTTTGCTCAAATTTTGAATTGCTTACTCCAATGTGGCAGTTATACCTGACATTGTTAAATCAGTGGAATGATCAAAATGATAAATTAAACCACATACATTATACAATGATTTTTTCCCCTTTTTTATTTCATTTTTTTATAATCAATATACAGAGTTATAAACTGGCAATATTTATTTAATTTAGAAAAGAGTTGGAAGTTTTCATCATAAAATGATGAGATGATGGAAATGACAGCAGCTTTTTTCATCTCTAGAACCTGACCTTTATGCCTTAAAAATAAGGTAGAATACTATATTTTTTAACCGTTCATAAATTAACTGCAAGCATAACTTTTATATTGATCTACTGAATTTTTTTCTAGTATGAAATAAAGTTTTCATATGTTTCCTTCTTCTTGTCGTAAAACCTATTGTTTTCATTTCACCTTTTGAAAATTCTAACACATTTTCTTTAAAAATTCCCATGAAAAAGATATGTTTTGTTTTCATTTCCCCATTTAAATGGTCTGATCTAAAGAAATTTTTATTTTAAACTTTCTCAATATGGATTAAAAAAGTAGTCCTTTTAATTATAAAAATATTTACTTAAGTTTTTACTGTCATGCTGTTTTCAAAGTACTTATTTAAAAAAAATTCTGTATTATTTAAAAATTTTCCTGCCTGAATGTCTTTTGATATGATTGCCATAGATAAAGTTTTATAAAAGCTGTATTATTAAAATAGCTGTTAATATTGTACCTTGTGTAGGTAATATTGGTGAATTAATTCTTTTCATTTTATATTACCATGATATTATAGACTATAATAGAAACAACAACAACAAAAAAATTATTTATAACATTTTTATGTTTTAGTGGGTTCAACTATAATCATACTCAATACCATAAGTAATTTAATTTAATTTTTTTGTGTTTGCTATATGCCCTTAAATTGATACAGGAAAAGGAAATATATATAATTAATTCAAAACAAAAGTATTAAAAAAACATTACAGTGAATATAGAATAAATTAAATGAGTGGTTTTTAATTCACCAATTATGTACATTAAAAAAAAAAACAGAAACATTTTAAAATAATTTTGATGCTCTCTTAATTATGATTTGTTATAAATATTTTTACCTTTAAACTGTAAAGTATTTTTGACAATTGATCAGCATCTCTGTGGTATTTTTAATTTTTATATTTGATAATGATCAATAATCTGTGTGTGTTGCAAAAAAGTAAAATTGAGTGTTTCGTTATTTTAAATATTTACTTCTAAAAATAATTGGCTATTTTAAAAATTGTTATGTTTCTTAAAAAATAGAATTACTTGTGGATTATTATTTTGCAGTATTTTAAACTGTTAAAAACTATTTAATTATAATGCTTTTTGAATATTCTTTTTATGTGAAGTTGTTAAATTCTGCAATTTTTTTGTGCAACATTTTGTAGTGATAGGTATGATGTATGTGCATTATCATTTATATTAGATATGTTTTTAAGAGATCCCATTTATTGAAAATTTCTTCCTTAAACTAAAAATCATCCCTGAAAAAAAGGCCTTTCAATAATTTTTAAATTAATTACTGCCTCAAAATGTCTCAAGTATTCCAAATATTCCCTACTCATTCTCTGTAAGTTTATATATATCAGGGATGGCGAACCAATGGCACGCGACAGAATATTTTTGGCACGCCATCGATCAAAAACGATTTGCATTTTAGCTTAAAATAATTAAGTTTACTATGAAGTATTATGAACAAACGCGAGTGATCCGTCGTGACGCCAACAAGTCGGGGGAGCAGACTCGTTTGTTATGTCTGGTGTAAATACTTCTTATATTATAAATTGTTAATGATGCAAAGTTTATCTACGCATAGTGTGTGTATGTAACTGTTTCTAAATATATTCAAGTTGTTTAAAAACATATTCTAGCGTTTACATTAATAGTTCAGCTTGTATAAATCTAATTTATTATAATGTGATCTAATTCTTGTCTTGTAAGTCTAATTGGTAAAATAAATCTCACTGCTTTATTTTTAAAAATTTTAATGACCTGAGACAAAAGCGAAAGAGCAGACACTACTGAAATCTTGTACAAGCACTCAATTTCCTAAAAACAAATCTGCCCATGAGCCCGCAGTCGTGCGCATTCATTGAAATGGGTTTTTTTTGGCAGGGGGATGAGGAATCAAGCGAGAGCACATAGAATAGTCAATTTCATTGACACAACTGTACATTTAAAGTTTTGTGTTAAATTTACGATTTTTAACTGCTATTTAACATGGCTAGTTCAACAAAAAAACAAAAAGTGCAAGATACTAAGTGTAGCAGAGAATTTCAAACTTGGTGGGCTGAGAAGTATGGCATGATCAATAAAGGCGACAAAGTGGTGTGTGTTTTATGTTCTGAAACAGTGGTATGCAGAACATTGTCTGTAAAACGGCATTTTGAAACAAATCACAAATCCTTTTGTGAAAAAAGCGAACCAGAGCAAAAAGAATTAATTGCAAGTGCAATAAAAGACAGAAATAAACAGTCGACGTCTATGTTTAAATATGTAAGCAAAAATTGTCACACAAGTGCGGCAAGTTACTCGGCTGCAAATGCCATTGCTCGGCATGGTAGACCTTTTCAATAGGAAGAGTTTTTGAAGGAAGCTTAGTTGGCATTTGCGCCCTCACTTTTTGATGATTTTGATAATAAAGATAAGACAATTCAGCGCATCAAAGATGTTCCTTTATCTAGAAATACAATGAAAGATAGAATCTTGAAATTGGCAGAAAATGGTGCAGTTCAACAAAAAAATGACATTAACTCCGCTCTTTTTATATCGCTATGTCTTGACGAAAGTATTGACATTACTAAATCGGCACATTTAGCTGTCTTTCCTCGATATCGTGTAGGAAACATCATTAAGGAAGAATTAATTGCGATAACATCATTGTTAACAACTACAAAGGGCACAGATATTTGTACGGCAGTAAGAAATTCGCTTGCTGAGAAAGAAATTGATTTGAAAAAAATTGTTTCAGTAACCACTGATGGTGCTCCAAATATGGTAGGGAAAAAAATTGTTTCATTTCTTTATTTAAAACAGACGTAGGACATTCGATTCTTGAATGCCACTGCATTATTCACCAACAAGCCTTATGTGCAAAGAGTGGTTTAACATCTCTTGATAATGTAATAACTTTAGTCACAAAAATAGTCGACCTCATATCGTCGCAGGCTTTAAATAAACGAAAGTTTGATGCTTTGTTGGATGAAGTCAATTCGGTGTATAATGGCTTAATAATGTATAACAATGTTCGCTGGTTGAGCCGCGGGAACGTACTTCAAAGATTTGTTGATTGCTTGAAAGAAATCAGACTGTTTCTACAAAATGAGAGCAAATTTGAACAATACCCACAGTTGATGGATATTATGTGGCTTTTAAAATTGGTGTTTTTTACAGACGTATGCCAACATTTCAATGAATTGAACATAAAGCTTCAAGGCCCGAATAAAACAGTTATCGTCATGATGGATCTCATTCATGCTTTTGAAGCTAAACTATATGTTTTCAGAAATGATATTATCACAAAAAACTACAAGTACTATCCAAACTTGAAAAAAAATATCAGATTTAGATGCCCAAGAGAAACGAAATGAAGAAAAAGTTATTGGTGACTTTATTTCCATAATAGATTCTTTAATCAAAGAATTTTCAGCGAGATTTTCTCAGTTTAAGGAATTATCGGAAACGTATAAATTTATTATGTACCCTGATGTGATTTCGTTTGATAAACTGGACTTGTCTCAATTCGATTGGTTGGAAATTGAAGAACTTGAAATGCAACTGCTTGATTTCCAGTCTAGTTCAATATGGATTCAAAAGTTTATTGAAACAAGGAAAAAGTTGTAATTGATTGAAGCAGAAAAATTGACAAGCAATATAAGTAAAAATACCAGTAATGAAATTTTGGAAACATGGAATTCGATTCCAGACGCATTTGAACTGTTTGAAGAAGTTGGCGTATGCTATTTTAACCATATTTTCATCAACCTATGCCTGCGAGTCATTATTTTCAGAGATAAATAACATCAAAGACTCGCTTAGAAACCGTTTAACAGACGACTCTAATTCAGCATGCATTCTACTAAAAGTAACATCTTATAATCCTGATATAAGTTATTTGTCATCTAATCTACAACAGCAGAAATCACACTAACGTTATTTTAATTTAAATTACAAGTATAACTAAAACATTTACTACTATACAGTGCAAAAGGTATTTTTTCGTATTAAATAAAGAATTTTGATTTGTTCGTATTTAGTTTTATTAATTCTTCAATAATCACAAGTCAAGATTATTTGATGGCACGCCTATAACTCATTAAATGTTTTTTTTAGAAAAAATGGCACGTTGACCCAAAAAGGTTCACCACCCCTGATATATATATTTAGCTATACTATTCCTATATTTAGATCTATTTAATTAGTTTTCAGTTTTGAAAAGACATTTATTACTTTACTTAAAATAATAGCAATGTATTTTCCTTTGGTCAGATCCACTTTAAATAAAACTATATTTTATGATATATATATATATATATATATATTGATGGGGTTTTAATTTTAGGGTTTTGATATCTATCACATTGTGCCAGCTTTTTCATCACATCTTTTCAGTTTTTTAAGATGGTGTATGATGCAGAATGTTTTCTTGAAAGGAGGCAGTCACTTCAAGTGTCTGTTTATTATTATTGTGTTCTAAAGCTTGCATACTTTATGTAATAGGAGTCAGCATAAAAAGTAAATCAGAGAGAGAAAAAAGGAGCAGTTGAATTAAAAAAAAATTATGGTTTTTTTTCTTTCTAAAAGTTTTATTTCCTCATATTTATCTGCTAATTCAGCGCAGTGATAAAAATAGAAATAATTGTTGTGGAATAATGTTGGTTGGGAGGAATTTGGCAGGGCTTTAAAACGTAAGTTATGAGGTGATTTGGATTTATTATATATATATGTATATATATATATATATATATATATATTAGTATTTTTGTGTTTATGCTAGCTACTAGCTTTCATCTCTTATGATTGAATATCACCTAAAAAAGGTTTCATTGAATAATTTTTATGAAATGCTCCATTGTGAAAATATTATCAAATTTGAAAGATCATATTTTTTAATCTTACTTGATTGATTATTAACTTTTCAGTTGCATTTTTAGAATTACTTTTGCCTAATATTTTGTCATGATTTGTTTTATTATTCCCAATTCAAACCACATTGAATAACTTGTTTCAATCATAATTATTGCTTGCATTATACATAATTTTGTTATAAAGTAGTGAACCATTTAATTATTATTGTGAAATTTACCATTAGCAACTTTAAGAATCCGTGAATATTTATTGAAGGCTTTCCTAAAATCTATATTTATTTGCTTGAAGGGAAGGAAGTTTCTTCAGAAAACTATTAGAAATGCTTATGCTCAACTATGTCTAAAAACATTTCTTAGCTGCAGTGCTAGGTGTTTATATAAATCAGAACTGCCTTAGAATAAAAACTTTTGCAAACCTGTAAATAAGCATATAGCTCCCATGAAATTAAAATTTTCCTTATAAAAATGCATTGCAGTATACAGCAAAATTCTCATGGCTTATTAGTCTGACAAATAAATAATAATATTCCTAGTTTAACTTTTAACAAATTGGGATAGCCCTCATGCATGTGTAACTGAAAAGTGTGACAGTAATATACAATTAATACATTAAAGTGTTTTAAAGGATTTTAGGAAACAGTTTATGCTTGATAATAAAAAAAAATAAATTTATGAATTATTTTTAAAAGAATATTTTTTCCCAAGAACAAAATTGTTCTTAAAGGTTTAGTTTGAATCTCTAAATTTTTTTTTTCTGTTGTGCAATCTATTATATTCCATTTTTCTATTAAATTTTATCATGTATCCCCCAAACATTCTTCAAAAGGGTACCTTAAAAAGGAAATAATTTTGATTATTTTTTCTATATGATTCTAAGAAATTCACTGTTGAAAAAATTAAAGAATTATTGTTAAATTTTTATTGTTATACTCTGTTCACTTATCTTTTTTATTTACCCTTATAATTTTTACATTTTTGATATAATATTTTATGCTTTTCTATGAATCATGTATATTCATAAAGCATAACTGCTAGAATTTCAGTTTTTTTACAAACAAATTATTTTGGATGCCCACACGTTTATGATACATATATATGTTTTTCAGAGAGCTAACATCAGAAGTGAACTAATTATGAAAAAGACATTTTTCAATGATTTTGAGGAATCCAATTCTAAAAAAAATAAAATGTTATAATAATTGTTTAATTTTTATTAACAACTCTGTTTTCTTTTATCCACTTTATTTTTGTTTATAATCGTTAAATTCTATTTGTATAAAATTTTTATGCATGAGTATAAATTATGTTTGGTCAAAATGCATTACTTTGTTAGAATTTAAATTTTTATGAAAATGCTTTATATTCATTATGTTTAATATCTGTATTATGCGTACCCATACACAACCTGCATATATTTCTTTTTCATAAAGCCATACATAAAATTTTATTTGGAATTTTCTTTTTTTTTATTTTTTAATGATTCCGAAAAATTCACTTTAAAAAAGTTATACTGTAACAATAGTTATAGTTATTTTAAGCACACACTGTTTACACCAATTTTTATTTGACCTTATATTCTTTAAATTCTGGATGTATAATATTTTATACATTAATGTAAATCATGTTTTGTTCAAGGTACATAAATTTGTTAGAATTTGAGTTTATATTTTGAATATCTTACTTTTATTATACTTTCAAACATACATCTAATATATATTATAAATGTGAAAGTTTGTGAGTATCTTTGTGGGTCTTTCACGAAAAAACAACTGAATGGATTTTAATGAAACTTTACAGTAATATAGCTTATACATCAGAATAGCACATAGGCTATAATTTATAGCATAGACTATAATTTATAAAGATATTGTATGAAGTGTCCAAAATATAATGATATTTGTCAAGTAAGTAGGAAAAAATTCAGCCATCTGCGAGCAATTCTAGCTTGCACTGCAAAAAAGCCCACGTCAGCATATATCTATCTTTTGTTTGTGAAAGAACTTTTTTTTTTGTTTTGGCTACGCAAGGTGCTCGCTTCTAATTAATTCCACTGATCAGCATAATGCCTATTTTTTTTTATTTCAGAATAAAATTAAGTTTTGAAGTAGAGGTTGTTATAAATCTCTCTTTATTTCAATGGGTTTTTTTTATGATTTTATTATGCACATTTGGTAGTAAGAAATTGATCTTTTTTCCAAATAAATGCTTTTATCGCTTCTGGTACTTAAAGTAAATAAACTTTCTCTTTCACACTGCATCATTTGGACAAATTTTCAAAATTTGTTTGTGATTAGTAGTTAATTATAACGCTATAATTTTAATTGAATAGGCAGATATAATTATTTTTATACTTAAAACCGCATTAACTACTGTACTGTATTTTTTGGAGTGTGAGAGTGAGTGAATATTAATGTCGCACTGTTCAGCTACACGAGGGCTTTTGGCAACGGATCACGTAATTTTGAACCATGGTCAAGTGACATGGACGACACCTGAGCTGGCACCCTCTTCTCCTAACTACCACACCACACCAACTTAGAAGGAATATTCTACCAATACTTAGCAGGAATATTCATTGAAATCCACTCTTCGAAGATATATGGCAGCACGGGTTCCATGATGAGTATTTTAGCGGAAAAAAATAGATTGTCAAAATTTAAGTGTCTTATGTTTTTGTATGTTAATGAAGACCTTAGAAAATGATTTCACTACTTATTTTAAGTGAACAGTGTACATAATTAATTTTACAGTGGAATATCTTGAATTAATTTATTAGCTCTAACGGATTAAATTTTCCAAAGTGGAGTATTTTGTTTATGTATATCCCTTAATTTGTAAATGTAGTGATCCAAAAAAAAATATTTTATGAAAAAAACTGCAGTAAATCATAATGCGGTTGGATGAAGTATTAAAGTGCATTTCTTCCCTACACGGCGGGTCTTACAAAGCTCTAATAAAGCTCGAGCTACGAAAGTAGCTAGACATTTGCCAACTTGACTCTATCGTTAACATTTTGCTGTTTTTCATTGAATCGCCATTATGATTTAAAAAACGGCGTTCCTTGCGAATATTAGAATTTTAAAATAAAATAAATACAACAGAAAGTAATATTAATGTATTACACTTTCAGATATAAATTATTTACACTACTTTAAGCGTTCATTACACAAAACTTTTATCAATGTGTTACTTTTGCTGAGCAGAGATCAGCTTATGGAGGCATTTTGAAAAATCGACCTTCAAGAGTGTTACAAGGAATTATAAATAAAAAAAATCTTTATCAGCTATTAGATCTACATACTTAAATTTAACAAAGGTGTTTTTTTTCTTTAGCTGAGATATGCAAAAAGCTTTTTTTGTTTAATTTGCAATTCAGAAAATTAACTCATTAAAAACTTCTTTTTCCTACAATCTGTGTTGTTTAATTTTTCAGTTCACCCGTGTGAAGAACAGGTATACCAGCTAGTCTTGTATATATGTTTGGTTTACAAGGAGTGATTTTTAAAAAATAAAACAGTTTCTTATTATTTTGCTGTGTGATTTTGAGAATTTCTTTTAAAAATTAAAATCTAAAATAAAATAATAAATAGTTTTATTTTTATATTTAGCTATGTTTCATTAATATATTTTTTTCTATTTTGCCCTTTTTAAATTTTTGATGTGTAATATGTTATGCATTGCATAGTTATACATGTTATTACAGGTACTTCCTGAACATGGATCGTTACTGCCTTCAGTGTGCATTAGAGTAATGTGACAAATCAGGAAATACTTTAAAAATTTTAATCATTAATTTGAAGATTAAAAAATGTTCTCCAGAATTACCTAAAATGCCTCTATTACTTTCTGTAATCTTACATTTTTAGTAATTTGTACTCAGTTCCACCTCAAGTTGGCAGCGTTGGAAAGGGTAGGAAATGTAACATTCCTCTTGAAAAATAGTTCTAACTTATTTTGGAATTTAAATTAAAGCAAATGCGTAGAAAATTGTTTAAAAGTATCATGCATTATATAAATTGTGGGTTTAAAGATATATTTTAAGTTAATTTCATCAAAAGTATTTATTCTCTTAAAATGAAGGAATACAGTTAAAAAACAGCAACTTGATGGAATTACAGTTGGCTAAAAACCAGTTATCAAGATTACAGCCTTCCAAAACATTCACACCAAATCAATGCCATTCACTTTGCATCTTTGCTATCGTTCATACGTACTATTTTGATATCTCATGCGACAATGCTTGTTCTTGTTGTTTTTAGCAAATTTGAGAAACATGTCTGTTAGTATTAAATTATTATAATAAATAAATTTTTTTCTTTAAAACTTATACTTTTTGAACTGAATATATGAACTTTGCATATAATATCAGTAACATAATCTTTGAAATATGCATCGATATATTTTTTCCAAATAAACTGTAAATTTTATAAAAGGTTATAAGTTTTAATATTAATAAATTTTTCAAATTAATTCCAATCTATTATATGCTACTGTATATCTTAAGTTAACATACATAAGTGGCATTTACATGTAATGTGAATGGTTATTACAAACTGATTTTAAAATAGTAATAAAAAAATGGAGAAAAGGTGATTAAATCTTTATAAACAAGATAGAAATTTGTATTTTATGAAAAGACATAATAAATAAACTTATGAAACTAAAAATATATGAGCCGTTTACTTTGAAAGTGGCATAAATCACTTAAAAAAACAAGTTAATGATAGCATGAATTACAATGTAATGGTATTTTTTCATTAAAAAAAAATGCAATCAATATGTCGAGAACTATTGAGATTTTGTTCGAGAAAAGTTTTGCTAGTTAATTAATCAATATTTTTAAACATATAGAAATGCAAACCCTTAAACTCAATTTAAAAAGTGGCTCATATATACTATTTAAAAAAAACAACAGCTCATACAATTTTAATGAACAAATTTTTCAAGGGCATTTTTTTCCCTCGCTAAATATGATGAATTTTATTTGTTATAAGTCACACTCTTCTTCTAGAGTAACCCAACAGCGGCTGTGATTTGGTCATCGTACCCTTCCAAGTGCTGCCAACTTAAGATGGAATGGAGTATAATGTATTTTATGATTAGATTTCTGTATTTTGTATTTTCCTACAGGACTTTGCTGATGCCCAGAAAAAGCATGTTCTCTGCTGTATTAGAAATTCTCACCTAAGACATGCAGCTTTTGCTTTTCTTTTGGGGAACCAAACCAGTGCACTTACTACTCATAGCATGATCATTTCTTGGATTTTTCTGTCTGGACATTAGTTCACATTTTGGAACAATTCAAGAGTACATGTTTTTAAAAGAAGAACCTATTGTTTTCATAGTTATCTGAAGGTGTTTTAATTTGATGCATTGATTAAAATATAAGTTTTTCGCCTTTAGTATTATTTAATAGAGTAATCAATTTTACGGTGTCATTTTGCTATAAATTCTTTGAACGTACTTTAGATTTTAACTTATTTTACACAAAAAGGCTATTTTAAAACAACAAAAGTTTTGAGCTACCAAAAAAGGAAATGTTGTACTTAATCAATATTTCAATTAAATATAAGAATTCCAAGTGTATTTGTTTGTTTGGATTGCTTATTAAATACAAAAGAATGTTTTCCAATTTCAGCATTTCATAAAAGAATTCAAACAAGCAGGCAATCTGGTCTTTTCTCCTTGCTGTGTATTGAATAAAGATTTAAATTTCCACAACTAAGTGATAAGATTTCCAATTGTTAATATAGCAAGATGTCACATGTACAAAATGATAATTTAAAACATTTGACTGTTCATGTCGAAAAGTCTCATGTTTGTGAAATATGCATGTCATCGTACTCCCATTTGAGATCTTTAAAAAGGCATTTACTGATTCATACTAAGGTAAAGCCTCACGTTTGTGAAGTATGCAAGAAAACTTTCTCAAGAATTTTTGATTTAAAATCTCATTTGCTTATTCATACTGAGGAAAAGCCTCACATTTGTGAAATATGCAGCAGTGCTTACAGACGAAGTTGCGATTTAATAAGACATTTATCTAGTCATACCAATGATAAGCTCTATTTTTGTGAAATATGTAACAGAGCTTTCTCACGAAGGGATACTTTAAAAGAACATTCGCGTATTCATACCAAAGAAAAGCCTTATGTTTGTGAACAGTGCAACAAGACTTTCTCTCGGAGTGGTTATTTAAAGTCCCATCTGTTTATTCATATCAAAGAAAAGCCTCACGTTTGTGAAATATGCAACAAAGCTTTTGCTCAAAGGGGTGCTTTAAGAAGACATTTATATATTCATACAAAGGAAAAGCCTCATGTTTGTGAAGTATGCAACAAAGCTTTTATTCAAAGTGGTGATTTAAAAAGACATCTACATATTCATACAAAAAAAACGCCTTATGTTTGTGAAGTATGCAATAAAGCTTTCAGTCAAAATGATGATTTAAAAAGACATTTGCATATTCATACAAAGGAAAAGTCTCATGTTTGTGAAGTATGCAATAAAGCATTTTCTCAAAAAGGTAATTTGAAACGGCATTCAAAAACTCACAGCAAACAAAAAGTTTAGTCTTTTGATATCTCAACTGCTTTTTTTAAAAGGATGCATTTTAATAAAAGTATCCATACTGTGGAACTGTTTAGAAACTTTAAATTTTCCGAATCCCAAAAATGTGTACTTGAATACTCCATACATTGATGTATTTTCATATTTTCAAATATAAAAGTATGTATGTGAAATTAACAAGTATTATTATAATTCTGAATCATTTAGTTCAATATAATTATGTTCCTTTGCATAATCTTTATGTACTATTAATTATTACTACGATTTTACTGTAGTTTTAAATAGTTATTAATTACTTGATACTCTTTTATGACATGAATGTACTAACTTTGACAAATAAAATAATTTAACGATTTTCTTGGATAAATTTTGTGTTTGTGTGTTTTTAATTCTAGGTTTTTAATCGATTTTCTAATTTATTTTACAGAAAAGATGTTTGGTAAATTTAAATTAATGCTTTTTGTGTAGATTTATGTAAATTTCATTCTACATTCATTTGATTCAAAAAGACTTATTAGGGCAATTTGCTCAAAAATTTTTATTTTGCTTTTTGAAATTCATGTTAATTTGAAAGGAATTATTTTTTTAATATCTTTTTAGCTTGTATTTTATTTGAATTATGTACAAATATTAAACTCTGTTACTTCTTCATAAAGGCCCATAAAAATGAATTGTAATATCCAAATATAATATTAATAAATTTCAAATAAAAATTTATTAACAAAGATTAATATATATTCATTTGTGAATAAGATATTTACTAAAATTAATTCATCATATTTGTTTCATGTTGTAAAAATCTTTTTAACATTTTAAACACAATTTAGAATGGGATATGTTAATAATGTGTTGTTCTTTATTAATATTTTTAGATTTATAGTATTTTATTAATTATTTTATTTAAAATACCCTTTTTGTGTAGAGGCAAAATATTATTACTTTACTATTCTTTAATTTGAAAATAAATGCTATTGAGCTTAATAGGGGCTATATATAACCAAATATATAAGCTAGATTCCTTAGTGCTGTTTTCTGGAATTTTTTTGTGAAGAAGTTACCTGCAACTTCATGGAATTTTCCAGATGCATCAAATTTCTCAGCAACATAGTGAGATTTGTAGCAAATTTTGTTGTCATTTTTGACGAAGAAGTTATTCCTATTATTTAAGTATTATTGCAATCTCTATTTTCTCATGCTTAGGATATTTCCGGCCACAATATTGTACCACTAGAGGAGCAAATAGGATCCATAATTTCTGCTGTTGAGTTCCCGATTTTCCAGATATAAAGAAATTTATTATATACACTGGCGTTGCTAGCTCTCAGGGGATCCTGTATCAAAATTCCTTTGGAGCCCTTTTTTAGATATGGGAGCCCTGTTAGTGGGAATGTAATAACCCTTGTTGGGGCCCCAGGTACTTGGGAGCCACGTATCATTGATACGACGGTAGTTACCCCCTGATTATATATATATATATTACAACTGAATATTAAATGTTACCATTGTTAAATATTACCCTTACAAATGTATGCACTTTGTCTTCCATACTCTCCGTATGTCAATCCCTTGGATTTTTCTTCTGGGACTGTCTGAAAGAACTTGTGTATTGAACGTACTTGTGTATTGCGGCTGATCTCACGGAACGGATCTTCGTTGTTGCATCGGCAGCATACCGGATTTGCTTGAAAGCGTCCGACAAACCGTCGGTGTCGGCTGTGCTATGACCTACGTGGTTGCCACTTAGAACAATTCCTGTGTCAATCACTTGTCGTTGCATTTCTGACGTCGAGCTCAATATCGATTGTTTTAATTTCATTCATATTTAACAAGCTGAGAATTTTTTGAATTGCAATTAATGTATACATATTTGAAGAAATTATTACTTATAGAATCCGAAACTGGGCATGCCTTTCGTCTTGCAAAATATTAATGTTTAAGAGATTTTCAAATAGTTATTTACTTCAAGCAATTAACTTCCCCGAGAGGAATATATTTCGAGAGAGTGTCTTAAATTTCCACCAGAAACATAAGTCTTTTCCATCGCTGTACAATATGTGCTAGGAAGATTAGATCTCAGAAAAAAATGTAGCAATGTTTCGGTTAACGAGATAATCGATACATATAAATAAAAATGAAGCGTCTGTTTGTAATTTGAAATTAACAGCTTTTTACTAAATGCATTTTAAAGTATATACGGTACTTATATCAAAAAATCAATTTTTAAAGTTTTTGACTCTGTTTGTTCCGGCTTTTCGCTGAAACGGCTGGACCGATTTTGACGGAACTTTACTGGCAGATAGCTAAAGTTATATGAAGAGTAACTTAAGCTATTTTTATTTTAGAAATCTTCATGTTTATTGTTTCTTATTTCCACGTATTCGTAGTATCCATCTTAAAAGCTTACTTCACCTCTTTGCACGAGTCCCTCGTGGTCTAGCGTTCAGAGTAGCACCAAGGCCATCTTGAAGGACTAGACCGCGACAGAGTTTTGATGACGTCATGAAAGGCGGGAATGCTTTGCTACTCGCAGTGGCTGTGAGGAATATAAAGCTGACGACATTTATTTCTTTTCAGGTCGTAGACTAATATTTCCTCATTTATATTGATTATTTTTTTATAATTCTCATTTAGAATATTTTTAGATGAAAGCCATGTATTAATGCATTAGAAGGATGTCTAATATTTTCCAGGAAAAAGGGGAAAATATCACCCGTGAAAGGCGCATGGCAATGTAAGAAACATCTAAGTAAAAATTGACTCAATATAAAATATTTTCAAACGGATAAAATAACAAAAGAAACATTTACTTGCAAAGAAAATATGAAAAGTAAAGCATTAGAGGCATATTAATGTGAATTTAGCAACATTTTGCTGTAATCAATGAATCATAATAAAGGTTAAAAGTATGCAAAAATATACACAAATGCAAAATTCATGCAAAAATATTTACAAATTCAAACTTCATGCAAAAATATATACAAATGCAAACTTCATGCAAAATTATATACAAATAAAGAATGTAATGCATGCAAAAATATATATAAATGACATAGACAGTTTTAGATACCACAGAAATATACAGCAAAAATAGATTCTAGATTATTGGTTACAAAATATATACATTAGAAAATAATACTTTACCTATAAATTTGACAAAAAAAAAACTTTTCATATATTATTAATGAGGGAATGTATTGATTACTTTCAAGTTTTGAATCATTTGGATTTGTAATGATATTATTCAAACCAATTTTTACATTATATTTTTATGCGTTACAAATAAATATTTTGCCGAGGTAAAAATATTTAAAAATCAAACAAATTTTTTAAATTAAAAAAATAGTATTTTACATTTAATATACTTCGAATGCTAAAATCTTCATGAAAATGATTTAAGCGAATAATGTAAATAAACAGAATTTTTCTTTTAAGTAAAAGAAATGCGAACTATTTTAAACATGTGCATAAAATCTATTTTGAATTAAAAAAAAAGGAAGTATAAGAAAGTACATGTACATTGAATAATATACCAATCGATAATTGAATATTTAAATAAATAAAACAGTGAAATATATATAAAAATCAACATTGGTCTAATTGGCCTTAAATTTCATTATTTTTCGATTATCCTTCACCGTTAAAATTTCTTCATTGCGTTTTTTTGAATAATTATTTAAGCATATATTACCGAATGTAATGAATATTTCTTTAAAAATATGAAAATGCAGGTGTGTTACACTTTACACAAGATCAATGAAACGAATGCGAGGCATTCCACAACTCATGTAATTCCAAATATGCTTCTGTTGTGCTTGTAAACAAGATAATTGACAATTAATTTTCAGAAATCTTGATTCGAATGTTTTCGATATTAAATTAAAAATTAAATATTGCGTTGAAATGACTTTCATAGCAATATTTGTGGGCATTTTAAAATTTTTTCTATCCAGAAGTCTCAAATGTTTTTGTCCTGCACTTTCTGAATCGAAAGTGATCTCTTTATTTGAAAGAAATATACATTTGCAATCGGAGCAGCCAAATTTTATATTATGCACGCAATAACCCGTAATGTACATTAAAATTTTATACTCTTCTATTGAGATATCTTTTAATTTATTTGAAATGTTTAATACTTCGTTGAAATCCTTAATATCTACTTTAACATTAAATATCTTCCTGAATAATTTGAAATTAAATTTTTCACTGAGATAGAACCATATTTATTCGAGTGCAAATATAGCACGCTTTTAGCGCGCAATTATTTCTCAGCTTGCAAAATTTTTCCTGTATTACAAATTTCAATATACTTTTTTTAATATTGAATAACCATAGCATGATGAACAGAATTAATAAAGCTGATTTTTTTCAAAAACATTAACCGTATTAAGAATATTTAGCAATTCACTGAAATATGTTAATCAATATTTTATCTCGTTCAAATAGGATGGACAGCCGGGAAAATGTAAGGATATGTATTTTATTTGATGAACAGTTGGGTATACATAACAATAACGAAGCAATGCTATAAATGTGTGGAGTCTTAGGTTATGTTATTAATAAAACTTTTAATATTTTTAAGATAAGGATTTTAATAGATTAAAAAAATATATGAATTTAAACACTAATTACCTTATATAGAATAACATATCTTAATTTACAAATAATTAGTGTTTTCATACATGCATCACAGTTTATATTATACTTAGTTGTCTTCAAAACTAAAAATAAATTCAATAATGACTCAAGAATAAAGTTATACAATAATATAAAAATAACAATAACATAACAATAAACAAAACATAACAATAAAACATAACATAACAATAAAAATAATATAAAGTTATACAATAATATCTTACCTTTCTTTATATGTAGTTGTATCGCTGATGTTATGTTCACTACATTTCAAAAATAAAAACACTTGGTAAGGTAAAGCATTATATCACAAACTTTAATGGAAGACTGGTGAAGCGATGTTAAAACGCAGGGAAAATCGTCCCTCCTTTGATCATATGACTCGTTTTGGGTGAGTTCTCTGTCGCAGCCTGAGAATCAAGATAGCCTTGGTAGCACGCTCCTAATGCTTAGCCCTGGTTTCGATTCCCAGATGTTCGCTTTTCTAAATTGCTTTAATACGCTTTAATTTTGGTATTTTATTTTTATTAGCTTTTAAATAAGCTGTTCCTGGTTTTCTTTTTTTTCATTCTGTGTTTTACCCAGTTTCAGCGATCGAGATCTTAGTTGCATTCCCATTGGTCAAGCCGGGCCCCTCCACCCAAAGACCGAAATTTTGCTTTCTTTATCGGTGCCTGCACCGTTTTTGAAGCTATTTTTTCTTGCACTTAATGCATATTATTTTTAATTTTTATATTTTCTTATTCTCCTGCATTTTAATTTTAACATTAAAGTATTTTAAATTAACAGAGGGCAAGAGTCAATATGTTACAGTCACTCAAATTCCTAACGATGTCAGGTTATAGCTCGGAAGAGCTAGGTACTCAGGCCATCCGCCCAACAGTAAGTTAGAAAAAAAAATTAGGGTTCCGCGAAAAGAAAACTAAAACCAATGTAATAGTGAACAATATCCAATTCAAATAAGCATTATTTATTTCTATAGGGATTATTTTTATTCTATATGGGTTATTTTCTGTTATTAGCCTTTTATTTTTAGAGCGAGCTTTTTACGAGACATTTAAAAAGCATTTCTTCATAGAACAAACGCAAAGACTCATTTTAAACGAAAAAGAATATTTTGTTCTTACTGACTCTCTTTTAATTTTGTAAAAGCAAATGATTCTTTTTAGTTGCTATCGCAACCAGAGTTGATATAACCATCAGAAGAGAACACATAATACTATTGTGATTCTAAGAGAGATGTGAACAATATAAGGATTAATCCACATATAAAAATAAAAATGAAGTGTCTGTTTTTGTAATTTGAAATTAACAGCTTTTTACAAAATGCATTCAAAAGTATATACAGTACTTATATGAAAAAATCAATTTTTTAAATTTTTGTCTGTCTCTGTTTGATCCAGCTAATCTCTGAAACGGCTGGACTGATTTTGACGGAACTTTCACTGGCAGATAGCTAATGTTATAAGGAGTAACTTAGGTTACTTTTATTTTAGAAAAAAAAAAAAAAATTCGGGCTCCGCGAAAATAAAATTAAAACCAATGAAATAGTGACCAATATCCGATTCAAATAGGGATTATTTATTTCAATAGGGGACATTCCCGTTCATGTTTTCTGATCCTAATGATTTTACAGTCCTCACCCCCATCGACAGAGTCAAAGGTCACGCGTCCCTCTCACCCCTTCCTTGCGTCTTCGTTTCACCCTACTGCTACTTAACCTGTTTTGAACTGTTGCATTCAATGCTTACCATCATTCTAATGATTTCATTCTTTCGCAAGAACACTGAGCAATATCATTTGGATACCATTCGACTTCTCACAAGGCTCCGCATTTTTAAATAGATGCAAGCCAATATCATACCTCTATTGTTTATTTCATTGCCAAACACTGCACAAAGCAGTCACAATAAATGTTTGTATTGCAAGAGTGATTGTACATACAAGTGTTGTTCTATTTAGTTAAGTATGTAGGTATAGTTGTGTCTCTAAAATAAATATTTTTAATTACGTTTCGGGGGAGTGCACTTACACCCTTAAATTAAGCAAGTTTATTCAAAACTGTAAATAACTTCATTTATCCTGCGTAATATATACAATATAATAACATTTAATTAAATAATATTTATATTGAAATCGAAGAATAACTGTTTCTCGAGTCACAAGGTATTTTTATTTTTCTACCGTTCCGTTCTTAATTCAAATTGTTTCGTTACATTTTCAATATTTACTAGCGATGAGACCTTTAAGTAATAATTAGAAATCACAATGTTAAACGTCGTTAGTTTTTCTTTCATGAAAATAGTTAAGTTTTTTATTTACTTTAAAATTGATAAATTCTTATAGGTTATTTTATTTAGTTCAGTACGTAGGTAGTTGTTTTTAAAATAAATATATTTAATAGCCTTTTAGGTGAAAAAGTGCACTCTTACACCTTTTAGTTATACCTAAAACAAAATCAAATCTTTCTAACGATTCTTTCTATCGAAACAAACGATTCTTTTTCGTTGCTATCGCAAGCAGAGTTGATACATAATCCTAAGAACTGAACACATAATACTATTGTGATTATAAAAACGCTATGAGCAATATAAAAGTTAATCTATACATATGAATAAAAATGAAGTGTCTGTTTGTAATTTGAAATTAACAGCTTTTTACTAAATACAATTATAAGTATTTACGGTACTTATACGAAAAAATCAATTTTTAAAATTTTTGTCTGTCTGTCTTTCTGTCTGTCAGTCTATCTGTTTGTTCCGGTTAATCTCTGAAGCGGCTGGACCAATTTTGACGAAACTTTAACTGGCAGATAACTAATATTATATAAAATAACTTAGGCTAATTTTATTATAGAAAAAAAAATTAGGGTTCCGAGAAAATAAAATTAAAACCAATGAAATAGTGAGCAATATCCCAATAGCAAATAGGGATTATTTTTATTCAATACGGACTATTTTATTTCGCGAGCCTTCTGTCTCAACGATTTCTAGCATTTATAACAAACTTTTTGATTCTACAGAAGGATTAGTAATCTTCTCAGATTCTAAATCAGCTATAGAAGCCATAAGAAACGGAGAGACTAACATCTCCTGTGATATTATTACCCTTCTAGAACAGCTGCACAACAAAAGAAAATCCTGTATCCTGCAATGGATACCCGCACATGTCAACATTGAGGGTAATGAATGTGCAGATAGCCTCGCCAAAGAAGCTAGAGACATCGAACATAAGTGCACCACCATCACACTTGATGATGCTAATGCAGTAGCCAAACATAGAATTATGAATCACACTTTTAAAAAACCCCTAGTTACGGAATTTGACTGTCCCCGAATTATAACATCCACAATTGCCAGATTGAGAACTGAACACCTTAAGGGCATGAAGATTCACCCAGACAAGACAAGATCATATGTTCAATGCAAACACTGCCCAGATCTTCAACTGACGCCCAATCACATCTTGGAATGCCCAACCGTCGCAACAAAGTTACTAAAAATGGGAATGGTCCCTCTGAGGGACTCTTTGCGGGAACTCCTGTACAGCCCTGATGCTCCCAGAATAGCAGAGGCAGTGATCAAGACTTTCGACGGAATCTAGTGATATCTACTGCATTTATTCATGGACACGAGAACAACAACATAAACTTTTTTCTTTGATTAGGTTGCTGCCATTCGCGACATTTCCCGTTCATGTCTTGATCCGAATGATTTTACAGTCCTTAACTGCATTGTCAAAGGTCATGCGTCTCTTTCTCCCCCTTCCTTGCGGCTTCGTTTGTGTTCGCGTTTCACCCTACTTGCTACTTACACCTATTTTGATCCTAAAGATTTTAATCCTCACCCCATCGACAGTGTCAAAGGTCATGCGTCCCTTTCACCCCTTGCTCAACAAAAAGTAAAGAAAAAAATAAAACAAAAAAGAAACATAGATTCACAAAGTAGAAGAAAATTTTCGTAAATTCCGCGAAGTGAATAAACACTTTTTTGTTAAATTCCACGTGGACGAAGTCGCGGGGGTAACAGCTATTTAACATAAAATAAATGCATCAGAAAGTAATATTAACGTGTTAAACATCCAGATACAAATTATTTACACAATTTTTAGCGTTTATTCCACAAAATTTCTAACAATGTGTTTCTTTTGCTGAGCAGGTAGGTGTTTTAAAAAATCGACCCACAAGAAAGTTACGGAGCGTCATAATTAATAATAATAATAACAATAAATCCGGTTATTATTTCAGCTTAAGACTTAAAATTTTGCGAACATGGTTTTTTTTTGTTTAGATGAGATATGCAAAAAGCTTTTTTTTTTTGCTTAATTTACAATTCACGTAAAATTAACTCATTAAAAATTTCTTTATCCTTCAGTCTGCATTGGTTAATTTTTAAATTCCCCCATGTGAAGAACGGGTAAACCAGCTAGTTAAAAAATAAAAACCATTAATTAGTTATTTAAAATAATTGTATCAGTTCAAGCCAAAACAAGTTTCTGTGAGAGTAAATTTATCGTTTGAGGTTTTGTAAGTTTTACGTCTTTTTTTTTAATCATCGTGGAGAAAAGAGTACCTTTTTTTTTTATTAAAATGAAAACATTTTCTGTAAAATTCACAATTGTTTTCTTTTAAATATAGCGAAAAATTTTGTACGATACATTCAGATATTATCAATGATAGTAAATTGCAAATTTTAGCATATTTGGTTGCATTAAGGATTTTATATGAGTTTTTAAATGAAATTAGACTTAAGCGGGAAATTCGCCCGGTTCCGTACGTGCGTATACTCTCAGAACGTGTGGACCGGGGGAAATGCTTCTTTTTCCTTTTGCTGGTCCTGAAGGGGTTAAATAATAATTATAATTCAACGTTAAGCGTCGTTAATGAAAATAGTTCAGTTTTTTATTTACTTTGAAATTGATAAATTACTTATATGTTATTTTATTTCAGTTAAGTACGTAGGTAGTTGTTGAACAAACACTTTTTTGCCAAACTCCACGTGAACGAAGTCGTGGGTAACAGAGAGTAATATTGATGGGAGGTTGCCGGTCCCCAAGATACAATTGCAGTTTTTATATTTGCCCTGTTTACAGGAAACTGATTTTGGTGGAATGTGTTTTCTTACCCCACCTCTGAGGGCGAACTTTTTAGCAAAGGGTGCTTACATTATCACGCCTGCAAGGTTATTACACCCATAAATAATTGGGAGTGTCAGAGAATTTTCCCGCTCGAAAACAAAACAACAAAAAGGCAACGACCTTTGCGCTGTATCTCTGCGCTGGTTCCGGACCAATGAGCGGTAATTAAGTTGAGAAGGCATATAGTCCGCTCTAGAATATAGCTGTAAAGCGGCACAAAACAAAAACGGGATGCACCCCGATTTCGAGACACACACTCACACTCGGACACGGAGAGACAAACTAATCAGATCCAGGCCTTGAACTGGACTCCGCGGGACTTCGAGCGGCGACCATGTCCCACTCGCTCCAACTCGACACCCTCTCAAAAGCTAAGTAAAATCTCAATCTAGTTATGCAGCATATTGTACATTTACTCAAATTTAATTATGTTAATTCAATAAAATTAATTGTTATTTTAAGAACCGGCCTTTTAATTTAGAGTACTGTTTTATGTCTTTAGAGTATTAGTGTTTAATTTTAACTTAAGCCATGATGCGATGTAACTTACGAACCTGGGAAGATACGAAATTAGTATTTGGAAATAAGTAATTAAATAAGTTTAAATCAGCGTCGCATCAATATATAAAATCTGAAATTCCATTATTTCCATATTAAGTGTCCACCATAGTCCAATAGTTCTCATCGCGAACTAATGAACTAAAAATTGTTGTCGAGTCCTGGTGTCACTGATAGCCCACAGTGCTGAGGTTCGGAAGTTCCAACATTTCCTGTTGGAAATGTTGTCTGTGTCTTAGAAGTTTGAAAAGTGAGTTCCAGCTTAGGTGGGACCCTTGTCAAGCGATTGTGGCTCAGAAATATGAGGTCCATCTCCAATAGAACAAGCACAACATCACTGTGTGTACTCCGATAATAAATAAATAATTTATATTAATTAAATGTGTGTGTGGGTTAAATATTTCATCGATTTAAAGACTGAAGTTTTTCATGCGTTAAACTACCACGTTTATCTTGATAACATTGTTGCTACCTCTGCAAAGTTTCTGTATACACTTATATATATATTGTTTACGAGGAATTTTTCAGCCCTTTGACCTAAAGGCCGCAGTAGTTAAATGCTCTCGGTCATAGCCTCGTAGCCGGCGTGTCATTAGTTCGAGTGCTAGGGACAGTCAAGTCCCGCCACGTAGAGAGGCTGATACACATTAAATCCGTCGAGGCTCAACGTCCTCCAGTTGGTGTAGTTTGGAAGCTCGAAAAGGTAGTGGAGGAAGTTCGTTTGTTGCCATCACTTAAGCATGATTCAAATTAAGAGGCTCGCTGTCAATAGACTTTGTGTTGCTTTATGGCGTGACGTTAATACATGCTCACTCACTAAAAGGGAGATATTCATGCTTTGGCTTCATCTTTTTTCTTCAAAACAGCTATATCTGTCGTAACTTTTTTATTATCCAGTCGTCCGATATGCAGGCTACATGATTACCGGGGCTAATTAATTTGTTATATTTTTATAATGCAATCCTACAAATGTTTTCCACTAATTCATTTTTACTTCCCTGTTGACGCCTGCGTAATGATGACTGCGAGTATGACGTATGCGTGAAGATGCCTGCGTGCGCACCTGCCAACCGGACTATATATGGTCGGAGAAGCTGAAAGATTTCAGTATTTGCTGACGTGGGTAATAACTTGTTTACATCGAAACCCACAATAACTTCTGTTACCTTTTTGGTTTTATTAAAATTTTAGTCGGAAAGACTTGGTCCGTCATATTATTAAAACTCGTGACACTCACGAACATTTTTTGGTCCTGTCGGCCCGTGAGTCACGAACTAAAGCGCGATGGATATTTTAAAATTAAACAAAGCTAAAACTTCCTTAAAAGGAAGTATTACTAGAATTGCAACCTTCATGGACAACGTGTCCGAACATGTTGACATCACCGAGCTGGAGGTCAAACTCAAGAAAATTGACCAACTCCAGAGGAAAATTGAAGAATTGAAGGAGCTACTTTTGGATTAGAAACCGCAAAACCAACAGAAGAAGCGGAATTCGAAGAAGATTTATACAAATGTGAAACGCGTCTGGACGATTTGGAGGTAAGAGTTAAAAATTGATTAACTCAATTAATGTATCATTGTCTGTGACTGCAGTTGAAAAAAAAAATACGAAAATGGAACTTTTGCTCAAACAAAAATTCCACCTATAATACTTCCCACCTTTTCGGGAAAATATGAACAATTTAGTAACTTTAAATCCCAATTTGACGATTTAATTACAACTAACGAACAACTGACTCAGTCACAGAAATTGTATTATTTGAATTCCTGTCTATCAAATGAAGTTAAAGAATTTGCCTCCACTTTCGATACATTTTCTTCATTGTATGAAGCACTCGAATCCCGATATGATAACAAAAGATTGATTGTCGATATTCATGTGCAACAAATATTAAATTTTAAGAAGATAGAACGTGAGAATCCGAAAGAAATTCGTGAAATGATTGATTGCATTAAAAAAACTTACGGGCTCTAAAATTACTAAACTATGAGCAAAATAATTTATTTAATGTATTTTTATTAAATATTATGCTAAAGAAATTGATAATGAATCACGAAAAAATTTCGAACTGAGTTTAAAAGCAAAAGATGTTCCCACATTTGATGAATTTATTGCATTTTTAGAACAACGCGAAACCATTCTTTTATCCGTAGATAAAAATTGTATTGTCGAAACAAAAACGATATTAAGAAAATCTAACTTATCCTTTAAGACAAAAACCAACCTTTTAATGAATCGATCTGTTGAAAACAAGAGTTGCATAGTTTGTAAGGATAAAACTTTACATCCGATATTTCGATGCAAAAGGTTTCTAGAATTGAACCCCGAAAAACGATTAGATTTAGTCCGTCTGCATAAGTTATGTGAACTGTGTTTGCGAAAAACCACAAAAGGATGCAATGTACTTCGACGTATGTGTGCCCATGTGGCAAAAAACATTCTCGCTCCCTCTGTACTGCGGCAATAGATGACCGAAAAAATGGGTTATTCCCTCTGCCGAACTTCCAGTACTAACTAACCCGGAGGACCGGGAATCGAATGTGGTGGATTCTTTCACACAGAACACAGTTTTGAGTAGCACTGCTTCTCAACATAGAAAGAACGTGTTAATATCGACTGGTAGCGTTTTCTTACGAAATAATGAAGGCCGAGAACTAAAATGTCCCGTCATTTTTGACTCAGCGTCTAACATTAATATTATATCCAGAAAAATGTGTGATTTTCTTGGTATTGCAATAGAAAAGATAAATTCCTCAGTTTCAGGACTCAATTCATTAAAAACAAAACTTAAAGGGAAAAACTAATACTTTAATTTCTAATAAAAGTGGTACTTTTAGAGAAAACGTAGAATTTTGTGACTGAAAAAATTACCGGGTTGACACCAAGTGTTACGTTAGATGTTTCGGAAATAAAAATTCCTGAATTTTTAGAATTATCAGATCCCTATTTTTACGAAGCTAAGGAAATTCACGCTTTACTGAATGCGGATATTTTCTTTAGAATAATTAAAGATAACGTATATAAAGTAAATAAAGAATTGTTGTTTAGGGAAACTGAATTTGATGGATTGCTGGAGGACGACTCCAGGGAATCAATACTAATAACTTCTCATGTTACTTTCTTAAAGATAATGATTCGGTTGATGATACATTAAAGCTGTTTTTTGAGCTCGAATCCCTTGGCATAAAAGATGACCCTTGCTATCGGAAAGATGACCAAGCTATGAATATTTTTAAGGAAACTGTACAATATAATAATAATCGGTATGTGGTTGAATTACCTTTTCGTAAACATTGGAACGAATTGTCGAATAACATTTCTGTGGCAAAGCAACGTTTCCAGAGTTTATGGGGAAGGTTACGAAGAGATAAAACCCTTTTACACTCAATACAAAGAAACGATTCAAGATTATTTGAATCAAGGAATCATAGAAAAGGTCAATGATACTGAAATTAATGTACACAAACCAATGTATTACTTACCACACCAAGCGATAAAAAAGGAGGGTCGTGTTACTACTTCTACTCGTATTGTTTTTGATGCAGCTTCACACCAAGCTAACGAACTATCACTGAACGATTGCTTGTGGCCTGGACCTAATTTGAATCCTAATCTTTTAGATGTTTTAATTAATTTCAGGCTAAATCGAGTTGCAATATCATCGGATATTCGTCAGGCTTTTCTTCAAATTTGCTTGGCGGATAAACATAAAGATTTTGTACGGTTTTTATGGACAGATAGTAATCCACGTATTGGGGAAAAGCTCACTTTGCAAGTTTATAGATTTAACAGGGTGATATTTGGAGTTAATTCTAGTCCATTTCTACTAGCAGCAACAATCAAATATCACATTGAGAAATGTAACGAAATTCATCCCATAACTGTACAACATTTAGATTCTTTCATGTATGTGGATGATTGGATTACGGGACAGGATACTGAGAGGAAGCTCTTTCATGTCTCGCCACGCTAAGAATATTATGGAAGAAGCAGGGATGGAGATGCGAAAATGGATCAGCAATGATACCGTTTTAATGGCTCAGTGGGTGGCTGAAGGTTTTGACACACATCCTATGGATGCATCCATCAGGTTAGGAACAAACAAAAAAAAAAGTGTTAGGCATGGCTTGGCAAACTCTAGATGACTGTCTGACGTTGGATACTAAAGGTTTGCTGGAATTCGTTTCGATAAACGAAAATACTAAAAGATTTATGTTACAAACAATAGGGAAGATATTTGATCCCCTGGGATTGCTCTCACCCTTTACTATAAGAATAAAATGTCTCATACAAGAACTTTGGATAAAAAAAAGTAACTTGGGATGAAATTTTACCCCCAAAGGTAAAGGAAAAGTGGTTAATTTGGTGTAAAGAACTGCCCCTATTAGATAATCTTAGAATTCCAAGGTTAGTTCTTGATTCAACGAATGATGAGGTAAGTGACCTCATTGAAATTCACATATTCTGCGATGCCTCTAAACTCGCTTATGGTGCAGCAGCTTACGTGAAAGTAAGAAAACAAAATGAAGTGCTCGTAAATCTCATCACTTCAAAAACGAGGGTGGCACCCCTGAAAGCAGTTACTTTGCCTCGACTTGAGCTCCTGGGAGCTTTAGTAGCAGCTCGATTGAGTTCAAGGGTTCAAGAAATCGTCCGCAAGAAAAAGGAGTGCAAAGTGTTCCACTGGACAGACTCCAAAATAGTCCTATTCTGGATTAAAGGCTCTTCTAAAAGATGGAAACAATTCGTGGCTAACAGAGTGCAGGAGATCTCCGAGCTAACTGATCCTGATTCTTGGTTTCATTGCTCAGGACAAGACAATCCCTCAGATTTCTTGTCTAGGGGACTTAGTGTTGATACACTTATTTCCAACAACAAATGGTGGACTGGTCCAGCCTTCCTAAGAACTGACGAACTCCCCAAAACTGTCTCTGAGTGCCCGGAACTGAATGAAGTAGATTATTTGCCTGAACTAAAATCAAAGGACTCTAAAGAACATACTGTATTGACTTTAAACTTTAATCAAACATTTTTTGATCATTTACTTTCTCGTAGTAATAAGTTTCTAACTATCGTTCGAGTGTTAAGTTTTCTTTACAGGTTTCTATTTAACATTAGAAATCCAACTAACAAGAAAACGGGACCTCTTACTTCAGATGAGATGAAAGAAGCAGAAATTTATTTAATGAAACAAGTACAGCTTAGCTCATTCTATAAGGAAATTAGAGCTATGCAAAATGGTGATGACATTTGTAATAAAAGTAAGATTTTAAATTTATCCCCATTTTTAGATGATAAGGGAATCATTAGAGTAGGTGGAAGACTGAAACACTCTCGACTTCCTTATTCGAGTAAACATCCTATATTGCTTCCTGCGAAAAGTAAACTAACTATAATTATTGTTAAATACTACCATGAGAAATATTTTCATCTTGGGCCCCAACATTTACTTTATCAGGTTAGACTTAAATATTGGCCAATTCATGGGCGAAATATTTGCAGAAAAGTTGTGCATAACTGTGTAATTTGCTTTAAATTTAATCCTAAAATTTGTTCTCAAAAAATGGGCGATTTGCCAAAAGAAAGAATAACTCCCGATAAGGTCTTTAATTCAACTGGAATTGATTTGTGTGGACCCTTCTTTATCAAAAATAAATATCAGAGGAAAGGTCCTGAAATTAAAGTTTATGTTTGTATATTTATTTGCCTTGTAACAAAGGCCATTCACTTAGAGATAATCAGCGACTTAACTTCGCAAGCTTTAATTGCTGCATTGAAAAGATTTATTTCAAGAAGGGGTAAGTGTCATAAAATATTTTCGGATAATGGTACTAACATGATAGGCGCTAATCGAGAAATAAAAGCTTTGTCTAAGTTAGTAAGAGATAGAGAAGAGTCTTTATTTGCGTTTTTCGCAGAAGAAGGCATTGAATGGTCATTTATTCCCCCTAGAAGCCCAAACTGGGGAGGTCTATGGGAGGCTAATATAAAATCTTTAAAATATCATTTTAAACGCGTTGCAGGAAACTCAAAATTTAGTTATGAAGAATTATTGACGTTAATAACGCAAATTGAAGCAATTTTGAACTCTCGACCTCTTACGCCACTTACATCTGACGTAGATGATTTGGAGGTTTTAACCCCAGCTCACTTTTTAATCGGGAGACCGATCACAGCTATAGTGGAACCGTCTCTGTTGCAATGCGATTCAAATCGTTTAAATGTTTGGCAGAGAATAACTAAATCAGTTCAAACGATCTGGAAAAGGTGGAGCCTTTCATATTTAAATAGTCTGCAACAACGAAAGAAATGGATTGTTAATAAAGAAAATCTCAAATTGGGAGATATGGTTTTAATAAGAGAAGAAAATCTTCCTCCTTGTAAATGGTTATTGGGACGTGTTGTTAAAATATACATGGGGAAAGATAAGAAAGTTAGAGTTGTAGATATTAAAACTGGTAAAGGTATTTATAAAAGGTCTATCAATAGGTTGAGCATACTGCCTATTGAAAATTAAATGTGTATGGTTATTTATGATATTATTAACTTGGAATTTATTGTTAGAATTTTTGGTATTCTCGTGTATCAAATTATTTACTATGTATTATTATGTATTTTATTATTTGAGAACTTAAGCTAATTCTCTCTGCTGAAATTTGATATTCACTTAATATTTATTAGTATTAATTCATGTTTAAAATTTATTGCGTAATTTTTGTTAAGATACAAATTGTTAAGTTCTTGCATGTGGACATAGCAAGGCCGGGCGGGATGTTGACGCCTGCGTAATGATGACTGCGAGTATGACGTATGCGTGAAGATGCCTGCGTGCGCACCTGCCAACCGGACTATATATGGTCGGAGAAGCTGAAAGATTTCAGTATTTGCTGACGTGGGTAATAACTTGTTTACATCGAAACCCACAATAACTTCTGTTACCTTTTTGGTTTTATTAAAATTTTAGTCGGAAAGACTTGGTCCGTCATATTATTAAAACTCGTGACACTCACGAACATTCCCCATTTCAAATAACTCAATTCTCTTGCCATACTTCAAAACACACTGAATCCACTTGCGAAGTCCTTTCTCCTAATTGTGTGAAAAATGTTTGTAAAATAAGCAAAAAAAGGGGGTTTCTCCCAAAGTGATAACTTAAATGTACATTTACTTACTGTTATTTGCCTCAATCTCAATTCTTTTTCCTATTTTCATCTGATTTTACTTTGAAAAATTACCATCTTAATCCTTCCAAATTAAAATTTGTACCCACTTGATCTTTGCAGTGAGATGATTAACAGAACTGAACTTCTTAAAACGCAAAAGTTTAATTAAATCCAAGGTTCAGTTCTGATTTTATTAATACACCTTTAACTATCTGATTTTTATTTGCATCGCACTCTAAAAGTACACAATGTTTACAGTTGTTCATGCTTGTCGCAAAAACCGTGCGCCAGACGGCGCTGTCTGTGTATCTCTAGTTATTATGTTTTTAGGGGTGAATAAAAATAGAGAGTGTTTTATAGTCCATGTGTGAGGTGTGTGTTATTGAGCTATCCCGGGTGTAGTGATCAAACATTTTGGTCCGACTTTCCCGGAGTTCAACAAGCAACTATGGTTTTGTGCTTTATTAGTTGAGTATGTGGTGGTGAAATTTTTGAATAGGTGAGTGTTTCTATTCTTAATGATGTTTTTAGGAGTTATTTGGTTGTGTTCGCTAAAGTTGGTGTTAATAGTTGAATAGTTTTAACGGATATCATGATTGAAATTAGTGTTTGTAGATTTGTGTTGATTGTGATATTCTTGTGTGTTTTTGTATACTTTCCTATTCTCAATAGTGTAATTTAGGTGCTTACAAATGCTTTTTGGTTGAAAATAGTGTATATTGTGTAGATGTTGTGACAAAATAAGTTTAAAAATGGCGTTGAAATTAAATCTAAAGAAAGACGAGCTTATCTCGGTTGCTGTGGAAATGGGTTTGAAGATTCCTAGCAAAGCTAAAATAATAGATTTAAAAAAAATAATTGAATCAAGTGCCGTGTATAAAAATGATATTGAATTTGTGCGTAGTCTTGTTGAAAATGCTTTAGAGAAAAGTAAACAAGAGGCTGAGGAAAATGAGCGCGAGGCTGAGAAAAATAAGCGCGAAGCTGAGAAATATAAGCGCGAGGCTGAAATTCAATTAGAAAAAATTAAATTATCTCAGATTGAAAAACAATTGGAGAAGGTTAGGAAGGAATCTGAAAAAAATTCTCAATCTCTTGAAAGCGGAGAACCAAGCTCCATAACTGATAAATTGGAGAGTTTGGTAAAGAGCATTAAAACTTTGACAATTCAAGTACCGGTTAGGTCAGTCCTTTAATTTATTTTTTCATTCTTTAGAAAAGGCATTTCAAATCAAATCCGTGCCTGATGAGCTAAAAGCCAAAATTCTATTAAATATTTTAGGAGAAAGAGTCAATAATTTGCTAACATATGTGAGTCAAGAGGATTTAAGCAATTATGTTAAAATTAAAGAATTAATATTAAGAGAATTTGAACCGACACCTCAAGAATGCCTGAGTAACTTTAAAAAGGCTCGTAAACTACCATCCGAAAACTATGTTCAGTTTGCTTCCCGCTTAAGTGCAACTTTCGATTATTATTGTCAGTTGCGTAAAGTTAATGAATTCCGCTCTTTGTGGGATCTAATAATTTCAGATAAAATATTTGAAACGCTAGATAGAGATACGATGAATCATATTGCAACGAAACAGGGAGAAACATATTTCAAGCCTCAACAGCTTGGGAGGGAATGTGATGTCTATTTATCCGCGAGAGGAAAGGTTTCGAATGATTTAATGAGCAGAAATCCAGGGAGTGGAGTCAAAACAGATGGGCGATATAGACTGCAGACGGTTGGCACTTGGCGGCGAGAGAGAAACTCGTCGAATGTTTTCGTGGCCGAAACCAAAACAAATTGTGTTCTATGTAAGGGTAATAATTTTCATCCCCTTTCTAACGCCCATATTCACCGTTAACCTGACCGCCGGTTAGAGGAATGAAATCTGGGTTTCGCCGAAAACGTTATTCACCATCGCAAGTTAATAGCTTAACTCCGGTTCAAGTTAAAAAATCCTGACCCAGTGACACAGCCGGGTCAGTTGTAACCGCACATGCACAATAAGCGATTTTTCGAGTGTTTACGTTTTCGTGCAAGTTTTTTGAGTTTGGATACATTTTTATTTTACGATGAATACGATTCAGAAAGTTTCCACTGTTACTGAATTAGAGTTTTTAGAATATCAGAGAAGTCAGAAAATTAATTGAAAGGAGTAATGTGTTCAAGGAATTGGACGATTACGAGTTTCAGAGAAGATTCCGACTGACAAAACAAAGTGTCGCAGAATTGACTCTGCTATTTGAAGAAAAATTAGAGAGCTAAACCTTGCAATAATGCCCTAAATCCAGATTGCTCTAAACAATTGCTGACTTGTTCGATGTCAGCAGCCGATAATGTGCACCGAGTCAGTGAAATCATCCCTCTTGCCTGAGTGGAGCAAAACGTTCTGTTTCAAATTGTAGAATTTTTTTTGAAGTTATGAATTGTTATTCATAAAAGATTTGTCGAATCCGGCACTTATCGCGCCAAGTGTTTTCTCGCCATTTTGCGCCACGTTTTTCAGTGTTTCATGTATGCAGTAGATGTTTTTAATTTTAACAGTTTTAACGGAGTTGCTGACTTGTTTTTCGATGTCAGCCAGCAAACGACTGTAGCTGTCGGCTTCGTTTTCTTCGATTTAGGAATAGTTTTACAGGTAATTTTTTTCACCGAGTCATGATGAGCGATGCTCTTAGCATGAAAAATTACGATTACTATTGTTAGCATCCCTCTGTTTTAGAATGGTGCCATGATTTGTCATTCAAGTATGGGAAAGAAAGAACGGGTACCAAAATTCAGTCAGTGTGAAAAAGATACCCATCATGTGTTTAGAAAAGAAATGTTTTGGATTGAATTGAGCAATATGGATTTGTGCACCGTTTTTAGTGATGCAAAAATAAAAATGTTTCAGAACGTGCTTCAGAAACATGCATAATTATTTATTTTCATCATAAATCAAATAGCAGCATTTTTTTAATTGTTATTTTTCATTTTTAAATGCCTTTTTTTGCAGCGATTTTCAGAAATTTTTTTTTTAATGATTTTCCTTCCGCCATCTTGAGTGGCCGCGGTAGCCGAATTGTTATTCATAAAAAAGAATACACATGCACGTTAAATCTTATCTTTTGGTGTGGTGTTTTAGGCTCTTCAATAAAATAAAAAGCCCTTGTTACAAAATGATCTTGATTTTGAATTTGTTTTTCAAAATAGAAGTGCCGGATTCGACATTCCAATAGCAAGAATACATTGACTGAACGAGATTTAAATGTGTAGGATGTTTTTCCTAATTTTAATTAAGTGTCCCAGACATGTGTGCTTGTATGCTTTTTTTGTAGCTCTATCTAGAGACATTTCCTTGATGTACATATGATGCTAAGTTTGGTTTCTAAATTTCTTATAATTAATAATTATAAGGCAGCATTATCTGAAGTAATATATGATTACTTATATATACAAATAATGATTTGATGATACTTGTTCCACATTTGGTATTTATTTAATGCTTATATTCTATCTTGGATGTTCTGATCTTAATTTGTTAAAAGTATAAACAGTTACTTCATTCTATGTATTATATATTCTGTAATTTTATCGTTTAAAATCATAAAAATCAAAACTAGTTGGCCATTCAAATTGCCAAAATTTTTTTATTCAAGTGTCAAGGAAATTCTTCAGTATCGCTGGATTTCCAAAAGTTATTGGAGCTTTGGATGGCACCTTTGTACGTATCGTGTCTCCAGGTGGTGAAGATGCAGAAAGGTTTCGCTGTCGAAAGAACTACTTTGCACTGAATGTCCAAACAATTGTGGATTCTGATCTTGTGATCAGGAACGTTGTTGCAAGATGGCCAGGAAGTGCTCATTACAGCACTGTTTTCAACAACAGTGCAGCCTGTCTTTCATTAAAAACAAATGCATTATATAAATATTTTCATTTGCTAGGAGATACAGGCTATGCACGTGAAAAATATTTATTAACTCCTTTTGGGAATCCAAGATCTCTATCTGAAGCTAGGTATCTAAAAGGTATTTTGGTTAATTAATAAATGTTTCTAAAGCCTTATTCGATAAATAGAATTACCGAACACATTGTACCAAGCAACCAGAAAATATTTTAAAAGCAAAATTTACCTTAATTGTCATATACTAAAGAAATAATCTTTTCCTTGGATTGTGTGAATAATAAATATATGTAAAAAGATATTTAGATAAAGACAGAAATAATTGAAGGAAATTGAAGCTGTTTTCACCATGAATTATATGAATGGTCACAGAAAAATTAATTTGTTTTCACTGAGAAATTAGTTTATAATCTGAAGAACTAGCTAAATGACACAATTCACATCTCTATTTTGAAATAAAATAAAGTGGACTGTTTCACATCTCTTTCAATGACAGTACAAAACCTTAGCAGAGCTAATATTTTATTTAAAAATAACTTTAAATGCTTAGGCTTTGATGATAATATCTGCATAAAATGTAGACAACATATGTTCTCATTTTTGTTTTCACCTCAACATATAACTTGCTAATATAGTTTGACAAAAACACAAACTACATGTTACTGACATTTCTTGACAGTTCATCAAGTTTTATTTTGTTTCAGGTACTATAAATCACATGTATTAACAAGGAACACGATTGAGCGTAAGTATGGAATCTTAAAAGAAGATTTCCATGCTTATCAATCGGCTTGAACTGCCACATTGACAGAGTACCAGCTATAGTTGTTGCTTGTTGTGTTCTTCACAACTTATGTATACGCCTGGGTAAGAATATTTTGTAATTTATTTATTTGTCTAGTCTTAAGCTTTCAGTGTATGTAAATTTACATAATCGCAACTTTTAACATGTTTAATGCTTACATTTACAAATTGTGTACATATTTTTAATGTATTTTGCATGAAATATCTACTTAATTTAAAATCTTAAAAAATACTCATAAATTATAAACATAATATTCTGCATACTGAACATAATTAAAAAAAACCCAGAAGGTTATATTAACTGATTAGAAAATTTTTTACAAAAATGTTGAATACTCAAAATTTTTGAGAATATACTGCAGAAAAATTATATTCCTTTTAAAAGAATTTGTATTTTACAAAGAACACGCATGAAACAGATTGAGAAGAAAATACATCTGTATTCTTGTTATACTGTTGTCTAGACGAAAATTTTGTTTGATTCACAAAAATGAATTTTTGGAGGGAAATACTTTGAATTGATTTGTAAAAAAATGTGTTTAAAAATGGGCAGTGGCACTTTGTTTATGACTGTTAAATTATCATAGCTAATACATCAATGATATCTACAAAGTGTCCTATTTTTAGGACCAAAATCAAAACATTTTAAGGTCCAAGTTCTTTTAACATTGTATTACATTTTTTATGTATATATATATATATATATATACTGTATTTTCCTGTATGTAATCCGCGGATTATGTGTTAAAAAGTTTCAAATTTCGTTGTACGTATTATACGCCGCCGCGGATTATCTGAAAAAAAAACATTCTTCATCAGAAAAGTGAACAATAAAGTTTTGAAAGAAATGCCATTTATGTTTTATAAAATAAACAATAGATGGCGCATTCGTGACTCGGATGATGCATATCAGCCATAACTAGTTTTTGTCTAATTACATTCAAAAACGAATTCGATTCCTCGGAAGGAAAAAACAGTTACGAGTCGCTGGCGCCATTTCCAATTTTCTCTTGACTAGAGCTATTACGACCTTCGAAAGTTTTCATCATGTTGAAACAAAAGTGTTAAGTTACACTGCAAACTTCAAGGTAAAAGTTATAGAGAAGGTTACCAAAATCAGGAAGCTGCAAGGTTTTTCAACGTTGACGAATTGAATATTCGTTTGTGGAGAAAAAACTAGACAAATTTCGAAAATTGTGATCGACATTAAAGTGCCGATCATCGTGGTAAACCTCACTGGCCAGAATTGGAGGAAGAAATAAATTAAAGGATTTTAAAAGAAAGAGTTACAGTGGGAAAGCAGTCTCGATCTTAATTTTTTTGCTGTTAACTTGCTAAATTAAAAAAAGAAAGATTTTTTCCGCATGGAATGTTTTGTTTGACAACTGAAAACATAGATGGCAGTAGCAAAGAGTTTTTTTGTGTTATTGAGATTATCGTAAAAAATATTATCATACATATTTAAAAAGACGTTTCATAATAAATTTTTTTCCTGTACAAATTCTTACTTCTATTTTCAGTTATATTGTGTATTTTTTTATCTTATATGACACTCATTATCGGCAGTTTATATTTTGTATTATTCGGTCTAAAAACTGCAGCGGATTATACAATTTTTTTTTACTCGAAAAAAAGGCTTTGTGGATAATACGCCGCTGCGGATTATATACAGGAAAATACGGTATATATATCAAATTATAATAAATTTATCTAAATAAAATTGTGAGATTCATCAAAAATGTTAGATATATATTTAGGAAAAAATTCATTAGCTCGTACACCGAAAAGTGAAATTTTAAAATGCATATTCATAGTTACGTGCAGAAAAGTCATGATTTGACAATTATTTGTTTTGGTAAAATAGTAAGAACCATGTTGATGTTTATAAGAATACATAGTTTCAACTTATTACCAATTATAATAATTATATTGTTTATCATTTAATGTACTATTGTAGAGGATCCTGAACCACCTGCAGATCCCCAGATAGAAGCTCTAGTACACCAATTAGAGCTGAAAAATGAAGATGCAACACTGAGCTTTGAAACAAGACCATATTGCCCAGCCAGTTTTGCTAAAAGAAACATCATTGTGACAAATTTTTTCTCAAATTAATTGTAAACATTTTCATAAAAATCAATTTTAATAAACAAAAAAATCACAAGTTTTTGTATTAGTATTGATTTATTCAGTATTTTGTAAATAGATTTTAGGGCTACCTTTCAAGGCAGTTACTAAAATTTTCTGTGCTTCCATTTTCTCCTTTGCATGTGCAATTTTAATTCTCAACAGTTCCATCCACAGTTTGTGCTCCTCATTCTTTCTTTCCTCATCCATCTTCATGTTATT
Organism: Trichonephila clavipes; assembly: GCA_019973935.1. NCBI lineage: Eukaryota > Metazoa > Arthropoda > Arachnida > Araneae > Nephilidae > Trichonephila > Trichonephila clavipes. The sequence continues at coordinate 48,411 of BMAU01017576.1, read as the reverse complement.
ACTCAACTGCTCCATCCGCAGCTGGTTCTCTTCATTTTTCCTTTCCTCGTCCATCTCCATGTATTTGATTTTCATTCTATGTTCTTCTTCGATGCACATGCTGCAGCTCTGGCAGCAGCGGAGGGAGCTGTTGGTGTTTTGGCACGTTTTCGGAACATAGCTAATGTCTCCTTCAGTAGCCTCGCTATTTTTGGTGTTGGTTTCAAATCATTCATGTCCATTACTGCATTCTGTAAAATAAATAATTCTATGTTTAATAGAAACACAAAAACTAGTTCTTAAATCTAATAAAACTATGCATATCTACTTAGTGAAATAAAAAATTCCTTTTACTTCCAGATTGGTAATATCCTGTTTTGTGTCTTGATTCAAGGAATTAAAAGTTTATTATTGAAACTATTTAGTAGCAGTGTTATCGACATTTCAAATTTTTTTTTTTAATTTTATAACTATTCATTTAATTTTTTCTTAATTTTTGAACATATAATACTGAAAAAATACATTCCCCTCGTGTAGTAACAATTAGTATTTTATAATACATATTAATACAAAACAGATTTTGAAGAAAATGTACCTAAATCATAGTTGCATCAAATTTGCTTACATTTTATAAATAGAATTTTCTTAAGTTCTATTTATCGAATTATCGTAAATTGTGCAACAAAACACCCTCTATTTTCTAAAAGTAAGATAAAAAAAAAAAAAAAAAAAAAAGCAAAGTTTGAAGCAATTTAACATTCCAGTTACCCTAAGCAGCTGGATAGATTAAAAAGTAAATGATTACTTGCATCCAAATTAATATGGCAAAAGCAAAACTGATTCAAATTCCAAATATGGCATCGATTGAAATATAACTTGTTTTCTTTTTTTGATATTATATTCATAAACTTATTTCTCAAATGATAAATTGACCATGTTTGGAAGGAAAAAATATGCAATGTTATCACCAAAAACCAGAAAAGACTATAACATTTATTACTTTATTTTTTGTTACCAATACAGGTCATGACCTCAAGTATTTTTATCCAATTTATTTGTCGTGATAGTTGTAATAAAGTTTATATTTATGAGTTTAAATAGTAAAATATACTTACTGAAGGATCTGACGAGGAATCATATTCTGTGATTTTGTCAGTGTTTTGCGAAGGAGTCACAGGAGGAATCAACAAAGCAGAAGTTGATGTACTGGGGTATTGAGGTTCTGTTTCAAAGAAAAATATACGTTTTAAATAAAGCAATTAGTACAAGTAGTGAAACTATCTCTACTTGACAAATTAACAATCTACAGCAACTTTTTTTTAATGTTACCTTAATACTATTTACTGGGTAGTTTCAAAGAAACTTATGAAAAATTTCAAAACAGTATTTTACTTTTTAATAATTTAAAACAGAATAAAATGACAAGACAGTCTCCATGTGGAGTGAGCATTTACGAATAGCTTTCATTTTTTTACTGACTACAATTTAATTAATTATATAGTAACTCGAGAAATTTACTTACTTGAAATTTCGATATCCGTACTGTCGCTGTCAAAGGGCGTGGAAAGTGGCAGCTTCAGAATCGGCTCCTCCAAAAACCTCATCTCGAAGTCCGTCAATTCTGCTTCTTTGGGTACTTCACCACACCCCTTGTTTGTCTCCTTTCTTGCCGCAAAACACTACTTTTCTTTGCCATTTTCTTTTTTAAATTTAAATAACACTGATGGATCTGTTGTGGTGTTCGCGGATTCACCACTCCGTCAGTGTCATTAAATTGGCGCGCTATTTCAAAATACGCTTCATTTTTTTTGGTGCTACTAACAGCATTTGTTTCCCTACATTCTATTATATGTAAGTGCGGCTTCATCAAAGCCAACACTAACTCTTTTTCGTACTGCGTAAAATAAATTCTGTTGGCATTCATTTCGGCGATACACGAGGTTAAAAACGCGAACGTAAAAATTGTAGCTCCAGCTGGAAGTCACGGGGTTTATTTTGACCAATGGGAATCGACCAGTAAGTCCAGGTTAAGGAACTGGAGGTCGAAAAAGAGCTGTGAATTGGAGTTCTAACCTGGGGTTGACTGCCGGTTACTTAACTCCAGGTTTCATCGCTGGGTCAGGTTAGCGGTGAATACCACCGTAAGTGTTATCAGTTTAAGAAACTGTCAGTTGAGGATAGAGTAGAGGTAGTTAAACGGAATAATCTTTGTTTTCGTTGTTTTTTACCTCATAGATTGAAGGAATGCCGTTCAGAGAAAAACTGTTTTTGCCTTAGACCTCATAATAGCTTGATTCATTTTTCACGTGACAAAACGAGGAATCCCACTCCCACTAGTAATTTAAATTTGGATGCTCCTACTTTTCTTCCAGGGCAGATTGAAGGATCAGTTGAAGCAAATTCACAATCACAGTTTGTGGCGACAGGGTTTGAGAAAGGCAGACTAAAGAATGTGTTTTTGAGTACTGTTCGCGCGCTTTTGTTAAAAATAAATACTCTCAATGGGTGGAGGTCAGATGCTTGTTAGATGTAGGATCGCAGTCTTGTTTATGTACGAGGGCATGTGCTGAGAAGTTGCAGCTGAAAATGGAGAAAATAAATACAGTGGTTTCGTGCGTTAATGATGCTTCTATGGTTGTTAAAAATTGCGTAAAAACTTCAGTTGCAAATAAAGCCAAAACTTTTGAGAGTGAGTTAATGTTGTTAGTAGTTAATAAGATTACAGATCTCATTCCAAACAAGGTGATTGATGTAGATGTTAATGTTTCAGAGTTTGTGCCCTTAGCGGATGATAAATTTAATATACCAGATAGAATTGATATGTTACTTGGTGCTGAAATCTTTTACGAATTGTTAAAGCCTGGAAAATTTTATTGTGATAATTCGCATTTAGTGTTACAAAGTACGGTGTTTGGTTATGTTGTAAGTGGAAGTGTAGATCACACAAGTTACAGAGAATCGCGTTCATTGCGGATTAATTGTTGATGAAGATTTAAACAAAACACTGAAAAAATTCTGGGAAATTGAGGGTGTTCACATAGAGCCTAAGGTTGATACAGAGGTGTCCTTGTGTGAGGATCATTTTGTACGTACTCATAGGAGGAATTGTGAGGATAGGTATGTAGTATCGATGGCATTAAATAAAGACCCGTCTTGTTTAGGAAACTCCAAAGATATTGCTATTAGGCGACTTAATTCATTGTGGAAACGGTTATCTAGGGATTCTAGTTATTTATCGTTGTATGCGGAATTTTTGAAGGAGTATGAGGAGTTAGGTCATTTGGAAAGGGCAGTTGAGTCAAGTGAACCACCCACACATTACTACATACCCCACCATGGTGTATTACGCCCTGAAAAACTGACTACTAAACTAAGAATCGTCTTTAACGGTTCATCCCCCACCACAACAGGCATAAGCCTTAATGACATTTTATTGAAAGGTGAAGTGAAGGAAGATGTGTTTGAGACAATATCTCGTTTTAGAAGACACAAATTTGCTTTTACGACTGACATCCAAAAGATGTACAGGCAAATATTAATAAATCCTGATCATCAGGATTTGCAACGCATTATATGGAAACATGGACCAGATGCAGAAATTTTAACGTACCGACTAAAGACTGTCACTTACGGGCTGTCCAACGCACCCTTCCTTGCCATAAGAACCCTGCAGCAGTTGGCGAAGGATGAAAAATCGAGATTTCCTTTAGCTTCTGAAACCCTGTTATATGATACCTACATGGATGATATTGTGAGCGGAGCGCCGGATTTGGAGACTGCTCAACAATTGCAATCGCAACTGAAAGGCGCCCTGCAATCTTGTGGAATGAACCTTCATAAGTGGTCATCTAATTCTCCTGAGTTATTAAATAGTTCGTTGTCATCAGACGTCGAGCATTCATTTTCTACTGACATTGACTTATCTGTGAAGACATTGGGAATTAGTTGGAAGCCATTTGAAGATTGTTTCGTGTTTAAGGTATCTGTGTTTCAGCTAAACACATATATACAAAACGTGAAGTTTTAAGTGTAATTGCTAAGCTATACAACCCTTTGGGTTTCTTAGGCCCAGTGATTGCGAAAGCAAAGGTGTTTCTGCAGCAATTATGGCAATGTAAACTGGATTGGGATGATGTGTTACCTAATTCAATTCCAAAGAGTGGAGAGAATTTGTGACAACATTAAAATGTATCGAGGAAGTGAAAATTAACAGATTTATTATGGCTGACAATAATGTTAGAATCGTTCTCCAAGGATTTGCGGATGCATCTGAAGCGGCCTACGGAGCGGTCGTTTACATACAGTGTTTTCTTCACAACGGTGCGGCCAAAGTGAGCATTCTTGCCAGCAAATCTCGTGTTGCACCAATTCGAGTTATTTCCATACCTCGACTCGAGCTTTGTGCCTGTGTTTTATTAGCTCAACTCGTCAAGAAAATACGCTCCACCTTGAGGTTAAACATAAGTGATATTGTGCTACATACGGATTCAACTATTGCATTGGCATGGTTAAATACACCTGCCAATCGTTTAAAAACCTTCGTGGCCAATCGTGTCGCCAAGGTGCGAGAATTGTCTGAAGGATTCCAGTGGAACCATGTGCCATCTGTTCTCAACCCAGCAGATCTTGTGTCTCGGGGATTGCGCCCTTGTGACCTTCCAAATTTAAGGTTATGGTGGCATGGTCCACAATTCCTTGAAAAAGGTAAGTTGTCAAATGAAGAAACAAGTTTGTCACCAGTTAAGGAATGCGAGTATTCTAAGGAACTGAAAACTGGTTCGAGTTCTGATATAATTACATCTAGTGTTTGTGTTTCAACTAATTGTGTATCTTCTATTTTATCTACTTTGTTACGTAAAAGTAATAGTTATATGAAAATTGTTCGTATATTTAGTTATGTGTTAAGATTTAGTAATAATGTAAACAAATGTAAACTAACATTGAGTGGTCCCCTTTCTGCTACAGATATAGACCAAGCAGAAACTAAACTGATCAGAATGGTCCAAGAACAGGTTTTTTTGGCTGAAATTAAGAGCTTACAAAGTAAAGGAGTTGTCTCACCTAATAGTAAACTTAGAAATTTAAACCCCTTTATAGACAGTGATGGATTATTGAGAGTTGGAGGCCGGCTAAGTAATTCAGATTTACCTTATGTTAATAAACATCCTGCAATTTTACCAGGAAATCATAATTTAACTGTTCAAATAATTGTCCACTTCCATAGAAAGAATCTGCATACTGGTGCTTCTTCTCTTCTAAACTATGTAAGGGAAAAGTTCTGGCCATTAAATGGTCGTTCATTATGCAGAAAAGTAGTGCATGAGTGCTTTGTCTGTTTTAAAAGCCGACCCCTTGTTACCTCTCAGCTAATGGGTAATCTACCCCGTGATAGAGTAGTCCCAGATTACCCGTTCAACTGTTCTGGTGTGGATTTTTGTGGCCCATTCATGATCAGGTACAAAAATCAAAGAAAAGGAATTTTGCATAAAATTTATATTTGTGTATTTGTATGTTTTGTGTCTAAAGCGATTCACATAGAAATTGTGTCAGATCTTACATCTGATGCTTTTATTGCTACATTAAAAATATTTTTTAGTCGCAGAGGTAAATGTGCTAAATTGTATTCCAATAATGGGAAAACATTTGTAGGTGCCAATAAAGAGCTCAAGAGATTTCTAAAACTTATTGAAGATTCAGATGATAATTTAGCAGGTTTCTTATCTGCTGAGGGTATAGAATGGAAGTTTATATCACATACAGCGCCATCCTTTGGTGTGGTCTTTGGGAAGCTTCGGTTAAGTCAATAAAGTACCATCTTAGGAGAGTTATCAGTGGCTCAAATTTAACCTATGAGGAATTTTTAACTGTTTGTATCCAAATAGAGGGAATTTTAAATTCCAGGCTACTGTGTGTGCCCTTTATCGAGCAATTCGGATGACTTGAACGCTTTAACTCCAGCTCACTTTTTGATAGGGAGGTCTATGACTTCAGTAGTCGAGCCCAATTTAATTGAATTAAAAGAGAATGCCCTTAAAAATGGCAACGGATAACCAGACTAGTACAACTAATTTGGAATAAGTGGCACAGATGTTATTTTAGTGAATTACAACGCAATAAATGGCAATTTAAAAACAAAATGTTAACGTGGGTGATTTGGTAGTTCTCATTGAAGACAATATGCCAACCTTTAAATGGCCTTTAGGGAGAATCACTGAGATTTATAGTGGCAGTGATGCACTAATAAGGGTTGTAAAAGTAAAAACACAATTTGGAGAATATAAAAGAGCCATTTCAAGAGTTTGTCTTTTACCTATGCCAGTTTGAATTTTGTCTCTGAATATTGTGTATTAGAATTTTTATATGTACCCCTTAAATTGTTTTACGTAATCCTATAATATTTTATAGTTTTATTGTAATTTGTGTTATTGTTGAATGTATTACATGTCAACGCGGGGGAGAATGTTCATGCTTGTCGCAAAAACCGTGCGCCAGACGGCGCTGTCTGTGTATCTCTAGTTACTATGTTTTTAGGTGAATAAAAATAGAGAGTGTTTTACAGTCTATGTGTGAGGTGTGTGTTATTGAGCTATCCCGGGTCTAGTGATCAAACAACAGTTAAAGTATTTCGTAATTTTAAACATGTGTCATGTAATGACAACGACACCTAAGATGCCACCACCTGCTTCTCCAAAATCCCCAACATCTGCAGAATGTGGACTTTGCACCGCGGCTGATTTAATGCACTCCCCCTCTCCCTTACTGTGCAGATCCTTAGTGACAAGTTCAAAAAATGCGGGATGCTGAACGTAAGAAGAAACTTTTCTTCAATTTAGATTTATAGCACTCTGAGGCAACACGAAAGCTGTTGCCAACAGAACTCGTAAATCTGATTCATCGTTAAATGACGCCTACAGAATTGACAAACTTCTCTCCAAATCTCCATATTACGGCAACAGGAATACTTTAAACTTCAAGAGATATAACGGTTATCAACTGCTCCGCAATGGGGGCTACCTTGGTCCTAGGACTCGAACCCGTGTTTCCAAAAATTCATTAAAAGTTCGTTACCATGGCTACTCGGCTATCACGGCTACACTGACCTGCACTGTAGGACATTGATGTATGAGGTTTGGCGATGTGTTTATCGCTTTAACATAGTTCAAAAGTAAAGTATATATATCTGTTACATTTTTACATTTTATCCTTCTGGATTTTTATGACAGATTTATACCTGTCAATTTTTATCAAAATATTTTTAGAAAACATTCGTTTAAAATTCAATGTTGACTCAAATTTATCAAATGCATTCTTTCAAAAACAAGAGGTGCCTTAAGGAAGTGTCTTCTGATCATTAAAAAAAGTATAATTATGGGAATATCATTTCGAATCTTTCGCAATTTGTAAACTGTTTTACATATGTTGATGACATGCACAAATCATTGCTTAAGAAATAATAGGAATATGTTTATATTATAGCTTTTACCGGCTATAGATACATTTTTAAATAGGAAAAAAATTATTTTATCTTTCCTCTGGCAAATCATGTATTCGTTTCCATCTTATACAGAGGCCGCGGTAGCCGAGGGGTATAGGTATCGGATCGTGGCTTTCCTTGTCACGAGTTCGAACCCAGTACCACTAAAGACCCGCCGTGTAGGGCAACGATGCACGTTAAATCTATCGAGAGCTGAAATGTCCTCCCGTTGGTGTGGTAGTTAAGAGAGGGGGTGCCAGCTCAGGTGCGTCCACGTCACTTGACCATAGTTCAAAATTACGTAGTCCGTTGCCAAGTGCCCTTGTGCAGCTGAACAGTGTGACGTTATTGTTCATTCAATCATTCAATCCATCTTATACATTGCACCGGTACAAAAGCTGTAAATAATTAAGAAAGAAAACTTGACACATCTTTGGGAAATGGAACGCGAAACGTTCCTCCATCTCATATCGAAATGTATTTGGGCCTTGAAGTGGAAAGACCTGGATTGAGAGGGAACTTCCTGATTAGTGGATTGAAAGGAGCAAGGGGGTGTGGATACAGTGACTGCTTCGGAGACATCTGATGTCAGTCAGTTATATTCGCTACCTTTAAGTTATGGAACAGAAATTAATTGGAAAAAAGTGATTACCTGTGTGGGTTGCAGATTGAGAATAATTTAAAATTAAGAAAAAAGTAGCATGAAAGTAAAATGAAAATTTAGAAAATGGTCATTCGCCACGAGGGGAATGACGTAAATAATTACTAGAGGGGGATTATACACGTCCAGAAGGATTTTTATGGGCTTCTTTGTATTGACATTGGGATTGTAAATTTCAAGATTTAAGACATTAAAGTTATTAGAATTTGGCAGATTATCAAAACATTTAGTTGCCATTTTTTGAATATATTTTTTAAAAGGATACATGTTAATAGCTTTGTATATATAAATATCTTTATTTTTAGTGTTATCTACAAGCTTTAGTTATATTCCTGATTAAAGCATTTTGGGCATTTTATAAAAGTTTAATGTTTGAATTAGCTGCATAGACCCACACAGGGCAAGCGTACGTTAAGATAGACCGCAAAACAGCAGTGTAGAGACGTTCTTTGTTGTAAAGATTCGTTTGAGATATCCGGCAAATTAAAGAGTAAATTGAGTGCAAGACGTTCCGAAATTTTTCGCAAGCGTAAATGATGTGTTGTTTCCATGATAAATTTTTGTCTAGAAGTACTTCGTGCTCTGAGACCAGTGTAGTTGTGTGGAATAGAGGATTGGTGGTACGACTAGTTTTCTTCTCCTGGTGAAGAGTACGGCTATTGTTTTATCTACATTAATTTTTATTTTCCATGTGTTAAAAAAGTTTTCAAGAAGGAGTAGCTGCGAGTTGAGTGCACGGGTGACCGTGTCGGATTTTTATAAGTAGCCAGGATAGCAGTATCCTCAGCGTAAACATTAGTACTGGTTTGAGGGTGAGTAAGTATATCATTAATATATATGTTGAATAGCAGGGGTCCAAGGAGACTACCCTGAGGCACACCATGTTTGATATTAAAAGAAGAAGTATCATTCACTCTTACTTTGAAGGATCTGTTAACTGAATAAGAATTAATGAGATGAATTAAAGCAAGCAAGTGATAAGTTTGTAGACGAGTCCCTTGACCCAGACCCTGTCCAAAGCCTACGGATGTCTAGAAAAACACCCCAGAGGACCTGCCTCTCTGAAATCCAGAAGAGATTTTTTCACTAAGTCTGAGCAACGGGTGATAGGTAGAAATATGCCTGGTGAACCCGTATTGATTTGGTTTAATGAAGTTGTTATCATTAGTAAAAGTATATAATCCATTAAGAATTACATGTCCTGTTATTTTACTTAAAATATTTAGAAGGGAAATTGGTCTATAACTATCGGGATGACGACTATTTTTGCCAGGTTTTTTAGTCGAAAAAATTATTGCAGTTTCCCAGTTATTTGGAAAATGTCTAAGAATTAAAATTTTATTAATTAAACATGTTAGTATGAGAATAATTTTAAGTGGAAAGTTTGTAACCATTTTATTGGTAATATGTAAATGATTAACACTAACACACACACACATTCTAAACTTCTATTCTATATCTGTGAGAAGTGGGATCGAATATGTCTATTATAGTCCTTTATTCAAAATCAGATTAAGAAAATGCGTTAAATATTCACCAAAAAATACTTTTTGCGCAGACTATTTATATACGATACATGATATTGAATTAGGTTTTCAATCAGGGGCTTTTCAAATTTCACCTGTGAATAGCAAGTATTCTTATTGCTCTGATATAACTTTAGGCTTAAAGCAACCGCTTCTTTGTTTTATCAATAAAGTCTCTTTTATACCATTAGACGATCTATTTCACCGCATCCAAGAACAGTTTAGAATTTAGCTAATGCTTAAGGATACTGAATCATTTCAGTATTAAAAGAATCTGAAGATTTTCCACCTCTCCAAGATTAAATTTTGGATTTCAAAATCGGCATTAAAATTGTTTCCAAAGCTGAAACATTTGATTTTTGCATAAAAGCTTTTAAATGATTTTGTTAAATATTTTTCTGATTTCATGGATTTTTACACTAAATAAATCAATCCTGTTGACTGTTAAACCAATCATTCGATACACATTTCAACTTCATACTTTACGCTATCGTTTCAACACTGAGAATGTCAGATCAGTAGCAAAACAGAACAGGGAAAATTTTTTATCTTTCACTAAATGTGTGATGTCTTGAATCGGTATGTTAACCAATCCCATCATCTAATCCATTGGCCTCAATAGTTTAGTGGTCGTGGTTTCGAGCTCCAAGCCCGCGTGTCATGAGTGGGAGTCATGATGCGACTGAAGTCCTGCTGCGTCGACTTAATGACATGAAATGCCACACTTCAGATATCTTGGTTTTAGGCGGCAGTTTTCTGTCGTGTGAAAGAAACTATTACAGTTATAGCATTGGGTGATTCCTCTAATTAGGAAACCTTTAACTCTAATCTGCATATATCCGAGGGTCTTAAGGTCAAAGATTTTTGGATTAATTGCATTTCTTGGTAACGTAACTTTAAAAAATGGAAGGGGGCCTTATTTTTTTTAGAAATTAATTGGATAACTTCTTCAACGGTGAAACCTTCTTCCTCAATATCCGTAAGGATGTCTTGAGTTTTTATGAAAATGGGGAGAACTTTTATAACAATTTTTATTGACTTTTGTGGTTTAGGCTTAATAGAGAAAAATTCTAATTCCTTATTTTCTTCTAGAAATCGTGATAAATTAGGGTACTCATCGTCATAATTAGCAAATTATTTAATAAATTCTCTTGAGGTTTTGTTACTGTTTCTTGAAAAATTTTAGTAGATTGATTTAAGTTGGGTTCTTATATTGTCTTTCATTTTAAGATGAATGGTGGTAGGGGGCCTAAGTTTAGGGATTTCTGCAGTTTTATTTTCTTCTTCCGCTACAACTTGGCCTTTATCATTCTCAGATTCAAGATCTGAGAAACGGATTGATGTGACTGGTTCACTTGGAATAGGAGAGACAGGCCTGGCTGTTTTTTTAGGGAAGACAAAGTACTCCACGGAATCCTTTTTAATTTTACGTTTTTCTTTTTAGTTGGAGTTGAAGTAGATGGGGGGAGCTCTTTAGTATTACTAATTGCCTGGGTGGATTTTTTAATTTCGGGCTCTTCCATCATAGGGGAGGGTGTACGGGAGGACTTGGTGTTGCAGCCGCAATTAAAAGTAGTACATGGGGGGGGGGAGGGAATGAAGCTTACTAGCTAAAGCATCCTTTTTCCGTCGTGCATCCTCGAAGGTGGCACGGAGTATTTCTGTCATCTCATGGTTGTCGTCGATATCTGATATTATGTACTTCTGTCTCAGTGCGTATCATGCATCGTTCACAGTGCATGCGTTGATAATATCCGGAGAACTTGTCTCCATTCTCGACATCCTGATTGCAAAATGGCTAAAAAGTCTCGGAGCTCAGACAATTACTTCTGCACTAGTCGAAATCCTGATCTCTTTTTTTCTGCTGCGTAAAGGAGCTGATGCATGTTAAATATATCAAGCTCAGATGTCTCTCCCCCCTTTTGTGGTTTGGACATTCGAAAGGGTGTTGTCCTCACAAGTAGTGTCCTCGTCACTTGACCATGATTCAAAACAACGAGTTACATCGCCAATAACACAGGTGTGGTTATATAGCAGGAACGTTAATATACACTCACTCACTCATCTGATCCATTGGTGATTGAAATTCTAAAAGTAATTTATCATCTAAAAACATAATTTTTTCCATATATGGAAGGTTTTGGATTTTATATTCTTGTATAGGAAATTTTAAAAAAGTAAATTTTAAGCATTATTATGATACCTGCATCAGGACTAATTCCCTCAATCATTCTCTATTGGTATTTTTAAAAATATTCTTGGTCGGACGCAAGAGTAAGATGAATGTAAATTTCAGATGAATAACAAATTAACATATCCATTGCTCACGTGAAACTTTTGCCGTCCAGAAAACAAGACGGTATTTTTGAATCAATCATGATTTGGATGAGGAAGATTTACAGTGGTGGCAAAAAGTCCTGAACACACTCATTTTTTTGCGTAATTTTAGAGTTCGACTTCATTTTTAGTTATGAAATTATCACACTATCTTAAATATTGTAATTGATTTTAATGTATTTTTTCATGCTGATTCCAAATCTGTTTGTATATTTCATCTAAAGTAAATAGTTTCATTGATATGTTGAAAAAACCTTGACAAGAAAGCACAAGGTCACTGTAAGAATGAGTGAGTGTGTTTTCCACCAATGAAATGCTCCGTTATTTGAACCAATCAGAGAGCAGTAGCGATAAAGGGTTGAAAGAAAAAGGTGAAAAGTGGTTTATTGTATTGAATGCAGTTGTGTGCTTGTGGAAAATAATGTATTGAAAGCAATTTGAAGTGCATTTGTGGAAAATATTGGAATTATGGCTAAATTTTCATATCTGCCTGAGAATAAAAGGTGCAAAATAATACATTTGAAGGAAGGTTATTCTATGCGCCAAATTGCTGCTAAAGTACCATGTGGGCTTTCTACTGTTGTGAGAACTTTGAAAAGATTTTCTGAAACAAATTTTATTGTGGACAGGGGGCGATCAGGACGACCAAGAAAAACATCTTTAAGTGAAGACAGGTTATTGCACAGAATTTTACTTTCAAACAGAAAGCTTAATTCCTCGCAAATTTTGAAACAATGGACTTTGACATCAAATGTGAGTGTGTGCCCAAGAACTGGTAGAGGAAGACTGTTGGAAATTGGGTTACGAGGCTGTAAAGCGCGCCCAAAACTATTACTGACTGAATTTCCACGCAAGGGGCGATTGATGTGGGCAAGAGAACATTCATTATGAACTATTAAAGACTAGGAAAAGGTAATATTTAGTGACGAGAGTCAGTTTTGTATTTCTGGCAACCTAAGTAGGGCCTATGTAAGACGACACACTCATGAGGAATTCCGCCCTAAGTGTCTGAAGCCCACAGTAAAATACCCGACAAAAGTGATGGTATGGGGTTGCATGTCTTCTCATGATGTTGGAAGACTTCACATCGTTAGCGGAACAGTGAAAGCCATGGATTACATTGAAATACTACAAAATAAATTGCTACCAACTGCGAGAGATCTTTTTGGGAATCAGTCATGGATTTTTCAGAACGATAAAGCCCCTTGTCATCGTGCAAAGGTAGTCCAGAAATGGTTGAAAGACCATACTGTGAATAGAATGAACTGGCCAGGACAGTCTCCCGACCTTAATTCGATAGAGAACTTATGGTTTAAAATTGGTTATGAAATTTCAAAGAAAAAACCTTCAAACAAACGTGAATTAATTAAAGCTTTAATATTTTCCTTCAACCATATGGTCATGAAAGATCTTCTTTTGAAATTGGTGCATTCCATGCCAAAAAGATGTAGAGCCGTAATTAAAGCAAATGGCTGGCCCATAAAATACTGATTTTCTAACATCTGACAACAATTTAATTTTCAAAATGCTTATATTAAATATACCGTATTTGTCAATTTTCGTGTTATCTTTATTTGCATATTATATTATTCTATATTGTTTTATTCTGCACATATTTCACATTATTGTGTTCAGGCAGCTGTACTACATAAAATATTTTAGTCATTAAGAAACTAGTAGTAGATTTGAAATCAGCATAAAAACACATTAAAACCAATAACAATATTTAAGATAGTGCGATAATTTCACAACGAAAAATGAAGTCAAACAAAAATTACGCTAAAAAATGAGTGTGTTCAGGACTTTTTGCCACCACTGTACACATAGCAATGTTTCAGTACGGGAAGATCCTACTATGTATAATCATTGTTTTTTTTAGTAAAACATATTTTAATTGAGAGTTGGATTTTTGCCTCTGCTCGCTTCAAATATCTCAAATGTTAGTATTTAAAACCAATGTAATGGTTTTGGGAAATTTCCACTCATACATTTTTAACATTTTCTTCGTGTTTTCGACATATATTTAATCTTAATTAGAGAGATTACAGCTGAATAAATTTACTATAATTATTACATAAATTTATTTTTATTAGCTGCATAGATGAACAATTTTTAAATATTTCTTTGGCACACTGGGCCTTCAGAGAGAGAAGAATATTTAAACTCTAACAAACCAACCTTCGCCATCTACCTCAATACGTATTCAGTGAGTGAATATTAACGTCGCACTGTTCAGCTACACGAGGGCTTTTGGCGACGGACCACGTAATTTTGAACCATGATCAAGTGACGTGGACAACACCTGAGCTGGCACGCAGTCTTCTAAATACTACAACACACCATCAGGAGAACGTTTCAGCTCTCGACAGATTTAACGTGCATCTCTACCCAACACGGCGGGTCTATAGAGGTACTGGGCTCGAACTCGTGACAAATCCAGCCACGGTCCGATATCTATACCACTAGGCTACCGTGGCCACAAAACTGGGTGCTGGGCTCGAACTCATGACATGCCTGCCATGATCCGATACCTTGACTACTAGGCTACCGCAGTCCCTAATACGTATTCAGAGTGAAGAGAATGTGAATACCTTTATTCTTTCGACTGCATTCTTTTTCACTGTTCGAAAATTACGAGATTTCTGCTCTCGACAATTCTACTTTAAGAATTTTTTTTTACATATTATTAATAAAGATGTAGTATTACTTCATTATGAAAATGTTGAAGCTTAATAATCTTATACAGAATTTAATATGTGTAATGAATGTCCTATAAAAAAAAAGAGTTGATACTACTTACAAAAGGGATATAACAGATGGAATATCCTCCAAATGAAATTATTTAGGTTTACTTAATTTAGTACACATTGCAGAATAATTGTACTCTCTTGCAATCTGTTCTCAGAAGATTTTAAGTAGTTACATTTACAATCTCGAAATGTCAATAGATATTTGAAATGTATCCTGAGATATAGAATACCAAAAGAAATATTCGTTTTGAAAACCATTAAAGGGGACGCCTAGGTTGCTCTTAATCCGCTTAACCATGTTTTTTTTCAAATGTTGATTATTAAAATGTTTAATTTTCTTCCTTAGTGAAATATACAAATTTAAGCAACTGCATAATGTAAAAATTAAAACTATACAAGGAATCCTCAGAGAAGTAAGTTGGTTAAATTTCTTAAACTTGAGCCTTATACTAAAGCAGTTCGTGCTTCAAATGCAATTTAAAATAATGGTATACGCAGTGTAAATTAAAATGAATTAATTTATATTTAGCTATTAAAATTACATTCTATCTTATATAGATTAGTGCTAATATAAATTCAAAACTTCATTAACCAACAAAATGTATATTAAAAATTTAGCAACAGAAAATAGCCATATTTTTTATATGAGAGATATGTTTTTCGTGTTACTTCAACTCATCAAAGATGTTTTTCATAAATTGTCCTCTGGAAAGGAAACTAAGCAAATGAAGAAGAAAACAATTTTTTTCCAAATTAAAAAGATGCATAACATTTACTTATAAAACGGAGGAAAATAGCTATATAATATCAAACAACCACAGCATGAGAATTGCTATTGCTAAAATCATGTGGTCTATCACCAACGACATTGTTATTTTTCCCGAGACACTATTTTAAACCAATGTTGGAACAGTCAAAATAGAACATAATGAAGTATTTCTCATCTTTTGCATGCTTATTGCTTTCTGCAATATGTCAAGGTCCAGAATATCTTTCAATTATCCTTCAGGAAATTGTTAATATCCATAAGGAGATTTTTTTTAAAAAAAATTTCTCCGACTGTTTTCTATTAAATTATAATGATGCAAGCGAAAAAAATTTAATAACTATCCGTTAAATATATTTTATTTTTTGACTTATTTCATGCAAATGTGCTATTTTAAAGCCAATCATTTTTTTTGAGTTACCGGATAAAGAGAAATACAGTTCTAAATCTGTTTTTCAAGTAAGGCTGTTAGTAACAGCTATATTTAATTCATTGCATAATTTAACAGGTACAAAATATGTTCTAATTCCAGTTTCCATTTTGCTTCACGAAAATCAGTTTATTCTTATATTTAGAGATGTATATAGATATATAACATAATTCAGATATCAAGAGTGAAAACTGCGATAATTTCTTTAATTTATATTAAGTAAGGATGTATATATATAAAATTATGCAGCTGAATGATAAGACCTACTTTCCTTGCGAAATAAACAGGTTGGCTCTTCTTCGAAATGATACCGTGAAGCATTTAAATCAGTGATTCCCAAAGTCGTCTATATAGACCCTCAGGGGTCTATGACGACTTGCAAGGTGTCTACGCCAGCAACAAAATAATTTGGGGGCCGATGAGGTGTATATAGTGGTCTACAGAAATGGTTAACCATAATTTTAGTTTTAAAAGTAAATTTAATCAAATGGAAACCAGATTTTATCTATTTAACTGATTTATTTGTTAAATTTAATAAGTATAATTAACAGTTGCAAGGTGATAACAAAAGTTTTATTAAAACAAGAATCATCATTTCAGCGTTACACCTGTTATTAATTCAGAATTTTCGAACAACTTGAGAAAGTTTTTAATTGTTTTTTCTAATGAGAAGGCGTTTCAGTGAGGTTGCCAATCTCAAAAAAAAGGCACAAAGACAGACCACCTAAGAGGACTCCCACCAACCAAGGAGATTTAGAGTTAAACGAATATATTGATGCCAAATGTTGAAAATTTGCTACAGAAGCACCAAATTCATCCTTTCCATTAAAAGCATTTGTTTTTGCTGCTCAGTTATTTTCTTTAGATTAATTAAATTTTTATTTAATTAAATAATATATGTTTCCTAAATTTTAATCACTTTGCTTTACTACAGTTAGAAATTTAAATCTTTTAAAGTTGTTCTATACCAGCTGTCAAAAAGACCTTTAAGTTGATAAATTTGCCAAAATTCAATATCATGTAAGCAGGGTCTACCTCAAACCAAAGAACATGGCAAGGGCATGTTCTTTGGACATGGCATGAGACAAAAATGTTTGGGAACCTCTGATTCAAATACTCATGATAACGAACAGTCTCATATTTGTGGAATATGCAACAAAGTTTTCTCACGATTTCATATTTTGAAAAGACATATGCGTATTCATACCAAGGTAAAGCCTCCTAGTTGTGAAACATGCAGCTAAACCTTCTCAGGTAGTGGTAATTTAAGAAGACATATGTGCCTATTCATACCAAAGCACAACCTCACGTGTGTGAAATAAGCAACAAAGCCATCTCTCAAAGAGATCATTTAAGCTAACATATGCGTATTCATACCATGGAAATGCCTCTTGTTTGTGAAATATGCAACAAGTCTTTCTCAGAGAAGAGCAATTTAAAACAACATTCACGTATTCATACCAAAGAAAAACCATATTTGTGAAATATGCAACAAAGCATTCTCTCAAAATAATAATTTAAACAGACATATGCGTATTCACATCAAGGAAATCCTCATATCTGGGAAATTTGCGACAAGGCTTTCTCTCAAAGTGGTAATTTAAAAAGACACATTTGCTTTTTCATACCAAGGAAAAGCCTCATGTTTGTGAAATATGTAGCAACGCTTTCTTAAACAGTGGTCATTTAAGCGAACATATGCGTATTCATACTAAGAAAAGCCCTCATATGTGTGAAATATGCAACCAAGCTTTCTCTGAAAATAGTATTTTAAAAGAACATTTGTGTTACACTTATGGGTAAACTAACCCAAATTTTGGCAAAGCAAGCAGTGAAATTTTTGTGTCGAGGAGGCATGAAGACGAAAGCAGTTTCTTAAAATTGGCTTTTAATAATCAATGATAAAGTCAATGTGCTCATTACTGGAGCGATTAAAAAAACAATAAGTTCAAAAATCAACATTACCAGACATCCGATTCGAACCGTCTTCTTACAGTCTAATATTGTAAAATGAATTTATAATCTGAAAATGGTGATGCAACATACAGTTGCATTGCCAACCAGCCGCTCTCTCCCTCTAAGAGTTAAAACACTCACACACTTCTTATATTTCTTTTTCTCCTTCCCTCCTGAAAAATTAACATGAGCCGAGTTTAAATAGTCGCTCGATTTGCATTGCAGTTGCTGCCAACCACAAATCACGAAACTTGCAAAAAGATCGGGTTCGAATCGGTGTGTTTACTTTCATTGAGATCATGGAACGGGATTGGAAAAACAACACAAGGAGATCATAAAAATTTGGATCCGAAAAATATTTCGAATGGTTTTACTTTTTAAATGTCTAACAATAGGGCCCCTTTTTCCAATTTCGTACCATTATCTCTTACAAATAAGTAAATTAATTTTAATCTATAATCACATGTTACACAATTTAACACAAAAAAATACATTTTATTCACAATTTTTATTGTAACAAACAAACTAATATTTTAATCTTCAAGAAACAAAGTCTTATTCTCTAAAAAAAATAATTTTCTACAAAATTCCAACAATTTTTCCTTTACCATGGGTTTGGTAAAAATGTCCGCCAAATTATTTTTGGTACCTATATATTTAATTTGGAAAACCTTGTCGTATATCAAATTCCTTAGAAAATGATAACGAACATCGAAATGTTTTGTTCTATAATTTTCTACCGGTGAATTGGAAAAACTTATAGCAGCTTTATTGTCACAAAACATTACATTTTCACTTAATTCCAAATTTAAACTTTTATTATTAATTACATTCTTTAGCCAAATGAATTCCTTAGCTGCTTCTGTTAAACTAACATACTCAGCTTCCATGGTCGACAGACTAACGGATTTTTGCTTGAAAGTTCGCCATGAAATTGGAGTTTCGTCTATAAAAGTTATGAACCCTCCCATCGACACTCGATCATCCCTATTTGTAGCAAAATCCGAGTCTGAATAACATCTTAGTTTTAATGATTTAACTTTTGAAAGTTCTAATTTATATTCTCTTGAGTGTATTTTAAATAACCTAATAATCTCAATAAGCAATTCCAATGTTTTATTCCCGGGTTTGCTTGGAATTGAGATAATACATTTACTGCATACATAATATCGGGTCTTGTGCGTATAGCAATAAATGACAAAGATCCTATTAAATTTCTATAAGGAACTGTTAAAATTTCTTCGCTAGTTTTGGGTGAATCTAATTTGGAAAGAACTTGACCTTTTGATATAGGTAATGAACTTACGGGATATTTATATTTTTCGTAAATTTCACATAACCTTCGAATGTAAGATCTCTGATGTATAAACAGACTATTACCTATTTCTTCAAATTCTATTCCTAATAATTTCTTTGTTTTACCCATAATTTTTAAATCAAAATTTTTCTGCAATTATTGTAATACAAAATTTACGTTTTCCATTTCTTTTCCAAATATAATCATGTCATCTACATAAAATAATAAAATTACATTATCTTCAAACATATATACACAATTAACCCACTCTAACTTCTTAAATTTTAATTTAATTAATTTATTTTCTAATTCCAAAAACCACTGGCGTCCACTCTGGTGGAGTCCACATATTGCTTTACGTAACATACACACTTTGTTATTATCAATTTCATATCCAGTTGGTTGATTCATGTAGATTACAGTATCTAAGTTAGCATATAAATAAGCATTAGTGATATCTATATACTTGAATATGCATCCATTTCCACAAAAATACACAGATAGTGAAAAATAATCTTACAATAGTAAAATTAACAACTGGACTAAATACCTCGTCAAATGACTCGCCTCGTAATTGTGTGTTACCTCGCGCAACTAAGCGGGCCTTGTATCTAACAATTTTATTATTTTCATCATATTTAATGGTATAAACCCAACGGTTTTCTAAAATTTTCATATTATCCGGATGATCAACTAAATCCCAAACTTTACGTTCCATCATTACGTTAATTTCTTTATCCATTGCATCATGCCATTTAGATGCGTCTCTGGATCTTATCACCTGTTTGTAACAGTTAGGAATAGTTACTTCAACCATAAGAGCTTCTTGTTGCTCTGACAAATCTGAAAATCCCTGGGATTCGGTATTATCTTTTCTAAAATTAAATATAAACTAGGATCATACTCAATATTATGTCCCTCTTACAGTATCTCTCTATTTCGTTAAAATATTTCAATCGGGTTGCTTCCCCTTCTATACTATAATATACGTTAGATCCAGTTACTTTCCTACCTATATTTCGAATCCACTTAACCTTTGTACATGGGATCAAGCTATGATTATCGGAAGATACATCTGGTTTTTCAGATGTTGAGGGCATTTCCGTACTTGTCTTTGAAACTAAACGACTCGTTAATGAATTTTTTACTCTATCAAAATCATCCTCATCATCATAATAATCAGGAAGGTTTAAATTATATCCAAGGTTACTATTAACTTTTTGTCTAAAATTAATTCCCCTCTTATTTTCATCGAATATATATATATCTTACATTAATAGTCTCGACTAATTTATTTTCATCTATCAACCATATTCTATAACCCTTAGTACGCGTTGTGCGTATCCCATCATAATTCCCATTTTCGCACGCATATCGAATTTTTTTCTAATTTGTTTTGGCACACCAGCTTATGCCAAACATCCAAAAGGTATTAGATGCAATACAGATGGTTTTCTACCTGAATATTTTTCGAAAGGCGTTTTATTACTGTCTTTGTGACAAATTTGATTCCACGCATAAGTGAAACAAAGTAATGCTTCTCCCCAAAACTTATGGGGAACTTCACTAGACTTAAGCAATGTTTTGATGCCATCTAGAGCGGTTAAATTGAATCTCTCCGCGACCCCATTCATTTCTGGCGTATATGAATTTGTTACCTCATGCTTTATACCCAGTTCTGTCAAGAAATTATCCATATCCTTGTTACAAAATTCTAGTCCGCCATCAGTTCTAACTGCTATTACCTTTTTACTTAGAAAACATTCTGCTCGTTTCTGAAATCTTATAAACATATGAAATACGTTAGATTTATTTCGGATGGGAAATACAGTCACCTTTCTTGAATAATCGTCAATTATACTCAAGAAATATTTATTACCACCTTGGCTTTCAGTTGGCATTGGACCACAGAGGTCCATATGCAACAATTCCAATGGACGTTTTGATCTTACGGCCCCCGTCTTTTTGAATGAAACTTTCTTGGACTTTGCTAATTTACACGGTATACAATGAGTCTTACCATTATCAGTTAAGCGTGGGAGACCTTTTACACTATCATTTTTACTAGTTTTTACCAAGTAATCGTTATTAACATGACAAAAGCGTCGATGCCATATTTCTATTGATCCGTTTTTTGTTTTAGCGGTTACATCACTAAAAAAACTAATTTCTTTACTCTTTAGTATAATATAATGATCCGGCTTAAAAAAAATACAAATTTTCATGGCGTGTCGCCGAGAACAATTTTATCCAGTCTTTATTAAAAACATTAATTTTACCTTTAGTACCCACAAAATGCGCACCTTTACTTTCTAATCTGGAACCGGATAACAAATTTCTCCTCAACTTAGGATTAAATAAAACATCAGACAAAGTTATTTCATGAAAACTCCCCTTATATTTTACCCGAATTCTAACTGTACCGATTCCTTCTACGGGACAACTTTTATCCTCCGTTGCTAACGACATTTTCATGTTAGTTATCGGTTTAAGATCTAAAGATAAACTCTTGTCTTTACAAAAATGACTCGTGGCAGCAGTATCTATTACCCAAACACCTTTATCAAACTCTGTGTTAAAAGTTTCATTTACAGTTGAAGGAGATTTTTGTAGAGACTTTTTCTCTTTACAGTTTACTTTAAGATGCCCGTACTTATTACATACATAACACGGACCTATAGTCTTAATAGATTGTTTAACATTTTTAATAGTTTTACAGTTAAATACCTTACCACCTTTCTTTTGGTAATCATTCTTGCCATTTGGATCTCTATGAGCTGCAGCCGTAGCACCAGGTAACGTCTTCGACTTCTTCAAAGTGAAACTGCTCAAGTAAGCATTCTCCGCTTTCTCCAAATCTTGTTTACAACTGAAGACGATTGACTTCTAATATCAGCTCTGCTTCAATTTTGACAACTCTGAAGTCCTCTTCTTTCCATCTGTAGATTTGTTGCACGGTAGACTGGAATTCCTGAGGAAGCCACCTTATTAATTGAAATCCTATGTACAGGTCGTCCAATTTATGACCCGCTTCTTGTAGTCTGGTTGCCGCTGTCTTTACACGAGATATGAAGATTCCAACATTTTCCCCTGGTTGGTATTTTGTTCCAAAAAATGATCTAAAAGCTGGATTATTCTTGCTTTTGTGACTGGTTCGAAGTGATCTTTTAATATCTTCCATGCCGCTACTCCGTCAGTTGTTTCCGTTATCAGATTTTTCAAATCTGAACTGATGTTAGTATAGATCAACGTATAACATCTATCCTTACGAAGTTGTAGATCTAATTTTTCCTTGTATGTTGCCTCTTCATCAAGTTGCTCTGGCTTGGTCTGTATTATAAACTGCCAGCAACCATAATGCATTAAGAGTACTTGCATATCATGCTTCCATGTGTTCCAGTTATTTTGAGTCAACACTGATATCTGGTTGTTAAACTCCATATCTGTTACTCGATTTAGCGTACTAGGAACAGAGTTCATAAAAAATAGTTCTAGACTGGAACAGTATTTAATAGACAAAGTTCATGGCCTGGTTCAACTGCTTAGCCTGTCTCGACACGGTACATGGACTGGGCCCATAACCAAATTTGTTACACTTATTGGTAAACTAACCCAAATTATGGCAAAGCAAGCAGTGAAATTTTTGTGTCGAGGAGGCATGAAGACGAAAGCAGTTTCTTAAAATTGGCTTTTAATAATCAATGATAAAGTCAATGTGCTCGTTACTGGAGCGATAAAAAAAACAATAAGTTCAAAAATCAACATTACCAGACATCCGATTCGAACCGTCTTCTTACAGTCTAATATTGTAAAATGAATTTATAATCTGAAAATGGTGATGCAACATACAGTTGCATTGCCAATCAGCCGCTCTCTCCCTCTAAGACTTAAAACACTCACACACTTCTTATATTTCTTTTTCTCCTTCCCTCCTGAAAAACTAACATGAGCCGAGTTTAAATAGTCGCTCGATTTGCATTGCAGTTGCTGCCAACCACAAATCACGAAACTTGCAAAAAGATCGGGTTCGAATCGTTGTGTTTACTTTCATTGAGATCATGGAACGGGATTGGAAAAACAACACAAGGAGATCATAAAAATTTGGATCCGAAAAATATTTCGAATGGTTTTACTTTTTAAATGTCTAACAATTTGCGTATTCATTCCAAAGAAAAGCCATATGTTTGCGAATTATGCAACAAAGAATTCTCTAAAAGTGGTAATTTAAACAGATACACACATGCGTATTCACATCAAGGAAATCCTCATATCTGTGAAATTTGCGACAAGGCTTACTCCCAAAGTAGTTATTTAAAAAGACATTTACTTTTTCATGCCGAGGAAAAGCCTCATGTTTGTGAAATATGCAACAAATCAGTCTCAGACAGTGGTAAATTAAGACAACATTTGTGTATTCATACCCAAGAAAAACCTGACGTGTATGAAATAAGCAGCAAATCAGTCTCAGACAGTGGTAAATTAAGACAACATTTGCGTATTCATACCCAAGAAAAACCTGACGTGTATGAAATATGCAACAAAGCCTTCTCTCAAAATGGTCGTTTAACCGACCATATGCGTATTCATACCAAAGAAAAGCCTTACGTTTGTGAAATCTGCAACAAAGCTTTTCGTTGTAACAGACATTTAAAAAGGCACTTGAAAGCCCATATCTAAGAAAAGTCTCATGTTTGTCAAATCTGTAACACAATACGCTTTTTATCAGAGTGGTCATTTAAACAAACATATGCATATTTAAACCAAAGAAAATCCTCATGTTTTTGCAATGTGAAACACAATTTTCTCTGAAGGTAGTACTTTAAAAAAAAGACATATATTTTTTCATTTCGTGGGAAGGAGCCGTTAGTGAAATTTGTAATAACTCTTTCTCTTAGGTCAAAATATTGCAGCTAACAGAGTTGAGGATATAGACTAGAATTCAAGAATTCAAAAATTCAGTATAATTCAACAATATCAACATTTCCAACCTACTTTATTTAAATATTAATGAAGGAACAGATATTCAAAATTTCGCTGAGCTAGTCGTTTTCATTCATGGATACAATGTTAATTTAAAAATAAGGGAAGAACATTCAGAAATCATTTATAATTATAATACAAATTTCGGAGCTGATATTTTGGATGTACTCATAAATTTTTCGAAGAAATATAAGTTACCATTGGAAAAGTTGGTTTGATTTGCGTGACCTGCTATGACAGGTATTATTAAAGAGTTGCTGCAAGATTTAAAAAAACATGCAAATAGAATGGTAATAATAATTTTGAACATTCTCATTGCGTTATTCACCAGCAGGAGCTGTGCTTCAAAATTTTAAAGATAGGAGATTTTTTAAAAAAATGACCACAAAATTTTAAATTATATTCGAGAACATAGACTTAATTATCATGGATTTGCTTCATTACCGGAAGATAAAGAAACTGAGTGCAATGACCTATCATATTATGTGGAAGTTCAATGGCTTTCAAATCATAAAATATTAAATAGATTTTTCAACTTGCAGGACGAAATTACAATTTTCTTGGAAACAAGAATTATGAATGTGCTGAATTAAAAGATGAGCAATGGATAAAGGAGCTGGCTTTCTTAGTTGATATTACAGGTCCTATTATAAAATTTATGTTAGTCTTCAAGGGGAAAATCATGTCGTTACAACTCTATTTGATATTTAAAAGTATTACTTTCACGAAAATAAATAGAAAATGAAAACTTGCCTTACTATGAAAACTTCCAATATTTATTCATAAAATCTCATAAATTAAAATTTACAGAATATGATCACTAAATTAAATTGATGGGAACGGTATTATGGATTGAAGATTTTCTGATTTTAAAAGCTGTGTGTTACACTTTCACTTCACCAAGGTTAAAATCTATACAATTTGAAAATGTAAAAAAATTTCAAATTGCCAAAGAAATAAGATTTTAGCTTTCAAACGCCCCTTAAACATTTAATAGTATGAATTATCAAAGTACTTTATATGCAATCTAACCTAGTATGTGAGGTAAATGACAGTAAACTTTCGTAGCTTATTTTTGCAATATGCTACGCACTGGCACTTGACTACAGCATATATACTTTATTTTTCGTATATTTATGTAAACCAGTCAATTGCTCCAGTAAATTTCTTCTATTCTTTCCAAGCCGGTCGTGGTCGGTGAAGAAATGGTGCTGTATGCGTTTTTGGAAGTTAGTATTTTAACTAATCTTCGATTTACTCTTTTTTGCTTTAACATCATTATATAAAGCATACGTAAACACACACACATAATAACAAATATAACATTTAGCGTAGAAAAGAGATGTCTGGTGATTACCAGTCCGTTTTTTCTAAAAAGTAAATAATAATAAGATAACAATAATAACATTTATGATAAAAGATATTTTTTCATCATACTTATAACGACAGGAATATTGTCAAGTTTCATGTTCAATAGTACATTACTAGCTGCCCATCCGGTATAGTGGCTAGTGACGCTAAGTGCGGTGCCGTAGGGCCTGGGTCCGAATCCCGGAGAATGAATGGATGTTTGTATTCTAATCTCTCATGGCTTTAAATTCCTTCGTAATGTGTGTTTAATGCTTACTTCTGTAAGCCCCCGTGTGATACTTTGTGGAGCACGGGGATTTCTAAATGTTCTCAATGAAAAAAACAACATATTACTTTAATTTTTGACCATGTTGGGACCCTTTTAATACCAGGGTCTCGGCGCATAGCATCCACAGCGTTTCTCCCCCACCCCAGATAATCAGCCCTGTGGTTATCGGGAGATATGAGACTTTCAGATCCAGAATCATTTTTCAAAATCAATGTGTGTTGTGTCAGATGTACAAAAGGCAACCTTGATCCATGACCTTAGCAATAATTTCGAAATCCTTCAACCAGAAAAAACTTATCATAGAAGAAATAAAAAAAGCTGTCTGCAAGTGTGTGGGTGCAAAACCAGTTAGTGAATATGATAAGGATCTAAAACACACAGTATGTTTTATACAATCAACTGCCTTAAAAAGCTGTTTAAAATTGAAATTCAGGAAATGCATTCCATTAAGAAGCTCGTTGAATTATTGTTATATAATTTCAGACTAATCTCGACTCCAGTTTTCCGGATGTTATGACAGCCTCCCTACTACTTTGGACCCCCTTCCAGTCACAAATGAAAAAGATGAAATAAATTGTTCTAGGCTAAAAATTATTTTAGAACATCAACATGACAAGGTCGGTAATTGGATTTAACAATACTTTGGAAATAGAGATGAACTTAAAAAACTGCAATTATCTTCTGCTATGGGTGTTAATATGCACTGCTCGCCACACAAAATGCAACACCCAGAAGGAAGCATGCAAACCATGTGAAATTTACATCATGCGTCAGTGGTGATAGAATATGCAAATCTCATTGGCATTGTAGCGCAAATGCACGTCACGGGCAACTTCTAGTGCTTCCCATAAGAGCTACATATGGAATTAACAAATTGGCGATTTGAAGTATGATAGTTGTTTTTTCGTGCTTTTTATTATTAATATTATTTTGGCATAAGCAGTTTACCTATGACTCATGGAAGACATCGGGCATATTTTGATTAAGTTTCTGGATTCGACTGAGGAAGAATAGTGGCCTATAGGGATTGCGTATTATCCTTCAAAGAAATCGATTATGGTGGACGAAACCAAGGAACTGTGTGATGCGGATCTGTCATCGTTGGATGCAGGAGGAAACGACAAACCGACAGAGTCGATGACACTCCCCCCTCGTTGCATCTCTGCCCGTGATGACAGACGGATTGTGCACATGACAGAGATGGATCGCGCAGCCAAATCACGAACTAAAGCAAAACAGATTCAGTCTGTTACGCATCATTCGGTGTCCACTCATACCATTCGACGCCATTTGCAGCAGAGTTGAATGTCCGTATGGCATCCAGTGCTTCGTTTACTGACGAATTCCGCTTTTGCCTGCAACATCACGATAGTCTTATTCGAGTTTGTGTTGACACCGTGGGAAGAAGCTACTGCACTGTTGCGTTATGCATCACCACAATGGTCCTGAAGAGTATCATGGTTTTGGGCGGAAAAAAATCACCAATCGAAAACGTGTGGTCCACGCTTACACAACGACTGGCCAGGAATACACCAGATACACTTTGGCAATATGTGGAAGCTACATGGACTGATGTACCACAAGGATACATTCAAAGCCTCTTTGATTGTAAACCGTGGTGTGTGGCAGCGGTTATAACCAACAATGTTAGCTACACTAACTACTGATTTTGTCATCATCCACACTTCACAAAAGGTTGTAGTTTTAATCGTTTGATCTTTGCGCAACTTGCTATCTGCCAAATAAATCTCACTGTGGTATCTCTGGACCAGGGAGGGCATACCAATGGCACGTGTGCCATTGGTGGCACGTGACACAATATTTTGGGCACGTCACCAATCAAAACTATTTTTAATTTTAATTTAAAATAACAGAGCTCTGTATAAAGTATTACGAACAAACACGTGAACGAGTTGAGGAGGGGAGCATACTTGTTTTTTATTGTCTTTCCTTAGTTACATCGTGGACTACAATTGTTGATGATGCAAAATTTGTCTATGCGTAGCATAGTCAATTTTGTTCGCGCAACTGTATTTTAAAGTTTATTTGTGTTATATTTACAATTTTTAACTGTTGTTTATCCTGTATAGTTCAACAACAACAACAAAAAGGCATAAGATAATATGTCTAACACAGGATTTTAAACCTGGAGAATCGGGAATAATGGTAGGATTAGTAAAGGCGACAAAGATATGTGGATTTTATATTCTAGAACAGTGATACGTAGAACATCGTCTGTAAAAAGGCATTTTGAAGCAAATCGCGAGTTTTTTTTCTTTCGTCAAAAAGCGAACTAAAGCAGGATGCATTAATTGCAAGTGCAATAAAAGACAGAAATAAACATTCGATGTCTTTAATTAAATATATTAACAAACGTTTTTAAACGAGCGTGGCAAGTAACTCGGCAGCAAATGTCATTGCTCAACTAAGCAAAAATTTTCTAGAGGGAGAGTTTTTGAACGAAGCCTGGTTAGCAAGAGCGTTCTTACTTTTTGATGATTTTAATGCAGTGCTTCTCAAACTTTCAATACTGGCGCCCCCCTTTTCGATCCCAATTTTTATCACGCCCCCCCTTATACATTAATAATGTACTGAATGCAATAATAATGAACTTTGATGCTAAAGCTACAATAGACGATCTTAATTATAAACCATACAAATCAGTAACATAAGTATTAAATTTTGTACACTACTTTTAAGTAATAAATAAATAAAATAATAGGATAATTATATTATGTGTGTTATTTTTCCTTTCTCTAATTTTTAAATTGAACATATTGCAAAATGCGGTGACTTCTTAGAAGACAAAATATAGATATCTGCTAAATATAGAAAAAGAACTCAGAGGGTCAATTTCTAATCATAAGCATTCCTTATAAAAACTTTGCTTTGCAAGACAAGCCCATGGAAGTCGTTAATACATATTAAACTTGTTCTTAATTTAGTATTAATTAATCAGTTATAAACTACTATGGAGTACTGATACATTAAAAGTATACCGGCTGAAGTACCCTCTTGCACGAGTTCATTTATAAGAAAATAAAACATTATTGAAATAATGGCTGAATTTTGTAAGGAGAGTAAAGCCAAGTGCGCGACAATGCTTACAAAAATGTAAAATGATTTTTTTTTAAATGATTGCTCACAGTATAATTAGTTTAAAGCGAACTATAATTTTAAG
Source organism: Trichonephila clavipes (assembly GCA_019973935.1). NCBI lineage: Eukaryota > Metazoa > Arthropoda > Arachnida > Araneae > Nephilidae > Trichonephila > Trichonephila clavipes. The sequence goes on along the minus strand of BMAU01017576.1, from coordinate 19,435 downwards.
CCTTACAGAATGATCATTTAGAATTGATGTTGAATAATGAACAATAATATAAAATTCAGATAAAGAATAATTGTATTATTTTTAATATTTAAAGCGAAAAGACTTCAACATGTTTTAACCCTGGAACAGGTGCGCACTCGATACTAATGGTCCAGCGGGGTTATTGTGTGAGTCACCCTATATAATCCTTTTTTTATAATTACTTTTATAGTACACAATAAAAATCGTAATTCCAGTGAATAATTTAATTATGAGAAAATATACTTACCTACTTTCAAGGACTTTTCAATTTTTCTTTGGTAACAAATAAACAGTTTTGCCAGAATTAACGATTTCGTAATCTGTGTGTCCCGCGTGTCCACTTCCGGGTAAAAAGTGTATTCATTATGATAATATATCTGTTACTAATAAAAAATTTTGTAAAACGTTTTTGGTTGTGCTATATATATTTTAGAATACTCTTAAATATATTTATATATATATATACTCTCTCTCCGTGGTTTTCCAAATATCATAAAACTCTTTTCATGGAAAAAAGGGCAACAGAGAAATACATCACTTGCAACTTCCCTAAATGAGAAACAAATACATAAGAGAGAGGTCATGACTAACTGTACCAATAACTTAGAAGGTCAAACAGATTACAGCTATAATGTGCAGTATTTCAAAAATAACGACAGTGATGATTTTTTTATGTTCCTAAATTTTTTCGATTCTGGGTCCGGCATCTGTTTTTTCTCTGAATGAGTAGTATGTTAGGATTAAAAAGGTAGCTTAATAAAAAATCTCTCATCATGGGATTACAGCAAATCAAATAAAAATTTTTTTATTTGGTTATAGGATCAAAGATAGCTAATTAGGTATTGAAGAAGTTTTTATTTTTGATGACTTATGGTATCCGACTACCCCAAAATCATGATTTTTTTCAAATATTGACATTTTTTTTATGATTTTATTTTATAGACCATCTTATTAGCTTGATAAAAATACCAAGCTTTTTAATGTCCATTCAATATAACGAAAACTACAAGCGTTTTAATAAAAGAAGATACCATAACTTTACACAAGATGTCAAACTTTAAAATGCGTTTTACTCGAAATGTGTTTTTTTCGAAAAACTCAAACGGGGACAGCGGTTGCTCAAAAAGTTTTGAATATAATTTGCTGAAATTTTTTGTGAATGTTTCGTATAACAGTAGAAGTGTTTTGATTTTCAGATTTATCAATAACTGTTTTATTTCATAATTTACAGTCCTTTATGTGAATATAATCACTGTTTTTTTAAGCAATTTCATAGTCACTAAGATAGAGTGCTCTAGTTTTTGTAAAAATTAAACTATCTATTATCCTGAAGGTCATTTCAAACATGAATAACGAAGTAACACATTAAAACGGAAAAATTGAAAATTTGTTCAAAGCATTTTTGTACAGAGCGGGCCCCGTTTATTGTAATTTTTTGTACATTTTCACCAGTTTTTTCCCATTTTAATAATAATATATTTTTTTTCTAATTTCAATTTTACGATTTTGCCTTAAAATATACTAAATAAATCTAAAAATCAAAAAAATCCACATATGTTCATTTTTTTCAAAAAAAAGTTGTCGCAAGTAGTCGAATACCTTAATATCGCGTGCCTATAAATTATATCAGAGTAAAAGTGCATTTTTTATTATGTCTGACAGCATTTTGTTTTAATTCATTCCAGTAAATTAAATTTTTTAAATCTTTTATTTTCGATGTGCTCGCGCCCCCAGGGGGGCGCGCCCCACAGTTTGAGAAACAATGTTTTAATGATAAAGATAAGATAATTCAGCACATTAAGGCTACACGGTACCCTTTTTCAAAAATTTTTTTTTGGAGACAGTTACAGTAAAAATAATTGATGTTTAATATTCAGATTATATTATTAAGCTGATTCTGTAAGCAAAAAGTCAGTTTGACCAGCCATTATTTTACAATTTAAAAAAATTATTAATTTTTGAAGTTTTTCAAACTTTTGTAAAACACTCAATTTTTAAAATTTTTTATTAATTTTACGTTATTTATGATTCTTAGATTATTACAAACAATATTTAGTATGTATTTGAGAAACTATTATCTTGTTGATTTTTAATAATTATTTTTCTAGAAAAACCTGGAAAAAACATGAAAATTTTTAAAATATCAACTTTAGCCTTTTTTAGAAAAATAACTAGAGTCCTCAGCCCTAAATTCATACTAACTTTTATAGAGAATACATTTGGGAGTATATACAAAAAACTTCAAGGCTCCATCTTGAACAGGAAAAAAGCCTTAAGGATTAGAAAACACTCATACCTTCAAAATTAAAAGTCAGAAAAATGCATTTAAAGTTTGTTAAGTCATAAAACAAAAACTTATAATGCCCGTAAAACTCTAATTTTTTAATATGTTATTTTCCAATGTATGTTATGCATTAAAACACTATTTTTTATTAAGTATGACTGAAAATGATATTTTTAATTCAAAATATATTTTTGCATAATATTGATAGCCATTTGTTAAGACGTCAGTTTATTCAGCTTTATCTTAACCTAATATTTCACAAAAGTTTTGAAACACGAAGCATTCATGTACAAAATAGTAATGATACTAACTGAAGCTAAAAATAGTCAGGTTTGCTCATAAAATTTATTTTTTTTCAGTTTTAAATTGGGGCAGTTTAGGAAGTTTTAGCTCTTGTCGTACGACTTTAAAATACTAAAATATAGTACTACAATATGTTTAGTATAATGTATTTTGGTATACATCAAGGGAATATTCAGTTATGTCTGCAGCATTTGAATTCAGAATACTTGTATTCGGAAGTCTAATTGCAGAATCAGCTGAGGACTGATTTTTAGATACATCATTTTCAGTAGCATTCCATCTCTTCGAAATATTGTTTCTCACAGAAACCCAGAAAGCATTTGCCATGGCATTTTTTCTACAGGAAAAAATAATGATAAAGCTTTTAAGTTATATAAACTATTTTTAAAGCAAAAATTGGCCATGAAATTAATCTTTAGAAAATAATTATGAGAACTGAAAACATAATCAAGCAGAAATGATTTTAGTAATGAAAATTGGAATTAATAACCATTTCAAACTAAAAGCTCAAAAATATTTTTAATTAATTCAACTTAAGTGTGAAAAAATGCTTTAAAAGGAAACCGAAACAAAGACCATAGCTCATAAAAAAACTTCAAATATCTTAAAAACTAATTTGCTAACAGATCTGAAATTTTGTGGCAAGAATCTCAATGATATGGGCCACCAAAGCATGCAAAAAAAATTTTTTCGGTAAAAATGAAATTTTTAGGATACTGTGTAGTCTTAAAGATATTCCTCTTCTTAGAAACACAATAAAAGCCTAGAATCTTAAAACTGGCGAAAAATGTAAAAAATCATAAAAAAATGAAATTTACTACGCTCCTTTTACATCTCTATGTCTTGATGAAAGTACTGATGTTGCTAAATTTGCACGTTTAGTTGCTTTAGCTCAATATTGTGAAGGAAATGTCATTAAAAAAGGATTAATAGCGATAACATCGTTGCCAACAACTTCAAATGCCTCAGATATTTGTAAGCTTGTTAAAAATTCGTTTGCTGAGAAAGAAATTGATTTGATAAAAATTGTTTAAGTAATAGCCGATGGTACCCCAAATATATTGGGCAAAAAATGGACTCATTAGTTTATTTAAAACAGGCGTAGGTCATTCCATATTTGAAAACCCTACTGCATTATTCACCAAGAAGACTTGTACCATTTTCTCACACACATAAACTACTTAATTCTCATGAATAAACTTTTACAGCAGCTTATGTGTACCATCAACAAAACTTTAACGAAGGGTTTTGTCTTTTTGTTAAAAATTAAAGTAATAACGAATTTTTTAAAAAAATGTCCAATTTTCTTCCCTAAAATTTAGTTTGAAAAAGCCTTATCTAAAACGGTTTGCAGATAAATCTTATTCCCTTCATTAAAATGTTTAAACATGTTAAAAGTATGCTCACTGGAAATTTTAGGATTATATAATAGTTTTTGAAAAAAAGGTAAATAAAGTGAAAAATATTACATTTTGAGAAAACAGGCTTTAAAGCATATAGCATTAAGCTATCCGACTACCCTAAAATCATGATTTTTCTTAAAAATTTACAATTTTTTTATGATTTTATTTTATAGGCAACCTTATTAGCTTTATAAAAATACCAAGTGTTTTATTTTCCATTCACTAGAACACAAACTACAAGTGTTTTAGTAAAAGCAAACGCCGTAACTTTATATAAGATGTCAAACTTTAAAATGCGTTTTACTCGAAATGTGTTTTCTTTCGAAAAACTCAAACGGGGACAGCGATTGGTCAAAAAGTTTTTAAAATATTTTGCTGAAATTTTTTGCGTATGTTCTGTATAACAGTAGAAATGTTTTAACCTTCAGATTTATCAATCACTATTTTATTACAAAATTTACAGTTCTTTATGTAAATATAATCACTTCTTTTTAAGCAATTTCATATAAAATCTTAGATAAGGGGCTCTAGTTTTTGTAAAAATTAAAATATCCCTTATCCTGAAGGTCACATCAAAAAAGAAAAACAAAGTAATACATAAAAATTGAAAAATTGAGAATTTGCTCATTTACTATTTGTACAGAGCGGGCCCCGTTTATGTAATTTTTTGCCAATGTTTCCCCATTTTAGTAGTAATAATTTATTTTTTTCTGCTTCAGAGGTGCACAACAGATCAGGCTCAGAAATGGCACGTAGAAAGGAATTAAGAAATGGATATAATTGACTTATCATTACAGGAGAATTTAGAAAAGCTTCAATAAGAAGAAAAAATTACCTCGTTTTGAACTAAATAATCTTGTCCATGATTCGGATCTGTTCAAACATATGACAAAGATATTGGCCTGTGCGGACTTATCAGTAGAAGATAATTAAGAAAAGATTTAAGGAATGGAGAGAGGTCTTTTTTTGCAAGGCCAATATAATTTCAACAAGTGTATCATCAGACGGCTACCTTCTTGCAGATTTCTGTTCATCACCTTTTACAACGAGCGATTTATGTGTAGCAGATGGTGATTTAATAGACTTATTAATTGTTTGAAAAGGACATGAATAAAAAATCTTAAGTAAGCAATAATTTCGTCGATGTTAGAGTTAGGTAATGAGGTCTTCAAGCAGGAGATAAATTTTCCTTATCCATGAGAAGAGAGATGGTATTCATTCTAGCTTGCCTCCACTCACAATGGATTCCGACAAGGGAGGTAAAGGGCTGGTCAACTGGCAGCAGGCAGACCTTGCTCTTTCCTAGAAAATAGCACAGATATATTACTGTAGAATCAAGAGGAGGATTCAATAAACCCGAAGCAACCCTTTTATCTGAAGCTCTAAACCTACATTAGTGACTTCTCGGAGACTCCAGAAGACCCTAAGCCAGTTGCTTCTCAAACTTTCAATACTGGCGCCCCCCTTTTCGATAACAATTTTCATCGCGCCCCCTTATACATTAATAATGTACTGAATGCAATAATAATGCACTTTGACGCTAAAGCTACAAAAGGCTATCTTAATTATAAACCAAACAAATTAGTAACATAAGTATTAAATTTTGTATACTACTTTTAAGCAAAAATAAATAAATAAAATAATAGGATAATTATTATGTTAATTTTCCTTCCTCTAATTTTTAAATTGAACATATTGCAAAATGTGGTGGCTGCTTAGAAGACAAAATATAGATATCTGCTAAATATGGAAAAATAACTCAAAGGTTGAATTTCTAATCATAAGCATTCATTTGAAAAACTTTGCTCTGTAAGAACAATGGAAGTCGTTAATACTTATTAAACTTGTTCTTAATTTAGTATTAATTAATTAGTTATAAAATACTCTGTGCAGCACTGATTCATTGAAAGTATACCGGCTGAAGTGCCCGCTCTTTGCCCGAGTTCGTTTATAAGAAAATAAAACATTATTGATATAATAGCTGAATTGTAAGGAGAGCAAAGCCAAGTGCTCCAGAATTCTTACAAAAATGTAAAATGATCTTTTTAAAATGGTTGCTCAAATTATAATTAGTTTTAGGCGAATTATAATTTTAAGCCTCACAGAATTAGCATTTATAATTGATGTTAAATAATGAACAATAATATAAATTTCCGATGAAGAATAATTGTATTATTTTTAATATTTAAAGCGATAAGACTTCAACATGTTTTAAAAGGGGAGCAGGCGCGCACTTCGATAAGATCGAGCGGGGTTATTGAGTCACCCCATCCTTTTTTTTATAATTATTTTATTGTACACGATACAAATCGTGATTCCAGTGAATAATTTAACTAAGAGAAAGTTTACTTACCTACTTTCAAGAACTTTTCAATTTTTCTTTGGTAACAAATAAACAGTTTTGCCAGAATTAACGATTTCGTAATCTGTGTGTCCCGCGCGACCACTTCCGGGTAAAAATTTTATTCATTATGATAATATGTATGTTACTGCTAAAAAATGTGCAAAACGTTTTTTTGCATGGAAAAATGCGCAACAGAGAAATACATTACTTACAACTTCCCTAAATGAGAAACAAACACGTAAGAGAGGGGTCATAACTAACTGTACCAATAACTTAGAAGGTCAAACAGATTACAGCTATAATGTGCCGTATTTCAAAAATAATAGCAGTGATGAATTTTTATGTTCTTAAATTTTTTCGATTCTGGGTCTGGGATCCGTTTTTTTCTCTGAAAGAGTTGTATGTTAGGCTTAAAAAGAAAGCGCAGTAAAAAAATCTCTCATCATGGGATTACAGCAAGTCAAATAAAAGTTTTTTTTTTATTTGGTTATAGGATCAAAGATAGCTAATTAGGTATTGAAGAAGTTTTTATTTTTGATGACTCAATATCACGTGCCTATAAATTATATCAGAGTAAAAGTGCATTTTTTATTATGTCTGAAAGTATTTTGTTTGAATTCATTCCAGTAAATTAATTATTTTAAAATCTTTTATTTTCGATATGCTCGCGGCCCCCAGGGGGCGCGCCCCACAGTTTGAGAAACACTGCCCTAAGCGAGATTTATCACAACTCAAAAGTTAACAGCGAGCTCCCTTCTGCCCCTCGTCCACAGAAATTTGGGGGTCAAAGTGAATGCAAAGGTATAACTAGGATACCATTGAATTCCTCACGGAAAGTCTCACATGGCAAATAAAAGAGTTTGCAAACAAAAGGCTTGTCAGTCAAAATAAATATACGTTAAGCATCGAAAAAATAAATGAAAAATTAGCACAAAACAAAATGGATATCAAATCAATGCTAAACAAAATGAAAAACACTTTGCTTTATTAATAATGAATAATAAATGATCAATTACAAATGAAAGCAGCTTTTTTTTATTATTTAAAAGGTTGAACTATTGTACAGGTCAGAAAAAGAAAGAGAAAAACTTGAATGGCAGAAAGATGGTCAAAAGTAGAGAAAAATCACTAGGGTAAATCCCGCTCGCGTGACACCAATGTTTACCAAGATCAGTAAACAATTTGGAAAAATAAAAATTTCACTGGAAAATCTTGAGGTTGGGCTACCTCAATCATATAAAGAATTCGGCCCCTGAGGATTTGACGACTTGTAGATGGAGATATAAAATATTATTTTTTTCTTATAGTTATTGTCACGAACTCATGACCAGCGTGAATTTAGCTCGAGCCTCAGAGCCGCCATCGTCGTTGTTGTGTTGTGGTAGTTAGAAGAGGGGGTGCCAGCTCAAGTGTCATCCACGTCACTTGACCATGGTTCAAAATTACGTGGTCCGTCGCCAAAAGCCCTCGTGTAGCTGAACACTGCGACGTTAATATTCACTCACTCACTCAGAGCCGCCGTGAAGATGCTCCATGTAGAGAATTTAATGAACATTAAATTTGCAGTTGTGTTCAAATATCTGCTTTGAGCGCGAAGAGGTTGCTTGAATAAGCAATAACTTATTTTTAAATGCTTTTCTAAAACAGATGATTGTAACCCAAAACCCAAAGAAACAACCAAAATAAGATTCATTATTTCCTGAAAATTTCACACAGTCTTTGAAATATTTAAAAATGGAATTTTTCTTATGAAAATTTAAGACGGTGTAAAAAATAGGGTATTTACAAATAAATATAAAAGGAAAGAAAGAAAAAAAATCCGAAATTAAAGGAAAACGTGCATAGTTTACCTTTCTAACCATTTAAAATTAAAAGCAAAGTTATGCATATCTAAAACATAGACCGAATGGCAAAATTCGAAGGTATTCATATTCCAACAAAACATAAAATGGTTATTCGATTTGTTACTGAAATAGGAACTGTAGTTGCACAAATATACACAAGTTCTGCTAAATAAACGCAATCTATGGTAAACACGTAGGTAAAAGGTGCATCTAATTACACATACGCACACAGAGTGAGTGAGTGAGTGAGTGAATGTGAGATTTTATGGCGCAAGAGCCAAATCTCGCTATACTGCGCCAAACATTTGTAAAAATCTGTGATCTAGACGGGAAAAGAAAGAAAGGATAAATTGAATGACAAGAAGGAGGGTCGAAAATAGAGAAGAATCACTAGGTTACCCCAGGTTCGTGAGACCCGTGTTTACTAACATACACACACAGAAGAAAAATAAACGATTCCATGTTCCCTTTGAAGTATCCTCCAATGAATTACTCAACATCCTTGATGAAATTCCTTTGGTTATATTTATTGTTGGCGCTAATGCCACCTGATCGGTAGTGCCAGATCGATTTCCACAAAATCTAACACGGCAAGGGGATAGTCATAGGTACTCAACCTTTTTTCTGCGCACTACATACATATGACAGTTGTTTCATGTGGGCCGCAACAAGAGAGTTAATAGAGGGGGGAGGGGCTATAAAATCTAGGGAATTTACAATGCAAAAATTTGATCAAAGTAAAAAAATTCATAATTTTAAATTTTTATTAAACTCAACCAAGCTCATCTAAGAAAGGTAGGTTTTACGCATTTTTTACCCAGTTTTGAGGCAATTTGTATTTCCTTTCAACAATGGTTCCAAGCTTCTTGTTGTTTTTATGACAAGCTACTGTCATAAAAACAAAGCTGCCCGTACATTGATAATTTTTTTGACAAAGCCTTACTTATTTTTATTTCACAGGATTATTTATTAAGTGCAGAATGGTAGCAAAGTGTTTTACTGAATTCCTGACTGAAATCAGAATATTTGTTTAAAAATATTTCAGACTTGTTTGTACATTTTTGTTTCAAATTTATTCAAATAGTTTTTCATTTTACATAAGAAAATATCCGAACAAATAAATGAATTTATCAAAGAGTACATCAGAAGCATTTAAGAATATTTCCAACAATTTCTGTATCAAATCATATGTTCCTCTATATATGTAAGTAACAAATTTTATAGGATTCTATTGTTACCTCTGCATTTTGTGACATTACCATCTTCAAAATTTTTTGTTGCAGTTGCATAGATTTTTTCAAGAAAGAAAATTGATCCCATCTTGAAAGAGATCCTCAAGAAAAAGAACTATTGAAAAAGGTTTGCTTAGTGGTATAGTGACGAGCAAAATTATATTTTTTAAATATAACATTAACAGGACAAAATCAAACAAGTTGTTAAATCATGTTCGTTTTTCTCTAAGAAATAATCAATATCTCAATCGTCTTGAAACAACATGTATTCGTTAGATATTTTTCAGTTGAAAGACATGACGGTTAATTAAAAATCAGTGTGGCCCCTAAAATTCTCGCTAATATACTGTTATTTGTAATCACTAACCATTACAATTATAAACAGAAAAAAAAAGTTACCTCGCAATTCATACCAGCTCGACATTGATAGCAAGATTGATAAGTTTGATTGCTTGCTTGATAGAATTTCCGGCTAAATTTTAATGCATTTTTCTTAATTAATTGAATTTATTAGAGAAAATGGCCATGACCGGGCCGCATCGCTAGGCTAGATTGTACGAGTCTGTCGTTAGTCGTTAGCTTTGACCAACATGAGATTTGGCTCGGTCCCACGCTAATTTTGTGGCCACGGTAGCCGAGTGATATAGATATCGGAACGTGGCTGGCTTTGTCACGAGTTCGATCCCAGTACCACTAAAGACCCACCGTGTAGGGCAGCGATGCACTCTAAATCTGTCGAGAGCTGAAACGTCCTCCCGTTGGTGTGGTGTGATAGTTATGAGAGGGGGGTAGGTGCCAGCTCAGGTGTCGTCCTCGTCACTTGACCTTGATTCAAAATCACGTGGTCCGTCGCCAAAAGCCGTAGTGTAATTTTGAGGGATAACACCTGGGAGTGATCAAGGGACACTGTTCTTCATTCCCCTTCCACCAACCTCACCAAAGGCCTTGGCTCGACGGCTATTTAGAGTATATCCCTGCCGCAAAGGCACAGCGCATTTACAAACATCCATGTTTTCTCAGGGATTCGAACCCACTCTTTGCGGCAGAACAATCAGCGTCGCTAAACACTATAGCGAATGGGGGCTTAAATATAGCTTTCATATTAAAGTTATATTTACAAGTCCTTTTGAAGAGCTATTATTAATTTCAATATTCTACCTAAATTTAACTTTGAAAATTTTAGCTCTGCATGTCTTCAAAATTTTTTTTTTAATTTTGCATCACTGCTATCAGAAAGCCACCCAATCTGCAGATACCTGAAAATTAAATCCTGTTCTAATTCTTTATTTCATTTAGTCTTGTAAAGTGAATTGAATTGCATTTCGTGTTGAGCATAATTTATGAAGCCTGAAGAAATTCCAATTAATGTTTCAGTATTGCATTAAGGGAATTTATACGCATTCAAACGTATTAAAATATAAAAGGGCATTCGTAAAAGCGTGTAGAAACTAGTGTTCTTTATACGGTGCATATTAAAAACGAAATTTTATCTAGTTCTTTTAGGAAGATGTCTCTCCTTGTGAATGACAATTTTAATGATCAATTGACTGCAAAAGGAAAGGACAAGCCTCATATATGTGAAATGTGCCATGATTCTTTCTCCAAACTGCCATTTTTAATGTCACATATGCGCATTCATACAGATGCGAAGACTCATGCTTACGACATAAGCCAGAAGACATTTTATGAAAGTATTCATTTAAAAACGCATTTACTTATTCATTCCAAAGAAAAACATCATGTTTGTGAAATATGCAAGAAGGCTTTCCGTCAAATTAGTACTTTAAAAATACATTTGCGTATTCATACCAAGGAGAAGCCTCACGTTTGTGAAATATGTAACATGTCTTTTTCTTATAGTAGCACCTTAAAAAGTCACTTGCGTATTCATACTAAAGAAAGGCCTTATGTATGTGAAGTGTGTAACCAATCTTTTTCTCAAAGTGGTCATTTAAGCAGTCATATGAAAAGCATTTGTGAAATATGCAACAAATCTTTTCTCATAGTATTTAAAAAATCACTTGCATATTCATACTAAAGGAAAAGCCCTCAAAGTGTCTGTGACATCTGCGTATTCAACCATTTATGTCTGATGGTGTGCAACAAGGATTTCTCTGATGGAAGTAACTTCAAGAGACATTTACGTATTCATACAAAGGAAAAGCCTCATGTTTGTGAAATATGCAACAAATCTTTTTTGTGAATTTAAAAAATCATGCAATACAAAGAAAGGCCTTATGTATGTGAAGTGTGTAACCAATCTTTTTCTCAAAGTTGTACTTTAAACAGTCATCTGCGTATTCATACCAAGGAAAAGCCTTATGTCTGTGAAGTGTGCAACAAGGATTTCTATTCATGATGGAAGTAATATGCAACCGGTCTTTTTCAAAGAAACATTTACGTATTCATACAAAGGAAAAGCCTCATGTTTGTGAAATATGCAAACAGTCTTTTTCTCGAAGTGGAACTTTAAACACTCATCTTCGTATTCATACCAAGGAAAAGCCTTATGTCTGTGAAGTGTGCAACAAGGATTTCTCTGATGGAAGTAACTTCAAGAAACATTTACGTATTCATACAAAGGAAAAGCCTCATGTTTGTGAAATATGCAACAAGTCTTTTTCTCAAAGTGGCAACAATCATATGAGTATTCATACTAAGGAAAAGTATCACATTTGTATGCAACAAGTCTTTTTCTCAAAGTAACACCTTGAAAAGTCATCTGCGTATTCATACCAAGGAAAGACCTTTTGTCTGTAATGTGTGCAACAAGTCTTTTTCACGTAGTAGCACCTTAAAAATTCATCTGCGTGTTCACACCAAGGAAAAACCTTACGTTTGTGAAAAATGCAACAAGTCTTTTTCTCATAGTGGAACCTTAAAAAGTCATCTGCGTATTCATACCAAAGGAGAAGTCTTATGTCTGTGAAGTGTGTAACAAGGTGTTCTGTGATAAAAGAAATTTCAAGAGACATTGACGTATGAATACAAAGTAAAATCCTCATATTTTTTTTGTGAAATATGCAACAAGTAATTTTCTCAAAGTGGTTATTTAAACTGTAACAAGCGCGTATTCATAACAAGGAAAAGTCTCATGTTTGTGAAATATGCATCAAGACTTTATTTCACAAGAGGAATTTCAAGAGACATTTACGTATACATAACAAGGAAAAGTCGTATGTTTGTGAAGAATGCACTAAAGCTTTCTGTTGCAGGAATAATTTTAAAAAATACTTGTGTCCTCATCTCAAAAAAGTAATTAATTTTTAGATAATTACTATTATTAATTTTCAAAGACAGCATTTTTATAAAGACTTATTCACTGAAAAAATTTGGAATTTGAATTTATGGAAATTTTAAAAGTGTTTTTTGCCAAGTCTTTGCTTGCTTAAATTTATTTTTCAAATATAAAAATTAGTAAAATAAATAGTTTATTATTTTGAGTCAATTATTTCGTCATAAATGCGTATAAATATTTTCCTAAAGGATTGTAATCATTCTTTATCACTTCAGTTTTATTTTAGTTTAGCATTATATTATGAATGGCCTAATGCTTTCTATGACTTGATTGTAATATTTTTGACCAATAAAAATAAATTTTATTGCTTTCTTGAAGGAGCAATTCTTTTTTGTATTTAATTGTAGAACTTGAATCGTTTTTCTAATATCTATAGGGAAATATTTTGAAAATTAAAGAAAATACCTTTTAGGTAGCATTACTTAAATATTTTGTTCAACGCTCGTTAGATTTTAAGATAGATATCATATTCTGCTGATACCGAAGGAATTATTTTGTCGCTGTATTTTATTTGTTTAAAAATATTAAGTTCTCTTGTATTTTGTAAATTCCTTTAAAATTAAGTGTAATACTTCTACATAACATTAAATAAAATTGAATTTTTTTAAAAACAACATGGTAATATCGATATTCTTGAGTGTGGCTTTGAAGTTTATTATGATGAATTTATCAAATATCATCATGTTTTGTTTCCTATTGAAAATTTCTAAAACTTAATTGAAATCTTAGAACGATATATTTCAATGACGGTTCGTGCTTCAGTAAGGTTTTTTTTTACTTAATAAGTAATTAGTTCGCGATATGTAAATATAATTTCTTCCTGGATATTTTCCTTTCGGTAATTTTGTTAGATATACTGTTTAATTTTTTTAATATTTTGATTATTTGTTCTGATTGCAGAATATTTGGAAAAACATTCATTGTTAGCGTTTTTATGAAATATATTCACAGAAATGAATATATTTCAAGCCTTTCAATTATTCTTAATTTAAAAATACCATTTACATAATACGGGAAGAAAAATTTATTTCTAAGGAAAAAGTACAGAATATATCGTTTAATGACAATTACATTTAAAATCTAAGTTTCCTAAGTATTCTATGTGAATCAATTATTGAATGTATGGTAAGATTATTTGAGGTAATGTAAGAATGCAATTATACAAATAATAATAGAACGGGGAGATAAAACTCGAAAACACTGTAAGGAATATTTCTCGTACTATGCATATGTAAACAAATATATATATATATATATATATATATATATATATATATATATATATATATATATATATATTCTCTGAACAACTTTGTTTTAATAAGCATACAACTTTTAAGTATTGACCTTTTTTAATCTGTAGAAAATAGTTGTTTAATCTGTATGGCTGTGATCGAGCTAGCTCGTAAAGTGTGATATGAAGATATTATTTTCTACATAGTGTAATATACTGAGCAGTACCTTAAGTTAATCTTAATGAGTGCGAAAATGAACGCACAGTCACTGTCGTGCTTCTTCTTCTATAATTCATTAAATTTATCGCTTTTTCATAGGTTAGGGGGGTCCTTTTCATCGTTTTCTTGATATTTCTAATGAAATAATTATCCCCCAGCTTTCTAGAAGTTCCCAAATGCATCTAATTTCTCCAAAATAGGATGAATCGTTGACTATGGGCCAATTTGGACATTAGTGTTGTTATTAAAGTCATTTCTGTTATTTCATTTTTATTTAAATTATAACATGTTTTCTTATTCATACAATATTTCCGGCGAAAATATTAATTCGTCAGAGAAGCTAAGCGCAAAATTTCAAAAACAGTGTTCAATTGTTGAAAGACAGGGTTCGATCAACATTAAGTGTCATCTCTCCTTTCGATGGACGGAGCTTTTTGGTTTATATTAAAATTCACTTAGGTACTGGTGACTTTCAAATCCAAAAAGTGAAATCATTCAACGAAATATATGATGTATAGTATAAATTATATGTATGTTGAAGGAACAGTTGTATTTTTTAAAGACTTTTTATATTAATAAATATTTTTAAATGATGAAATATAAATAAACACAAAATAAAACTCTAAATCTATATTCTTGACCTCTATCCGCAAACTCTGCATGCATTACTGCATGAATCGAATTATTTCAAATATTTCCAAATGTGCAGCACCATGAATCATATTTATAAATTGATTTGGCACACCGCATCAACAAAGCTGCCCGACCCATGAGATAATATATACTATATGAATTAAATATGTGTATAGATCCAGATTTCCTCTATTTATAGAGAAGTTTTTCATGCGTTAAACTTCCACGTTTATCTAGATAACATCCTTGCCACTTAGTTATGCACTTAGATTATTTACAGCGAATTTTTCAAGGTTTTGACCTAATGGCCACGCGTGTCATTAGTTCAAGCTCTAATGACAATCAAGTCCAGCTATGTAGAGAGGATGATGCATGTTAGATCTGTCGAGGCTCGAAGTCCTTCAGTTGGCTTGGTGTGGAAGTTCGAAGAGGTATTGGTGGGATTTCCTATGTTGTCCTCATCATTAGAGCATGATTCAAAATTACGAGGTTTGCTACCAATAGACTTTGCGTTGCTTTATAGCGCAATGCTAATCCATTCAAACTCGCAAAAAAGTGAGACATTAAAGCAGAGGTTCCCAAACATTTTTGTCTCGTAGACCCCTTGCCATGTTTTTATCGTTTGTGGTAGACCCCTGCTTACCTAATATTGATTTTTGCAAATTTATCAACTTAAAGGTCTTTTTGCCACAGCTGGTATAGAACAACTTTAAAAGACTTAAATTTTCTAACTGTAGAGAAGTAAAGTTATTAAAATTTAAGAAATATGTATTAATTAATTAAATAAAAATTTAATTAATGTACAAAAATTGACTGAGCACCAAACAAATTATTTTAATGGGAGAGATGAATCTGGTGCTTTATAGCAAATTTTCAACATTTGGAATCTCAATCCTGTCAAGTTGAACTCTAAATCTCCTTAGTTAGTAGGGTCCAGTCTTTTTGTTTCTCTTTCTTTCTTTTTTTTTTAAGATAGGCAACCGCGCTGAAACGCCTTCTCATTAGGAGTAGCAATTAAAAACTTTCTCTATTCGAAAATTCGGGATTAATAACAGGTATAACACTGAAATGGTGATCCTTGTTTTAATAAAACGTATGCTGTCACCTTGTAACTGCAAATTAAACTCATTAAATTTAGCAAATAAATCTGTTAAATAGGTAAAATCTGGTTTCCATTGTATTGAACTTTCTCTTAAAATTAAAGTTATGGTTTGGTTTAATGCGAACCATTATTGTAGACCCCTACTTACACCTCATCGACCCCCAAATTATTTTGTTGCTGACTTAGACCCCTTGCAGGTCGTCATAGACCTCTGGGGGTCTATATAGACCACTTTGGGAATCACTGTATTAAAGTTTTGGCTTCCCCCTTTTCACCCAACACGATTTTCAAAGCAACGATATCTGTATCTAGTCTCCTTTTGAGCTATAAATTAAATTTTACTTATCCAGTTAAACGATATGCCCTCTAAATTATTTCTAAGGTAATTTGTTAAATTTTACTGATATAATCCTACAAATGTTTTCCGCTAACTTTCCCTTTTCATATAGTTTAATTCTCCTCTATCACAGAGAAAGGCAATGCGTCAATACTCAGAGAATCTGTTTGTGATGTCTATTTTCGAAATTGTAATTGTGAATAATCTTTTTACAGTGGAGAGTGACTTATTATTCACTGCAATCTCAAATTTCCTTTTCTCTTATGTGTTAACATTTTCGAAAATTATCTTTATTCTACCAATAAAAATTTGCAATTTGCGGACTTTAAACGGCAACAGATTTAATTTGTTCTTCTCCCTTCTACTATGTTGGTGATATGAGGCCAACTCAAAAAGTGTAAAATGCTGAACGTCAAATGAAACTGTTCTGATTTTAATTAACGTCAAAATCTGAAGCAACTTCAGTGCTTTTATCGCTAGACTTACTATTTTGAACCCTAGTAAAATGACTAGGACGAAACAGGAGCTGAGAAACTTCTCTCCAGATGTCCCTATTATGGCCATAGGAAGAACTAAAGCCTCAACAAATTTAATTGTTATCAATTTCTCCGTAATGGGGGTCTTTATGGCTCCTATGACTTGATTATATCCGTGTTTTTCATATAAAATTTCTTTTAACCCCTAAAGTGAAAATTTTTTCCGCAAACCTTGAGAACATCAACCGTCGATAGAATTTTTTTTCAAGAGTTCAGTTTTCCTTCTAAAAGCATTTTATTGTAATCTTTTCTGTAATTGATGTACCCAGATTTAAAATCTTCCTTTTGAACTATGTTGCGAGCACGTTGAAATCAACGTCTGGCTGCATTCACCTTTTTTCGCACGCAACTGATTTCAATGGAACATCAAGGAAAGTTGTGAAAATCGCGTTTCTTGGTATTCTTAGAATATGAAGAAACTCTTGGAAAAGAACGGATCCAGAGTCTTCTGCAGTGAAGTTTAACAGGTAGCTACTTGCGCTTGAATTAAAAAGAGCATAAAGATAAGGATGCGGAAAGAACAAAACTCTTGGAAACGTTTCCAATGGGCTGTTCTGATGTTGAAAATAAGGAATTTCGAATTTAAAGATGTAGATTTGGAAACAAGGATTTTGAATTCGATCATCATATGGTTAGATGAGGAATCGCTGTCAGAGAGACACCAACAAACAATGTCTTGGAGTAAATCAGTTCCAATGACAGTGACGTCAATGTAGCTAGAATCATGGTTAGTCAGAAAAGTAGGCCCACAACCTTCATTTATTATAAAAAAAGGTATTTAGAACAAATAAAGTCACTTAGCCTGACTCCACGAGTATCGGAAAAAGACTAAACCAGTGCTTCTCAAACTTTCAATACCGGCGTCCCCCTTTTCAATCACAATTTTTATCGCCCCCTATACATTAATAACGTACTGAATGCAATAATAATGCACTTTGACGCCAAAGCAACAATCTTTATTATAAACCGTACAAATTCATGACACGTTTTAAATTTTGTATGAGTTACTGTTAAGAGAGAGAGAAAAAAAAAATTAAGTAATAGGATAATTATTATGTTATTTTTCCTTTCTCTAATTTTTAAATTGGAACATATTGCAAAATGCGGTGGTTGCTTAGAAAACAAAATATAGATATCAGCTAAATGTAGGAAAATAACTCAAAGGTTCAATTTCTAATCCTAAGTATTCCTTTGAAAAACTTTGCTCTAAGACAAGCCCATGGAAGTCACTGATACTTATTAAACTTGTTCTTAAATTAGTATTAATTAATTAGTTATATAATACTCTGTGCAGCACTGATACATTAAAAGTATACCGGCTGAAGTACCGGCTCATTGCACGAGTTCATTTATAAGAAAATAAAACACTATTGATATAATCGCTGAATTGTAAGGAGAGTAAAGCCAAGTGCGTGACAATTTTTACAAAAATGTAAAATGATTTTTTAAATGATTGCTCAAATTATAATAAGTTTTAATTGAACTGTAATTTTAAGCCTCACAGAATTAGCATTTAGAATTGATGTTGAATAATGAACAATAAAAAAAATTCTGATAAAGAATAATTGTATTATTTTTAATATTTTTAAAGCAGTGTTTCTCAAAGTGTGAGGCACAACCCCTGGGGGCGCCATGACCCTACAAGTGGGGTGCGAGCATATCAAAAATTTAAAGTTTTTTTTAAAATAAATAACCGGAAAAAGAAGAAAAACAAAATGCTTTCTTCCATAATAAAAAAAATACACACAAAAGCACTGACAATTTATGTTTATCATCTGGTTTTTTTCCGTCATCAAATAGCTATCTTTGATCCCAAAACCAAATTAAAGAAAAAAACATTTTGTTTTATTTGCTGTATTTCCTCAATGAGGGATTTTTTTATTACGTTTTAACATAAAATATTACTCGTTAAAAGAAAAACGAAACCCAGACCCTGAGAAAAATTCTAAGAAGATAAACAATTCATCACAGTAAGTATTATTGAAATATTGTACAATAGTTGTAGAAAGAGAAAAGGAAGACATGATTCACTTTTCAGCCAGGCTGCATAATATATTTGATAATCATTTGATTGATCTTCAAACTTATGGTATGGTTAGTTCAATATTAGTTCCGTCCCATTTTTATGCGTTTGCTTTTCGCTTACGGAAATTGTAAATAATAGAGTTTTACGATAGTTGGAAAAGAATCGATTGATTTAACATTTCTGTAATTATAGTGAAAAGTGTATCTAATTTAAGTCCTTTTTTATGTTCTTGTACTTTTGAATCATTTTAGTTCAGTTTTATTGGATTTTTTCTCAAATCATCACATAATTGAATAGTCCTTGAAAGAAGGTAAGTATACTTTCTATAAATTAAATTATTCACTGGAATTCCGATTTGTATCGTGTACAGTAAAAATAATTCTAAACAAATGAGTGGGGTGATTGAGTCCCCCCCCCCACACTACCATTAGCGTTAGTATCGAGTACATGCCTGCTCCCGGGTTAAAACATTTTGAAGTCTTCTCGCTTTAAATGTTAAAAGTAACACAATTATTCTTCATTGGAATTTTATATTCTTTTTCATTATTTAACATTAATTCTAAAGGCTGATTGTGTGTGGTTTAAAATTACAGTTCTTTTAAACACAGTTATTTACAA